>QLNU02015003.1:29879848-29902794 GCA_006491805.2 Dysdera silvatica | reverse complement strand
TTTTTTTTTTTTAAGTTTATTTTCCAGTTATAAAAAACTAAAAGTGGCCTTTTTATATATAATATTATTATGTTGAAATGAGGATTCGAATTTTATTATCTTTGAATACTTTATTTGTACATGAACCCCATTCTTCTTTTCGTTTATGTGAATTTAAGCATTATATTTTCTTAAAATGTTTCTTGACAGTACTTTTTCATATTTAAAAGAATATTTTTTTCTATTGACAAAACATCCAAGTTGCTCAAACATATCTGTCTTTTTACGGCTATACTAGGGTTTGTACGGTCCTTAATTTTTTAGGAAATGATTTTTGGTCCTTAAAAGTCCTTATTTTCACCCAAAATCTACAAAAAGTCCTTAATTTCACTCTCCTATCTCTCAACAATTCTCTGAAATACGATTTCCATCCCACTCAAAGTCTGCATCATTTCATAACTGGTTTTTCGCACAGACAAACGTGCGCGAAAAGTCAGTTATGAAATGATGCCCTTCCCTCTACTGTAATGAACCAACCCGTTTGTGAATTCATCTCCTGTGAATTCTGCTGGTCAATTTTCCGCATACGGACTACACATAGTATAATTCTATGCGAACCAAGCGAATAATTTTGAAATCGTGCCTAAGAAAATCATTTTGGCGACTAAGAAAAAATTGTTAGGTGCCATTGACACTTAACTTTCTGTTCCTAATTTCTAGCCCTAAATAAAGATTGACTACAATTTAAAAAGAGTAAAAAAAAAGTCACTTATAAAATTTTGAGCCCCTTTATAATAAATCTGGGCCTTCTTTTTCCTCATCCTAATGCGGACGGTGGAGATATTCTGTTCGGTTCAGAGCTGTAGTTAGACTCTTCTTTACAGGGAATGGGCTTGAGATCATTATTGTTTCGATATATTTTATTAATATATTTAACGATGCTAACAATCTAAGCAGACTAAAAATTTAGTGTTAATGAATAGATTTTTTAACAAATTTTGTATTGAGTAAACGTTGGACCCTGCGGTGGTGCAGTGGTAATGTGTTATCTTAATGTGACGTTATCCTGGATTCGATTCTCAATGGTACCCCCCCAAAAAAAAGTACCATAAAATTGCTCACTGTAGTCCGGTGCTTGTTCCCTAGGCCTTATGAGGTTGAGCATCTGTAGATCCTGACGTAGTATGATCCTTGTTGTCCTTCTGCTGTTGAACTCGCGATCAAGCATGAGTCGACGATTGATATGGCGGTTCGCCAAAGAACAAAGGCAGAACTCTCAAAAAGGAGGAAAGGAATAAGGTGATAGTGTTCCCTAGTAACTTTTTTGTTTTTACAAGCCAGCCTATTTTCTAAAATTTTACTAGAACTGGAGCCACAACATTTGTGGCAGCTATCTGTTCCACTGATCGAGAGAGATTTGGTGATGATTTGGTGACGGGGCTGCCACTAACTGCATTTTTTGTAACTTTTGTTTTTACGTGGTTTCGTGAGAAAGAGGCCATATTTTTAACCAACCGTCGTATTTCGAATGGCAGGAATGAAATAGCTAATACACAGAACCCCTTTACGTAATTCCGTCATACTTTTTGAAAACCAGACCATTTCAAAAGCTGAAGTTAGGATTGTGCTGTCTTTAACATTTAGTTCCGTTGAGCGAAGGAAATTTTAATTATAAATATTATATATTGAAACAAATACATTAGAATTCTGAGAAACAGCCATTAAGAAGTATATAATTAAATAAGTTGAAAGCAAACGTTTTGAAGCTATTCCAGCTTCATCTTCAGTGTGAAATGGTTGAAATTATAGAAATGCATTTCCTTAATTTCGACCATTTCGCACTAAGGTGAAGTGGCAGTAGCTTTGAAAGTTTACTTTCAACTTGTTTAATTATATACTCCTTAATGGCTGTTTCTCAGAATTCTAATGTATTAGTTTCTAATACCAGTCATAACTTATTTCGCATTATACACTCTATAACAAAAAAAAATCGACGCACCAAGAAGGAGTTGTCCGATTGCGATAAAAATTGGTGGATGTGAAGAACATACATAGAAAAAGAAACGATTAAAATTTCAGAACAATTGAATGATTTATTGCAGAGTTTGACCGTTACAAAGGGAGGAAGTCAATAAGGCGTTGGTCCACCTCTGGCCTGGATGCAAGCTGTCACCCGGCGTGGCATAGACTGATAAAGATCCCGGATGGTGTCCTGCGGAATTTCTTGCCAAATTGTCTCCAACTGTCGGGCTAAATCGTCAACATTCCGGGATGGTTGCAATCGCCTTCCCATAGCGTCCCAAATGTGCTCTATGGGAGAGAGATCAGGAGATCTAGCTTGCCAAGGAAGTGTTGGGCAAGCTTGAAGACAATTCATAGCAACACGTGCCGTGTGCGGCCGGGCATTGTCTTGTTGAAACGTAAGTCCAGGGTGTCGCAAAAGGAACGGTAACACAACCGGTCGTAGAATGTCGTCTACGTACCGCTGTGCTGTAAGTGTGCCAGAAATGACCACCAAAGGGGTCCGGCTATCAAAGGAGATGGCACCCCAGACCATAACGCCCTGTTGTGGGCATGTGTGGCGTGCGGTAGTAAGGGCAGGATCCCCACGCTGCCCTGGACGTCTCCAGACACGTCTGCGGTTGTCGTCAGGACACAGTTGGAAACGGGACTCGTCACTAAAGACTATACGTCCCCAGTCAGCGCAGTTCCAAGTTGATCGAGCCCGGCACCATTGTAATCGGACTTGAAGGCGTAAAGGCGTGAGAAGTAAGCGGCGTAACGGTGGGCGCGAGCGTAAATTCCGCTCTCTCAGTCGTCTACAGAGGGTCATGTTGGACACATGTGTGCGGGCCACACGTTGAATAGTTGATAATGACGAATCCGTGCTGTGACAACTGCTCTGACAATCGCTCTGTCTTCCCGTTCTGTTGTGGCCCTAGGTCGACCACTGCCATTGTTAACCCACCCTTACAGTCACCATCCAATCGTCGCATCGCTTCGACCCACATGTCCAGCGATTCTTCGATTCGTCCAACCAGCCTCTTTCAAACTCTGACATATGCTCGTAATGAGCACGAATCTTTCGGCGAGGCATTGTTACAGTCGACGTAAGATATCCGCAGTCAAAATGCAACAGAAATTTTGACCACATATTGAGAATCGCTCCTTATATACACCTGCTGAATGCGCAGTTCCGATGCGCTGGAGTTCCCGCTATTCATTCATTGGACACCAAATTTTAATCATTTGCATGTTCAGTCAAAAAGTCGTTGCATACGAAATTTCATTACAATCGGAAAATTCCTTCTTGGTGCGTCGATTTTTTTGTTATAGAGTGTATATTGAATTAGAATTTATTATAAATATGAAACCCATTAACTTTTAATTATCGACCTTATTCGTTTTGTAGTATCTTGTTTAAGGTTAACTACTCGATTACTTTTAAGGAATTGCTTTTCATTCTTCACGACTCTCATTTCATAATCGTTATTTCTGATATTATGTTCAACTATATAATACATTCTAACGTCTAATTTTTAAAATAGTGTTATAAGTACAAAGTCATTTACATAGCTTATTTCTGATTCTTTCTATTCCTATTTGCTAATAGGTCCTTAATTTTTTTTTATTTCTGGACTTTAAAGGTCCTTAAAAGCCCTTAAATTCCATGTAAGGAAATGTGTATGAACCCTGTCTATGATAAGTATTGATTCTTTTTAATGCGGAACACATTTCTTGGTCAGCTGCAGTAGTTGATGGTAAATTTAATACCAGTTCTACTATTCTGTACACCTCACTAAACACAATATCCAATTTATGTAAAAAGTAATATAATTAAATCATGTATATGTAACTCGCTTATATGCAAAAAGTATGGAGCCTCAATTTTTCTCCTATCTTTTTAATGTCATTTAAACCCGCTTAATTGCGACATTATACATGCAAAAACCACTTCATCCGAAGGACTCAAGCATTTTCTTTTCAACATTTCAAGCAAGTTATGCGTGGCACACATTACCTACTGACTGAATAGAAATGGTCTTTTACAGAATTTTCAGTTTGCTTTACTTTCAAAAACAAACTCCCTTGAAATTTTGCATTGGTAACATAGGAACAAAACCACAATTTTCAACTTATTCCAGATGTTCCAACATGACCCCCCCACTTTGGGTTCAACTCTATTTTCAAACAATGAAACATCTATGTGCGAGAAGAAAATTTTGTGGCTTAGCTATGCCTGCACAGTGATAACACTTTTACTACATACCCACTGCTTCTAAGTTCCCAGTTTAGAACAATAGAAACACTATATATATACTTAGGCACACACGCACAGGGTGGGCTCTTTAACTTGATAAAATGCAAAATATCTAAAGAAAATAAGCATTTTACAAAAAAAAAAATGTTTTAAACAGTAGTTGTTTAGCTTGAAGTGGCTTTCACTATTTACGTTTAACTTTAGGGAGAGTAATTTTCAAGGTCAAACTGCTTTTTTTTAAAGAGAATACTATATTTTTCGTTCCTTTTCCTCTAGAAACCATTTTTTTAATTTAGTGCTTTGTTTCTGAAAAATATAAAAAGGAAGTTAGAATAAAGACATACATGCCATATCATACTTGTTGCATATTTCTCTAAGATTCTCCATAAATAAGAAGCATTTTGACTTTTTCCTCTACAGACAGATTCGTCATTTTTAACACACAATAAACTAAAACGCAATAAACTAATTTACTTAAGACTTAAGTATTAACTTTTAAATGACTTGCATTAAATGGATGGCTGTAAGATGGAAGTAGAGAGGCTGAATGCTGTTATCAAGCAGCAGTCTTGCTTTGGTACCAATTAGTGCCAGATGTAATATCTCATTGTTCTGGGGAATATAAATCGGTGGCATGACATGACTATCATATATTTATTTTTATTTCAATGTACAATGTCTCTCCAAGTACTGCATACTTAATTTTTTTCATTTTTTAAGTATTAAATTAGTTACCCATAATGTATCATGAATGCCATTACGTTAGCTTACCTTTTAAATAACTCGGAAATTAATCTCTAAATTGAAAAAAAAATGCTTTGCATTGAAGTTTATTTTTTATGAGGAATAAGGATAAGAAATAAAAAAATATAGGTATCAAAAAAATACAAAAACCAGCTTGACCTTCAAATGACCTGAAAATGACACAACCCCCAAATACAACTTAGGCATACCTGCCAACTTGTAGGTTTTGACTATACAATGTACGGATTTTAGGAGAATTTTAAGGTTGTATGGATTATCGGTAAAATTGCACTTTTTTGGGTTTTTTGAAAAAAACACAACAAAATTCCCTGATTCTGGATTCATGCATTTTTACAGTGGAAGTGAAGGTCATACCTGCCAACTCTGGTATTTTATGGAATATTCATGTTTTTGGCGATATCTCTGGAATTTCCATTTTTATGTATTTTTCTCCTGTTTTTTTCTGTTAAAAATAAATCCCTAAATTTTTGGCCATTGTCAGGCAACAGCCACCCAGTTCGAAGGACCCATTGGTTAATTGCATTTCGATTGCTCCTGTTATACAGAGTACCACAAGTGTGTGTGAATAGCATGATTAAATATGTTCTTGCCCACCACGTCGTATAACTCTGTGTAGCTCGATTAAAGCATTCTTACCCGCTTAGGTCGCATGATCTGGATGGCAGGTCCCAGCTGACTCCATGTGACTCTGGCCTTAATTCCACAATCGGTTCTTCTAAAGCTCTATAGGTGATGCAATTGTATGGTGTCAGAAAACATATGATCCACAAATTTCCATTTGAGGATGATGTTTATCTCATACCAAGGTATGCAGTTAAGTTGCATACTTCGGAAATTTTTTGCGTTTTTGTAAGGAAATGCTTTTAATGTAGAAACTGATCAACTACAGTCAATATTCCAGGAACCTCAAATAACTGGAAAGCCAGTGAGTATAAAAAGGAAGAGTTGGCACTTTGCAGTTTGCCTGATGAAATAATAAAAGAAGCGAGGGTGCATTGAAAGTCGGCTATCCTTCATCAATTGACATCAGCTGATGGCACATTAAAATATAGCAGAATTTCTTGTAGCATGCTATGTATTTTAATAATACATCACAGCGGGGCAGAATGTCAAAGAATATTTAGAAGAAAATTCACGTTAGTTCTTATCCTGTTTATACTTAGTTTCCTGTTGTGAGATATGCCTTTAGTGAAGGCCGAAATTCAAAAACCTATTTTATCCTGTCTGTATGGGGGGTTCTAGTCTAATGGAATGGATCATAAAAACAGTAGACCTATGCGTTTTTCCTCAGTTAGTTGAAGGAATGTAAAAGTCTTGCTTCTATAAGTGATTAAATGTATTGCACTTTAGCATTATACTAAACAAAATCCTTGCTAAATTCAGAAAATTGTAACATGCAGGCTCGTTATAAGTGGATCTTACTGTATAATTGTTCTAATTAATCTAAGTTAACTTTAATTCTGTTAATTTTAATCATTCCATTAATGTGAAGAGCAACCACAGAAAAATCAAATTTTAATCATATTTTCTGGAAGTCAGGGAAACGTCGGTTAATTTTTTTATTCAAATTTTTTCGCCATCGTCAAACTCATACTATCCCATAGAACCGAAATCTACTATCCATCTCCACTGATAATTTTTAAAAATGATAATTTAAATGTTTTGGAATTAACTGTACACTGATGCTCATTAGGAAACAAATTCAAGTGATAGAAGGTCAATATCTGGCTATGTGATAATGTTTTGTAATTTTCAAGTTTTTGTAAATCTATTTTATGGTGTTTTGTAATATGCAGAAGTGTATTGCACTGTCATCAACAGAAGTAGAAGTTATCGCTGCATGTAGGGCAATTCAGGATATCTTACGCTTTAAGAATATAATTTCTAAATTACAAAAATTAAAAATGTTATTTTTGAGGATAATCAGTCATGCATTTAAGAGTGTTAAAAACAATGCATGGAGATTGTAGTAAACGTATATTAAATTGAAAGTTTATTCATGACATTGTTTATAAAAATAGTGTGTGTTTTGTCCAGCGCTCAAATTGCTCATATTCTAACAATGTTGTTGCTTAAAATTAAATTGTATGAACTTTTTTAATTTTTGTGATTTGAAATTGGAATAAGTGTTTGAATATTTTCATATTGTATATATTGTTTAGTAATCGTAGTAACTGTTGTGAAATATTATAATTTTAAGTTCATGGATACAAGTATGTATAACGTTAAATATTTTCATTTGTATTAATGTGTTATTAAGGACAGGTGTTTGAAAATAATATTATAATCACTTTCATTTGTGATGGGCTGAAGTTGCAGCTCTCTTTCGGCCATTCACAAGATTGGCGACTGGGTGCCTAATTTGCATTGTTGTCCTTGTATCCCATTGGTTCCTTGGGCAGACTCTCTGATTGGTTGACGTTACAACCAACGTGAAATGTATTTAAAGTCAATGTAACTAGAATAAAATTAGTTTTGTTTGACTTGGCTTAAGTTGTTCTTTATCACTGACAATTAACCATTTTGCACTTCGTGTATCATATAAATGTTCTGTTTCAAAACTATTTTGAAGTTTTTGCCAAATTTATAGTAAGGCTTTGCATATGTGTGTAACTTCTCCACCAAATACTCGGGTTTTAATTCTTAGTGCTGCCAACATTTATTAGTGACTGGTGTTTTTCCTGGCCACATGTGCTGCCCCTGTAATATCCTTGTTACAAATCAAATGAAAAGAAGTTTGCTTTTCCATTTCAACACATCTTTCACAGAATTTAAAGTTGAGGCAGAAATGGGGAATACGCTTTCGATGGGAGGATGGATTTACAAAATTTTATGGATTAAATAAATTACAGTTTAAAGTAAGAGGCTGATACGTTTTAAAATTATCAGGCATTGCCCATGTTTAAATCCGAGCTTCTCTCCACCCCCACCCTTACCATATGCAAAGAAAAACTATGGGCAATGGTGGTGGGGGAGGGTGCTTCTCATGAATTTTTTTCTAAAAGAGTTAAGGATTCTTTTGATCTGTCCTCTGAAATGTGACAAAAATTTGGAGAGGAGGTTCTGATGATTTATATGCATAATACAACAATATTTTTATGAATAAATTTGTTTTACATGATATAAATTTCTCCCTATGTTTGTTGGGGATTGATGCTTTTCAAGTTAGATGGAATCAGCATAATTCTATAATAGATTACAATTAAAAAATCTGCAATCTTTTGAAATTTAAACCCTCCTAAACATTTCGTACCTTGATCATTTGCTTAATGTGACTATTTGTAAATGCAGGTTCAATCCTACATAATTACAATTTAAAATATTTTACATATGTGGACACTTTGCCAAAGAAACTTTATTTCTAATTTCTCTTTGCATAATATTCATAATCAAACATTGACAGCAAACTTAAATATCCACAATGAGCATGAAACCAAAGAATATGACGAACTGTGAACTTACACATGGATATAGTTTCAAGCTGTCCGGCAGTGATACTAAAATTATCTGCTGAGTTTATAAATCACGGTTATACACAGTATTGTTCTAAGGCCATTGGGACCCTTTTGCCATTAAATGTACAGTGTAGTGGTAAACGGACTCACTACATGAGTACTTGTGTCACCTTCTCCACTACCCTCCCACTGAGAAGTGTGCACCCCCGCTTACTACCAGCTGGTGGCCAATTTTATCTGGCAGTCAGAATCCCATAAGGTACTTTCTGCATCCATATGTGAACTATTCCTAAACAAATTTCTCATGGGCAGAAAAGGCTATTCGTAGGTGGTAGTAGGAGAGGAAATGGGAGGTATCATCGGCCGCAACCCACAAGGATGTAGATAATGGGTTTCTCCGTAACGAGAGCAACGAAGGATTGTGATGTGTGTTGATGAAATTAATAAAAGGAAGAATAAAGGATTTGGCTGGCAGAATGTCTATCATACAAGCAATGAAAATTTGTGTTTAATACGAAAAATGAAAATGATGACTTTGTTTTAAATCTTGATTATGAAAACAAAATTTATAGGGAAAAAACACCTAACGAAAAACACACAACGATTCTAATTTCATACCCTGGTAGGTAGGAAGCTGCAACAAAGTGCTGTCAAACTCAACAAATTTCTGTCAGTTTCTTACATCATGATCCTAGATTTAATTACTTATTTATTTATCAGGATTCCCAAGCACCTGGGGAACAGGGAATTTGCAATCGTTCGTGGAGGGTGGGGGAGGAGGGATTCTTGGGTCGAATCTGGAAAAGTCAAGGAAAACTTTTTCAGTTTGTTTTGTATAACTAAATCTCCCATGAACATGAAGACATTCCTCTCCCCCCCCCACAACCGAAGTATGGTTGAAAGTTTCTTGTGATTACTCAGGGAATTTTTCCGAGAAAAAACCTAGAAGACCCTGGAATTTTTTTTTTTCTCCAGAGTGAATTCGAACACTGTTTACTTAATCTCTATTCATCAAGTACTGCATAATACACGTAATCTATGTTCAGAGTATTAAAATTTTAACAAGACAATCAGAACCGAAGTTAATTTGATGGGAGATGAGAGGAGAAAAACAGAATATGATCGACTTGATATATCCTGATCACATATACACCCTTTAAAAAAAAAAATATATATATTGTACAGATCAGCAGAGAGATAATCGAATCAGATTCAACTTGGAACATACTAATATCCTAGTGTATTGCATACTGAAGTATTATAAACTGACTTTCAAAAATCCATCATTGTATGTCATGTGCTTCAATTTAATCTCTTCCTGAACAAATTAAAAACATTTAGACGTATTATTTCGTGCAGCAATCTGTTCATAATTTTGGTCCTATTGAATTAATATGATAAACAGTATAATTTGTTGTTGCAAAGGGAGGTAAATGTTGACACTGATAAGGATTAAGAAAACAAGTATATCTTGAATGTAAAACAGTAATATTGAACATGGATTACATAATATGTTCCTATGTAATAACTGTGATTTATGCTCATTCAGTTTCTTAAAAATAAGATTATCTTTCACGGGTCATCCAGAAAGTTCCACTGTTGTTTTTTTCTAAATGTGTACGAATCAACATGGAAACGGGATAAAATTTTATTGAATGACATAAGACATAAAAAAATGTAATACTCATATAATTACCTAAATCAGTTTTACTCAACTATCTAACCATTACAGAAGTTTTGAAATAATTTTCCGGTTTTAGGGAACTTTAATACCTTTGGGTGTGCATTGCACACCTGTTACTAATAGAATAGTTGTTTCAACCTTGAAGGAGCCTTATTAAGCTTTGGTTATGAAAAAGTTCCCGTTGACTCATGTGGGGAAATTTCCTTGTTAGTGCTTGAATAAATTACTTAACCATTGTTATCTTTCAAACCAAAATATTCATTACAATGAATAAGTTACATTAAGTATGACTTTATGAATAAGTTATACATGAGAATGCAGATGAGATTTCCTGTTATATGTGAAAATTATCTAAAATCATATAATTTTGTAGTTATTTGATATTCTAATTCCACGCCTTTTTCTGAAGGTGGAGAATCAACATATGGTGAACTACCAGAATCCATTTCTGTGAAGCAACTGTGCAAAAGCTTTATTTAACACAGAAAAAAGGTATTATTTAGCAATAATTTTGCGGTAAGTAGACTAATATACAACCAGAGGAGAGATAGAGAACATTAAATCAAACAAATTAGGATTTCTTGAGAAAACAGAGGATGTCGATTTTGAGATGATAAAATGTTTAGTTGTTTGTCGGTGTTGGATGTAGTGAAAATATACTCAGTTATCAATTAAGGCATTTCAATAAGTTAATTTCAGTAAACGGCAGATAAAATATTCAAATGCCCAGGGTCTTTTGCATTTCAAGACTTGGCACTCTTAAAAACTGATACTAGTGGAAAAAAGTAAAAAGCTGCACAAAGTAAATTATTATTTACTGAATATAAAATATAGGCATCTATATAAAACCTTCTCTGGAAAAAAAAGCCTTCAAGTTTAGAATTCATTGTAAAAGTGACTCTTAAATGTTTTGAGTGAATGCTTAAGGAATCGTAGGCAGTTCCAAAACCTAAAGTGTAAATTTACCGCATAATGGTTCTTCAACAAGGACATTCAAACATCCTTAGAATTCATAGTGAAAAGAAATCAATTTTGTAAGTAAAGTTTTCCATAAAAACCATCAACATAAAACTTAAAACCCGTATCATAAAACCGTTAACTTAAAATCTATATATTAGAAATTCGTATTAATGAAACAAAAATTTAGTGAAGCATGTTGAAATTTTTGCAGCAGAATTCTTTTCATGTTACTTGGGAACAAGTGCTACGAAATAACGACTGATTATAAATATTTTCATAAACAGTTTGCTCAACAAGTCACTATAAAATCGAAATGTGAACTCACAAAGTAGAGGGGAAAACAATATATGAAATTTGCTATATAAGGAGTTTTGTCAGAGGAGAGATCTAAAAATGCAGATGCATACAAAACAGAAATCTTTTAAGTGTGAAGTATGTCATAAGAAGTTTGCTCATAATCGGAATTTAAACAGGCACATGAGAATTCATACAAATGAGAAATACTTTGCATGTGAAACTTGCCATGAAAAGTTTTTTCAAAATGGAGACTTAATAAAACACATGAGAACTCATACAGGAGAGAAACCTTTTGAATGTGAAATATGTAATAAAAGGTTTGCTCAACAATGTAATGTAAAAACACACATGAGAACTCATACTGGTGAAAAACCTTTCCAATGTGAACTATGTCATAAAGTGTTTTCTGATCAACGTAATGCAAGAACACATATGAGAACTCACACAGGAGAGAAACCTTTCGAGTGTGAAATGTGTCATAAACAGTTTTCCCGAAAAGAAGAATTAAAAAGACACATAAGAATTCATACCGGAGAGAAGCCTTTTAAGTGTGAAATGTGTCATAAAGCGTTTTCACTTCAAAGTAGTGTAAACCGGCATATGGTAGTTCATACAGGGGAGAAACCCTTCGAATGTAAAATATGTCATAAAAGGTTTTCTCAACAGAGTCGTGTAAACAGGCATATGATAACTCATAGCAGGGAGAAAGGTATTTAATGCATATTATGTCATAGAAAATTTTTTTAAACAAGGAGATTTGAGAGAGCATATGATACTATGAAAGATTAATCTAATAGAAAGAAATATGTGTAAGTTGAAATCTATGTAATAAGTTCAACAGCGTATTTTGTTCTAGAGTTCAGCAAGGTATTTTTCATTTCACTTCGTTTAATGTTTCATAAGTATGTTTTAATTTGTTGCAAACAACTTCAATTGGCTTTGTAGTGAGTTTTGCATTTCATGTAGCCTTTTCACAAATGTGCCGTGTTTTGAGTTGTGTCACAGTAATTGCAAGCATATAGATGTTTTTATCACAGTGCCACACCACATTTACACAGTAACTGGACCAAGGTGGGGGTGGCTATAAGAGTAGCGAGCACCAAATATTTGAATGACTGCTATGTTCCTACTTTTATGTATTTAACCATATGCACGTAATGCTTTCAAAATGTGTATCATTTAAATATGTATAAGGAATGATTTTTAGTGAAAGTGTGGCCTCTTCTAATTTTGTGTTTTTGATCCTCTGATCATTTGATTTGTGTATTAGTTAAAAATATCATTTGATTTGTGTGTTAGTTTCTTAGTAGGATAGAGTAATGAACTTTCATTTTCAATACAATTTTTATCCATGTGGCCCTGCAATAGCACCTTGATAATGTGTTTTCCTAGTGTACCATTAATCTAGGTTTGACTCTGCATGGTGCCAAAATAGGAATAATTAAAAAATGCATACTAACTGCTTACTCTAATTATGGGTAAGGTTGGTGGTGGGGTGGGGTTGATTCCATTGACTTTAAGAAGCTCGGATTCCTCCAGGGAAAATGTGGGTCCACTCTTCTGTTGTACCGTTGTGGTACCATATTTGTTTGCAATGCCATTAACTTGAGTTTGACTGAAGTTTACTGTTACGTACTAACTGTTAATTAAGCTTCTTGTAATGTGGCTTCTTGATTCGTCTGAATAAATGCTTGTTTCGTCTGAATAAATGCTTGTTTCCTTGTTTACTCAGGAGTGTTCATCACCTTTACTGACCTGAGAAATAGTCCACAATCAGGTTTCTCTATTTTCCATCTGCACCGTCAACCATAAACAACCTGACATGCCGTATAGACGACAAGAAAAATAATTTATAAATTTTGGTTTAAACCAGCCTTGCCTGAGTGGTAATACAGACATTCGTCTAACCTTTTTATATTACAATTGCTCCATCGATACAATTACTAAAATATAGGATTTTTTTGGATTTTCATCTTGTGTTATATCTGCTTGAACCATATGTACTGTCTCACCCGTGTTTAGCGCAAAATGACACTTGCTGTCTTTTTACCATAAAGTCTGTGTGCCGACCTGCCTGAAAATAAAATGAATCCATGGGCACAACTAGTTCTTTTTTTAATGTAAAGCAGTTTCCATTAGCAAATCCATAGTAGATTCGTTTCAGTGGATGAATTACAGTAGAATCTCCATACACTGAAAAATCCATTATTATGAAATTAGGAACATCCCTCTTTTCGAATGTCAGTAAGACAATGTGTTAAAATTTCTGATTTAATAAAGTTAACTTTTTGGAAATCTTGTTGTAATCAAAACTTTCTGTTTAAAAAGAAAATAATAAATTAGTTACAGTAATATCTTCCATTAATGATTTTCGAGGTGGGGGATGTCGTTTACCCCCAAAAAGAAGTTAATAGAACTGTACTTAAGAACTGTACTATTGTAAGTTAAGAACTGTAGCCAGGCTAAGAGAATGAGCCCTCTACCTAGAAAACATTTTTTTTCCAAAATAAATTATGAATTTTATTCCAGATTTTTTGTTTTGTATAAAATTGTACATGGCGATGGAAATTGTTCTTTGATATTAAAAATATATTCATAATCGATTTCTAAGGTAGATCTTCTGTATATCATGTTTTTATAGAAGTTTGAGTTGTCATCTACTCTATAATAAGGATGAGAAATTATAAATGTTTCAATTCAAAATTTATGTTAAGAAATTTATTCATTAATGTTAAATATATTAGTCTACTTAGATATTTAGTATTATTAAATATATTAATAAATACATCGAAACAGTAGCAAATTTTCAGCCCCTTCTAACGAGCACCTAGTTATGGGCCTGAATGTGTGCAATTCTGTGAGTGATTAGCAGGGACCGTTAACTACCTTTATTACTTAGAATGTTATTGAAGGAAATTACTGTATATTTATAATAATATATACAGTGGACCCTGGTAAGGTGACCACTTTTTATAAGAGAGAGAGAGGGAGAAGTGGTAGGGACTTTGTCATGCCTATGCCAAAGTCTGTTGTGTATACCAATCACCAGAATAAAGTGACCGTTACAGTCCAGTCCTAAAGGTAATCACTTAAGGTAGCTTCTACTGTATTTAAAAACTTCAAATGTGGAAAATTCAAATTGAAATAAATGAATCATAGCCCTTTCGTTTTTTGGGAATAGATGCTGTTTGAACTGGCTTTTCCAACAACTTCACATTATTTTACTACTATTTAATCCATTCCTGATTTCTTGTTCTTTTCCTCCTTCCTTTAACTTATGTTAGTCTTTAATTTTTGGATATTATTTTACACAATTCTTCTAGGTCAGTTTATTATTTCATCAAAATCATATAATACATTGAGTCAGAAATGCTTTACATGTGACATTTATGTAAATATTTTCTGTATTATTATTCAATTAATAACAATTCCATTAAAACAAAATGTTTTAACGGTTCTGTGTAAAGTTCATTGTAATAGGAATCTATTGTACAGTATCTGGAGCAATTTACAAGTAAAACTGCAATTTTTTCATATGAAAAAAAATTAAGTATGGGTATAAAAGTACAGATTTTGTCATGAAAAATAAAGTTGTCATTTTACATTAGTATCGTATTTTTATTTATAGAATCTATACTCATATGTATCTGTCGATTTCTGAACTACAGACTCCATGTTTTCATCATGCATGCATAGGTGCCAACTCTTCCAGTTTACCTGGAAGGCTTCCCATTTTTGGAGGTTTTGTCTAAAATCCCTAAAGTTTTTTTAAATATCTATTTTTCTCGGTGCATATTCATTTAACTTTTTGTGCATATTTAAACAATCATAAATATGAATGGTTAATGAGAAAAATTTATCTGTCGTTGACTGTGCATGCATAGCAATTGTCTACAGATTTTTCGTTTCTAGAAGTTGGCATCTATGTACGTAGTTGTTTTTTATGTTACGAGGACAGCCAAAGGTCATGCCATGCTGGAACCAACAGGTCCCCTGCTTTTCGGGAGGGGGCTAACCTCGTAAGGCCTAGGGAACTTTTGAATTGCAACGACATTGTTCCCACAGTCCTTGAAATTTTTTTGCCAAATCGGGCCCTTTGAAAAGTACTTGGAAAACTGCCAAAAATGTGGTTGGTCCTTGAAAAGTTCTTGGATTTTTCTTGAGTTTTGACAAAAGAATGGTATTTCTCCTTATTCCTGGAACAATACCAGTAGTACTTCAGACACGCTCCCTTTCTCCCTCTCCCGCTAAGCAGGACTGATGCAAGGGATGCAAAAAGTTTAACTTTTGCTGGCAGTGTGCCAAGCTAAAAAGGAGCAACATAATGAAACACTCTAATTGCAGTATTGTGTTTATAATGCCTTGCATTTTTAATTATGTATATTGTCATTGACAGTGTAAGGTCCTTGAAAAAAATTATTTTATCCTTAAAAAGTTCTTGAACTTCATGAGGACAAAAGAGTGGGAACCATGAATGAGCAGTTAATTGGTAAGCATTTTTTTTCTTTAGTACCATTGGGAATCGAACCTATGTAAATGACACACTAAGCGAGTGACTAACCATGGCATAACCTCCTGCATAGCCAAGCTACTACTTTTCTGAAGTCGTCTTCCATGTACAATAATGATGTTTGCTATCACAAAGACATTGGACATACTAAAAGAAAATCTAAAGCAGCTCACAATAAAAATTTGAAGGGGAAAGGACCTAATATCACTCCGAATGTAATATATAATTACGTTTACTTCCACATGTTTCTTAAAACCAATAAGAATGAATTTAGGCTAATACAGAATGAATACTATGTACGGATTCTTTGTATGTAACTATATGACACTACAAATAAGAAATAAGGAAAGTAAAAACTACTCAAAATGGATCAACTTACCTGACTGTGCAGGGGTACTCCAGATTATTGAAACTGGTGCAAGGCTTTAATTTTTATATTAAAACAATTTAATTTTTGGCAGAGAAACACTTGTGGGTTAGTTACATGTTATTTGTTGCAAGGAAATTTTTATTATTATCGTGGCTTTCTGTCTGTAAAAATATTCAGTATTTTTTGTAAGGAGATTCAGTAGCCTATTAAGGAGATCTCTAGGGAAAAAACTGCGTCTCAAAGGGAATTGTTTTGAAAATAATATTTAGCGGGGGAGGGGGGCGCCAAATTTTAGGCTGGCACTGGGCGCCATATTACCTAAATCAGTCTCTGCAAATACACTATACAAAAATAAATGAGGAAATACCAATTTTGCCTTCAGACATAATTGTAATTTTTTACTTGTAGTTTTGCCATCAAAATTTAATTTTTTATAAGGTCCCCCTTCTTAAAAAAGATGGTTTCTATATTTTTTCTTCAAGGTATTCCCAAATTAGTGGTCTATGAAACAAGGCCTTATAGTCAAAATTTTTATAATTATTGAAGGCGTATTTTAGAGATTTGTTCCTCCCCATTTTACAACTAAATACATACATGTATTTTTGCAGTCCTATTATAAATTTAATTTCAAGGGGCCGATCCCTAAGATTCCCTCTCTAGATACGGTCATGATTTCACAAGTATTGTTCCGCATTTTTCTGAAAGTCTGTCGAAGTGTACAGTGGAACCTGGTAAAATTGCAACCTGGATGAATTAACCACCTGAATAAAATGACAATTTTTTATGGAGAATTTGTAGGGACTTAGTCTTGCCTATAGCAAAGTCTGTCGTATATAGTGACCATTTGTCTATGATGACCATCGCAGTCCAGTCCCAAAGGTGGCCACTTTAGGCAGGTTCTACTGTATATAGCAGTGTTACTCAAGCTTTGGTTGCTTACGGTAAGCATTCCTTTATTTATCGCGAACCACCGGGGGGATGCGGGGATTTCTCCGCCCATTAAAAAATATATTGCCTGAAATCCAGGCTGCTAACTACGGTTAAATGAAAAGCTATTGGTTGCAATAAAAAGGTCATTATTAATTTAATTAAATAATAATAAGCAATATGCACAGCATGGGTATTTTTAGAGGAGTCAAAACTTTCACGAATCGCCGAAAGGTAAGGTTTATAACAGGTAATATTTATGAGAAATTCCTTAAATCTCGCACGAACCTAAATTCTAGCTATGCTGGCAATTTCTAGTTCATTTTTTCCCCTGAAATTTAACGATGATCCAGCGGAGCACTTGATAAGCCGCGGATCACACTTTAAGAAACACTGGTATATGTAGTATATATTTAAAGTATTAAAAATTAACACCTCCATGTATGTATATGTACATATACAAAAATGCATCGCAATTGGGGGGGGTTACAACCCATCACCCCTCCTTGCCTACGCCAGTGGGGTCTATTTTATCCTTTCAGCCTAGGACCCATAAAAACCTTAATCCAGCACAGACTCGCGCTCCCCAAAAAATCCAAGGTCTGCGTCCTTTAAGGGGATCCAGTCCGCCCCTGTTTTTAGGCCTAATCTTTCAACCACAACATGTTCTTTATTATATTTAATCTTTCATTGGATCTTTTTTCCGCCTACTACTGTATTTACATGTATACTATATACAATTTCATCGCAATGGGGTTACAATCATAATCGACCCCTCTTGCGTATGCCAGTGCCACCCACTTCTTAAATAAAAACGTTCATTATTAACCAGAACGAAAAGTCACTCATGTAGACTTTATCAATTCATGGATAAACCCACCGCAAGGAAGAGTATCTTTATACAAGGGAATCATCATCTTTACAAGGGAGGTACTTTATCGTTACAATTTAAGCTTACATAATAGACTTTTTGTATGAAATTGGCATGTATAGTTAGCATGAAATTTTGCACCATATTGATCGTAACTACTAAAACCACAAAATAGTGCAAAAATTAAAATTAATAAAAATAAAATGCAGTGATAAAATAAATATTTTTATCAAAAGGAAAATAAATATAATCTTAAAGTTCGCAAGATAAGACAAAGAAAAAAAATAGCATATGCAGTCATCTCTTACCACTGAATTTAACTATGTATGTATTTGTTTTGCATGTAACCTACATAAGACGGAAACCTGCATACTACGGAATTTTTTTCCGGTCCCGTGAGTTTCCGCCTTAGACAGGTTTCACTGTATATATTTTTGAGGGGCGATTAGGCAAAGGCAGATCCAGAAATCTTTGGGATGGGGAGCGATTTGTTTCCGATTCCTATTTTTAGCCAAGTGTCCAGTACTTTTCATTTTATTTTCCATGATATAAGCCCAGGCTTAAGAGAGGGCAATCGCTCCCACCCCCTGGCTACGCTAGTGCGATCAGGTCATTGGCGGCTTGCTATTGGTCAAAAATTGCTGACTAAGCAGGATGTACTGTGTTCTTGCCCCTAGGTAGTGGAAGATCATAAAGTTTAATTGGCAAGGCGCCGGCAAGACGTGGGAACGTAAGGGATTTTAGAGTGAGATGTTGCTAACATAAGGAAGTTGTTTTAAACGAAATTATTTACATGCAAATGGCATTTTTAATTTATATTATGTGTAGTTAATTTTATGGCTAATTAATTAATATAATTTAACCGCAACCATGAGTAAGGCTGTACCCATTGTTCAATTTGAGGGCGGGGGATACAAAAATGTTTTCGAAATAACGAATAAAGGTGTGTCACATTCATCGTAAGGAAGAAATATAAATACATTAATAGTGTAGGAAAAGTAGGGGCTCATGGAGCTCAAGCTCCCCATTGTATATCAAAACATTGTTTTCTCTAAGGCCGCATCACATAATCTTCTTTGAAGCCACTTGAGCCCCCATGAGTTTCAAGTTGCTACGCGACTGAAATAGATCATACAAAAATAAATGAGAAAATACTAATTTTCCCTCCAGACATCATTGTAAGTTTTTACTTGCAGTTTTGCCACCAAAATTTATTTTTTTCAGAAGGCCCCCTTTTGGAAAAAAGTCAAGTTATACGCACATTAAGCTAAAAGTTAGAAAACATTTTGCGTATTTTTCTGGCGGCCAAAATATCGCCGAGCAAAATCTCCAGGACGAAACAGCGCTTAGACAAAATATCGAACGGAAAAATTAATCGATTAATGTTTTTAAGTTTTAATTTGACAATTTTTATCTTACAATTATTGTCATTACACTTGGCATTATTTAAATTAAAAAGTATTACATTTGGATAACACATACACACAAGCAAAA
The DNA here is from genome assembly GCA_006491805.2 of Dysdera silvatica. Classification (NCBI taxonomy): domain Eukaryota; kingdom Metazoa; phylum Arthropoda; class Arachnida; order Araneae; family Dysderidae; genus Dysdera; species Dysdera silvatica. The sequence goes on along the minus strand of QLNU02015003.1, from coordinate 29,883,221 downwards.
AAAAAATTTAAACTTGCAACTGGAAATTGTGGACATTACCACAAAGATAAACTTGTACTGTTCGATTAGCATAGCCTTCAGTAATAGCAGAAGCGGATCCAGAGAGATTTTTTTTTGGGGGGGGGAGAGGATATGAAATACAACAGGACCCTCTTACAATGACCCGCATTTAGCGAGTTTCCGAATATAACGAGGAAACTATGGATTTTATTTGGTACATAAGGATTAAGCACAATGCAATTTAACCGCTTTTAGCATCTTTTTTTTTTGGACTTCGGATTTAACGAGAAATTCAAAAGAAAAAAGGTAAATCAAACTTTTTGTAAAAAAATCCGTCGTTATAATCATTTGGTTGTTTGACTAAACTTCTTCCAAAAGTTACCATTTTGCACCAAAACTAATATAATTTATATAAAATTATTAAGCCCATATATTTCTCAGGAGAAAATGTTTGCCAAATATGTAACTAAAACTTGAAAAACAAAAAGTGTTTTTAGCTAAATTATTTAATCTGTAAGGGAACACAAACCTCTTGTCACTCCTTCCAGCAGGTCACAATCAATTGAGCTCCCGTTCGCCGATAACCCCACTTGTTAATTAGCGGAAAATGGTCCCCTCTTGTGCGGTACTCGGTCAACGCCTCGAAACGGTGGAAAACCGATTAGCTTGCCTTCAACGAATAGAATCAAAACTTGGGAAAATCGAAAACAAACTCGAAAAGCTAAAAGAGCTGGAAGAAGTAACACAAAGCCTCAACTTCATGAATAACAAGTTTGAAGAGATGAGGGAATTGTGTCTTGACCTGAAAAGGGAAAACTGTCGCCTTTCCGCAGAAAACGATGCTCTGAAAGACAAAGTAACGGATCTGGAATACGCCTTAGATGAAATCGACAGCTATAATAGGAGAAACAATATTGAAATCCGTAATATTCCTGAGAGCAAAGGTGAATCTACAGATTTGATCCTGAAAAAGATTGGTAAAGTTCTAAACATCGAACTAAATACTTCCAATATGGAAGCATCTCATCGAGTCCTCTCTTCTCAAAAATTCAAGCCCATTATAGCTCGATTTGTAAATCGCCGCACTAAAGAAACCATTATCGCCACAGCCAGGAAAAAAAGAATTACATCGAAGGACCAGGGATTTTCTGGAGAAGTGCAGCCAATATTCATAAGTGAACAATTAACGCAAAGACGGAAACAGCTATTCGGAGCCGCCCTCGAAGCAAAACGTACACATGGCTGGAAACACCTGTGGACTTCTAATGGAAAAATCCTCAGGCGATACACGGACGGAAGTACCATTCTCCAAATAACGTGCCGTAATCTTAAACATTTCAACATTGTCGACCAGCCTTCGGACCCATCTATCCGGCGTCAATGATCCGTGTGGGGTGCTTCCGGATTTAAAAGATGGCTTTCTTGTTTTTACCTTTATCGCGCGCTTCTTTTCTCCTTCCTTCGCTATGGCTTCTCGGTTTCTTTCTCCCTTATCTATTAATTGTCACTATCACTGTGCGGGCGATTTGCAAAGCATATTAGCTAATTGCAGGGACGACCTAAGCGTCCTGCACATCAATATCCGTAGTCTCCTTAAAAACTTAGATCTAATCTCGGAGTTGCTCACGACTTCAAAAATTCCTTTCAAAATTATTGTATTAACCGAAACTAGAACTCTTTCTCAAATCGACGCTAAATATTTAAATCTAGATAATTACCGTCTAGAACACGTCTCCAGACCAGACAGCTCTCACGGGGGTGTAGCTATTTTTTTTTTAGCAACTTTATTTAGGCAGCAACATGAACAACAAAAAAATATACATTGGGATTACAAATCAATGTTAGTTTAAGTTAATTATAAGAACAAAGACATATCTACATTAACATTATACGAAAATATAGATGCATAAAATTAATTACAAAAATATAAATACATCAAATTTAATTAAAAAAAAAATATCAATACATTAATTAATATACTGTGAAATAAAATTTTGTCCATGTCTGCCTGGGTAGCGCAGGTAAAGACGTAGTCTGACAAAGCCTGCACCACCCAGGAGATACCAGATAGCCAAAGCAGCCCCATGGGATATCACTGCGCAAACATCAGCGAAAATTAAATTAAGTATGCGATTGATTAAATAGAATTAGTAAGGAGGATCCGGATTAAAGACTTAAACTTAGAATAGGAATTTATCTCTTTTATATTAGAAGGCAGCTGATTCCACAATTTAGGACCTGAAGAACCCACTCTGTGGCAACCCAGCTCCAGACGAGAAAATTGAGGTCTGTAGTTATGTCTACTTGTTGTTGGATAGTTATGTGTAGGTTGCTGTAAATCAACTGGAATAGATTAGTATTTTTAATTTTTTTAAACATTAATAACAAAATTTTATAATTTAAAAGTTGATTAAAAGTTAATAAATTGAATCTTTGCGGAACCTCACGGATCGACATTGGTTGTGGTAATTTATGGTTAATAATATTGAAGAATTTATTTTGTAATGACTAAATTCTACTTTGGTTAGCCTGTGAAGTGTATCCCCAGACCGATAAACAATAAAAAAGATGAGAAAAAATAAAAGAATAATATAGATTGATCAAAAATTTTATAGGTATATAAATACTAATGTTGCGCAATATTCCCAAAAATCTACCAATTTTTAAGCACAATAGGTTAATGTGTGTATCCCATTTTAAATTGGCTTGAATAGTAACTCCAAGGAATTTCGTCTCCTGCGATAACGGAACTATATCGTTATCTATTTTTATGGTATTACATAAGTAGTTGCTTTTGTTATGTTTATTTGAAAACAGAATACATTTGGTTTTTTTTGTATTAAGTGAGAGATAATTATCTCTAAAGTATTTTATATATATATCAATATCATTATTTACAAGTGAAAACAGCACATCAAGATTCCTTTCCCTATAAAAGATGCTTGTGTCGTCGGCAAAGCATAGAACTCTAGATCGAGTTGGCAGAAAAAAAAGATCATTAATATAAAAAATAAAAAGCAAAGGTCCCAATGTCGACCCCTGAGGAACCCCACATAGAGGTGATCTGGCGATAGATTGATTTTCGTTTATTTGCACATATTGAGATCTTCCAAAATGGTAATTTCTGAAAAGAAGATTTTGCTTTCCGCATATACCTGCCAATTGTAATTTATATAAAAGTCTATCATAGTTAATGGTATCAAATGCCCGTGACAAATCAAAAAAAATTCCAATTGATGAGTCACCACCGTCCAAAGCCGAATATATGAAGTCTGTTGCCGTTAACAATACTTGTTCAGTAGATTTATTTTTAGTAAAACCGAATTGATTTTCCTGTATGATGTGGTTATGTTCAAAGTATTTTAATAATCTA
>QLNU02015003.1:29844942-29879748 GCA_006491805.2 Dysdera silvatica | reverse complement strand
ATACAGAATATCATAGTCGTAGCTACAATAGCAGCCTAGAAAAGTGATGGGGGCTCTTGGTCTTCCTCGACATGGCCCTGACATGCGACATTTTAAGTGCCCTCACTTGCACTCTCTGAATGCAAAATAATGTAGTTGTAGCGCCAATAGCAGCCTAAAAAAAAGATGGGACTCTGGTCCTCGATACTGTCCTGCCCTGCAACATTTCAAATGCCCTCACTTGCTCTCTATGAATACAGAATATCGTAGTCGTAGCTTAAATAGCAGCCTAGAAAAATGATGGGGGCTCCGGAACCCTCCGATACGGCCCTGACATGTGATATTTCAATTGCTCTTATGTACTCTCTGAATACGGAATACTGTAATTGTAGCTGCAAGAGCAGTCTAAAAAAAGGATGGAGGCTCCCAGCTACCTTCGTTAGGGCCCTGACTTGCACAACATTTCGAGTGTTCTCATGTACACTATCTAAATATAAAATATAGTAGTCATAGCTCCGATAGTATCCTAGAAAAAGGATGATGGCTTTGGGACCCCTCTCCCACAATACATCCTTGACATGTGACATTAATATTATATACCTATATAAGAAAGGCCCCACAAAAGTGATCCAAATCAAGACTCACACCAGCCAAGTTCGTGCCTGTGTTTAGTAAATGCAAACCGATTTCACTACAAGAACAATTGCCAATGTGCAGAAAGCACAGATATTGCCATTGGGATATACCGGTTTTGTAAGATCGGTTTGATATCACGCATGCATACATCCCTCAATCTACATAGGTGTTCGAAAGACACTGGCCTGACATCATTCAATCTATATCGGTTTGACTTCACACACGCACACATTGCTCAGGCCACGTCGATTTAGGAAGACATCCGTTTGATATCACGCACATCGTTCAAGCCACATCACCGAATCGAAAATCGGTATCACGATGTATATTTTCATCGATATTTTATGATGTAACGATACATCCAGTCCTACCTGTAAGCTTCAGGAAGAAATATGTTCTCTCCTTGTCTTTCTTTCCTCAGTTTTTTTCTCACTTTAGAGAAGGGAAAAAAACATTTCGAGAGGAAAAAAAATAATGTAAAGAATAATTAGGGTTGCCAGATTGAGCTTTTTAGTCGCCATAGCGATCTGGCACTGTATTTTTCAAACCCTAGTCACTGTCCAGTATCTCTCACCACTGGTATATTCGCAAGTACTGGTATACCACAAGTATACTCACCACTGTCAAGTATCCACGTATTTGGATCATGACGTTGTGAACTATTCACTATTAATGCATGATGAGTTCCTTCTTTCACAGCAGTCTATGCAATGCTTTTCTTTTTGCTCGCTTCTTCGCAAAATCTAGCAATATGGCCTCATTCGCTGTACAAGAAACATGGTCCTTTTATTTACGGCTTCGAAGTATGTTTAGCATCTGAGTTATTCTGCATTCCATATGGAGCCAAATTTTTCGAGTATTTACTTTAAGTGTTAGGATATCTCATTGCCAGAGCTTGTTCTTTGGGGATTTTGGTTGGAGTTTTTGTCGTATGAGATATTTTCTTTGTAACAGTCAGCCTGGCTTTTGCAGTCATCATGCTTAGGTTTTATTCATCCTTCTCAAGGTTTAGGATTAAGAGCTCCTATGCTTTTGAAAGAACCTTAAGCATAACAAGGGCAACTTCTTGTCTATAAATGAATAACTTCCACTTGTGAGTTTTTTGTAGATTTCCATGAGCCTGCTCAAATAATTTTTGATTGATTTACCTGGCTTCATGGATATGTTGAAATCACACATTAATTGCAGTATATGGAAGAGTCCATAATGTGTAGGCCTATGTAGTTTTTTCAGGAAATATCATGCTTCCACTTCACAGTGGCACTTACCAATATCATCTGGGAATATACCTTCAGTGATTAAAAATAACACGGTGAATGCTTTTTCATTTTCTCCTTTGTTCATCTATTTTCATTTCCATGCCAAAGCCAGGGTCAATGGTGTCTCAACGTTGTTTTTGGACAAGAGTCACTCAGGCTCAAATGCCTCATGCGTGGTATTGTTGCCATTTAATTTTGAAATTTTCTTGGGCCATTTCTTAAAATAAAGGTGTTTTGGACTTATTAATAATAAAACTTTGGACAATTCTTCAAAAGAAAGACTTCTTCAAATTTAGGTTTGATGCCATGACATCTCATGTGGCTTTGTCGTTCTATCCCCCCTATCTGTTTCCTTTTTCAAAATAACACAACTTCATGCTGATAACATGTTAAAAGGTGATAGAAATTAATAAACCGTGATAGTAATGTTGCAGATCATTTACTAATGGAATAGTAGTTTCAACCTCGAAAGAGTTTTATTGAGCTCAGGGTTATGAATAAGTTCCCCCCTTTCTTTCATATGATAAAATTACCTTGTTGGTGCTTAAATGAATTGCCTAACCATTTTATCCTTTGAACTAAAATTTCTGTTACAATAAGTTACATTGAGTATTATAAATAAGTTATGCAGAAAAAGACTTAACAATGATGGTACTACTTCAAGAGCAGTCAGGATTTTCTTTCATGTGCCATAATTATATAACATCATACAACTTTTTATTTATTAGATATCCTAATTCCACGTTTTGTTTTTTTTCCCTTAGGTGAATGATCAACACTTAGTGAACTGCTGGACACTATTTCTGAGAAGCAGCTCTGCAAAAGATTTAACACAGAAAAAAGGTATTATTTAATAATTAATTCTGCAGTAAGTAGATTAGTACACACACCAGAAGAGAAATGCAGAAAGTTGTATGAATCAGGATTTTTTAGGAAAACGGAGACTGTCAATTTTGGGATAATCAAATACTCAGTTGTATGGCAGTGTTCGATATGGTGAAAAAATACTCATTTGTCTGGTAAAGCACTTCAATAAACAGCAGATAAAATATGCAAATACCCAGGGTCTCTTGCCATTGAAAGCTTAACAATCTAAAAATTCAAAGAAGTGCAAATAAGTAATCTATAAAGAATATTACTGTTTATTGAATAAAGAGATTCAAATAAAAAGGAAAAACCTGTGTTCAGAATTTGTTATAAAAGTAGTTTTTAAACACTTTTATGAACACGTAGAATGTTCGTAGACGATAACATTTTTTAGTGTAAAATTTACTGTCTAATGTTTCCTCAACGAGGACATTCAATGTGTAGAACTCATGGTGAAGAAGAGATTTTTTTTTTTTTTTAATGAGAAATTTTCTAAAAAAGACTCCCCATATTTTTTTTTAGATTATATGTTGAATATTTATACAGATGAAAAACTAAGTGCGAAAGGTGTAGAAATTTGTGCAGCATATTCAGCATATTTTCATATACTCAGGAATAAATGCTGCAGCGGAACCACTGACTGTAAAAAATTTCATATACAGTTACTCAACAAGCTAGTATAAGATAGAACTTCAGAACTTACATAGAAGAAAAGCAATGTATGGAATAGACTATAGGAAGTTTTCTCGATGAGGATATTAAAAATCACATATGAAGATTTCTTTAAAACAGAAACCTAAGTGTAAAATGTGTGATAAAAAATCGGTGCATAGTCTAAATTTAAATAGGCACTTGGGTATTCATACAAATGAGAAACGTTTTGCATGTACTATTTGCCATGAAAAGTTTTTTCAAAACGGAGATTTAATAAAACACATGAGAATTCATACAGGAGAGAAACCTTTTGAATGTGAAATATGTTATAAAAAGTTTGCTCAACAAAGTAATGCAAAAACACATATGAGAACTCATACAGGAGAGAAACCTTTTGAGTGCGAAATATGTTATAAAAAGTTTGGTGATCAAAGGAACACAAGAACACACATGAGAACTCACACAGGCGAGAAACCTTTTGAGTGTGAAATATGTCATAAAGAATTTAATGATAAAAGGAACATAAGAACACATATGAGAACTCACACAGGAGAGAAACCTTTTGAGTGTGAAATGTGCTGTAAACAGTTTTCTAGAAAAGAAGAATTAAAAAAACACGCAAGAATTCATACTGGTGAGAAACCTTTCCAGTGTGAAATATGTTATAAAAAGTTTTCTCTTCAAGGTAACATAAAGAGGCATATGAGAACCCATACAGGAGAGAAACCTTTTGAATGTAAAATATGCCATAAAAAGTTTCCTCTACAAAGTCATGTAAAACAGCATATGAGAACTCATACTGGAGAGAAACCTTTTACGTGTAAAATATGTCATAAAAAGTTTACTGGTCAAAGCTCTCTAAGATACCATGTGAGAATTCATACAGGAGAGAAACCCTTTGAATGTGAAATATGTCACAAAAAATTTTCTGGTCAAAGCGCTCTAAGAACACACGTAAGTACTCATACAGGAGAGAAACCTTTTGAATGTTAAATATGTCATGAAAGGGAAGCGCTGTAAGAACACACGTAAGTACTCATACATGAGAGAAACCTTTTGAATGTTAAATATGTCGTGAAAGTTTTTCTCGATGAAGTCATGTAAAACTGCATATGCGAATTCATATAGGGGAGAAGTTTTTTAAGTGCGAAAAGTAGTGATGGGTGTTTTTGCTGTTTGTGGTAAACGTCAACAAACTGTTCATTGTAAAAAAAAAAATTGTCAAAGATGGTTGAAAACAAAAGTAGTTAAATAAAATAATAAGTTAATAAGTTTCATAAAAATAAATAAGTTAAATAAATAGAAAAATTAGAATTTTATATGAAATGCTGATAACTATGAAAGATATTACTGAAACATATAGTGGCATGTCATCAGTCCAGTACCTGTACTAATTCTCACCTCCACCTCAAAGTTTATTTTCCAGGTATAAAAGCTAAAAGTGCCTTTTTTATGCATAATATTGCTTTCATTATTATTCATTATGTATGTTAAAATGAGGATTAGAATTTTAACTCTTTGTCTTTGAATATTTTTTCTTTTGTGTGAATTTAAGCATTATATTTTCTTAAAAGCATACAATGTCATAGAAAGTTTTTTAAACAAGGAGATTTGAAAAACCATCAGTGGCAATCCACGGTCAGATTTAAGTGAAGTGACTTTAAGCCAGTTCACCAAAACTTAAAGTTACTATAAATTTCTTTCTTACTTGCTGAATGAGGTGAAAAACAGTTTTTTGGCGAGTATAAACTGTAAATTAATGTGTTTTGCTGCATTAGCTTTACGTCGCTTTACTTAAATCCCGCCACTGAAAACCATACGATAATATAAGGTACTACTCTAATGGAAAGAAATTCAGTATGTATAAATTGAATAGGATATTTTATTTTGGAGTTCAACATATTCTTCAGTTCATTTCACTTTCTATGTTTCGTAATGACTTTAATGTTTCAAATAACTTAATGTTTTATGTTTCACGAGTATGTTTTAATTTATTACAAACATCTTTAATTGGCTTTCTAGTGAATTTTGCTTTATAGATAGCTTATCAGAAATGTAGGATATTTTGAGTTGTGGAACAGTAATTGCTAGCTAATTGCAATCATATAAATGTTTTTAGCACAGTGCTATAGCATATCTATGCAGCAACTGGACCAACATAGGGTGGGGGCTATAAGAGTAGCAAGTACCAAACATTCAAATGGCTTGACAGCATATCCATACAGCACACTTCGCTATTGCTGTGCTCTTACTCTTACGTTATTTTATGTGTTGAGCTATAAACAAGTAATGCTTTCAGAAGTGTATCGTTTAACACATTATTAAATGCCACGGCACGCCGGTTTTACGTGCCGTTCTGTTCTTTCCACAGTTAGCCATCAAGCGGGCCTGTTGGTCCCTAGGGACTGGCGTGGCGTTTAACGTGTTAAATGTGTACAGGAATTGGTTTTAGTGAAAGTATGGACTCTTCTAATTTTGTGTGTTTTGATCCTCTGATCATGAGACGTACTAAGAAATAGTTTTACTTGGGGGGAGGGGGAGTAATGGACTTCCCATTTTGCATACCATTCTCATCTATGAGGCCCTGCAATAACACCGTGGTAATGTGTAATAGGCCAGGTGGCCCTTCAATAACATGTTTCCCTAGCATACCATTAATCTTGTTTTGACTCTCCATGTTGCTAAAATAATTCAAAAATGCATACTGACCAACTGTTCACTGTAATTGGTGGAGAGTAGTTGGTTCCATAATCTTTAAGAGGTTCGGATTCCTTGGGGAGTATGTAGGTCCACTCTTCTGTAGTGTCATTATGGTGTTTCATTTGTTTATGACGCCATTAACCTCGGTTTGGGATCCAATGCTATTTTTCTGATTATGGTGTTTAGTATGGAAGCAGAAGCTCGCAATCCTCGGAAAACTATAGTTTCCAGTGTCTAAAATGTTTGCTAATTAGAGACTCTGTGCTTCCAACCTTCATTATTCAAGTAACCCAGAAAATTGTTTCCCTTCCAGAAGCAACTTTATTTAGTCTTTCAACTTAAATACATGACTGGTAATATATCTTTTCGATAACCAGATACAGCAGTGTTGGAAAGGACCTCATGATCAGAATTTGTATTTTTCTTTAAACAGATGGATATCATGGTTCCCACGGTTCTTGAAAGTCCTTGATATTTTTTTTTTCACAAACAAAGTTAATACATATACACAAAGTGAAGTGACTTTGTATATATATCTGTATTCACTTTGTTAAATGAAGTCTGTCTTCACTTGACAAAAGGAGCAGTTGGCTCTAAAAACGTCGTGTTTTAAACCTTACGCCAATGTTGAAATAACTGTTTTTATGCAGTCTCCTGGTGAAACATTGTATTGTTTTGTTCCTATGATTTTTCTCACAACTGTAACTCACATGAATCAAATTTCCAGTTGTTAAACCTTAACCAATTATGGCCCAATATGCAATCACATGACCATTGTACGTCAATAGCAAATAGTTGGATGTACCCCAAAATTGTTTTTCAAAAGAAAACATGATTTAGCTTGTGTAACTTTTGGAGGTGTAACACACGTTACTTTTCCCACTTTAAATCTGCAGCCAGCACATGTGCACAGCATCATCTTCCTCCCGTAGACAACTATTGAAAGTTTACTATGTATATGTATTAACTTTTATCTATGCTTCATGTTATGTATCTCCTTCATGGACCAAATAAATGGTTGTTTCATTGTAAACTCAACTTCGTTGTTTACTCACGGGTGTTCCTCACCTTCGTTAACCTTCTGAGAAATTGTCTGCAATCAGGTTTCTATTTTTGATCGACATCACAAACTATAAACAACTGACATGCCATATAGGCAACCAAAAAAAATATGTAAATTTTAGGTTTAAACTGGCCTTGCCTGAGTTGTGAAACAGACATTTGCTTAACCTGTTTATATTACGATTGCCCCATCAATATAATTACAGTAGACCCCCCCCCCCCTATAACACACTCATATAACACGGTGGAAAAATTGTGATCGTGTTCGTATAACACGGTAAAAGAATGAGAAAGATGTTACGTTTTAGCTCCAATAATTAATATAACTTTTGGCTGGTAACACTAAACGTCATTGTGTTTCTCAAATTTTGAGGAAACCCCATTTTTAGAGGAGATCTTCCCAGTTTGTTTCTAATTGTGATGCACATTAAACATGTCTGAAAAAACTTTTATATCGTATGATTTATTTTATTCAACTTAAATTTGAGGATAAAAAAGTTTTAGGAAAATAAATCTTCGTGAAATTAAACCGAATTTCATGTAGAGGAAGTACATATCTGTTATCTCTGGTACATACATACATACTATCAGTTAAGCTGTGTTTAAAATCAAGTGTGTTAAATAAATTGAAAAAGATATTATAATACATACATAAATTAGGTAAGTCTAATAATTTTATAATTGATTGATATTGATAAATTTTTATACATTTCTTGTGAAAAAAACATTTATTATTCAACGGCCATAAAAATTGTTGTCATGTAGTGTCTTAAGCCTGATTATTAAAGAAAGTTATTTTAAATATAACAAGTTAATCGCTTTGGGCTGCATTTGTATAATCTAAGCGACTTGTACAACACGGATTTATATAACACGGAACGTATCTACTGTGTTATAGGGGAGGTCTACTCTACTAAAACGGAGGATTTTTCTTGAATTTTCATCTTGTGTTGTACCTGCCCGAAAATAAAATGAATTTTTGGGCACAACTAGTTCACCTTTTTTTTAAACGTTAAGCAGTTTCAGTATCAAGTATAATTTGTTTTGTTTTCAGCAAGGTATAAAAGGGAAAGGTGCAAAAACTGTAACAAATCTGTTCATGATTTTTTGTTTCTCCCCTCGCTGTAACTTACATCAATCTTTGATTTTCGAATTTCATTTTATACAATTCTTCTAGATCAATTTTCCCCCCATCAGAATCAAGTAATGTGACAAGGGGGAGAAATGTTTTGCAAGTTACATTTATGTAATGTGATTAAATTAATAAAAATTCTGTTATAACAGGAAATTTCTTTGTAACAAAATATTTTAACAGTTCTGTGTGAAGTGCATTGTAATAGGAATCTGTTGCACAACACTTGCAGCAGTTTACAATTAAACCCGAAATGTTTTTATCTGAGAAAGAAAATAAATACATATATATAAAAAGTTCAGATTTTGTCATGGAAAATAAAGTTGCCATTTTATATACATTAGTTTTGTACTTTTTATTTATTAAAACCATGATCACATTTATCTGTCCATTTCTGAACTAAAGACATCATGTTTTCATCATGCATAGTCGTTTTAAAGTTGTTTGTATTGTACAACACAAGAACAGCTTAGGTCATGCCGTGCTGGGACCCACAGGTAGTTTTCTGAAGAAGCTGAACCTCTTACGCCTAGGGAAGTAACTCTTGGACTGCAATGAACAATTGAATAATGGTACACTAGGTAAATGTATTCCCACTGCAAGCCTTCCTGAAGAGAGTTAAGTTGCATTTCCATCACTTTTCTCAAATCTTCCCTGTACAATAATCATGTGTTTATTCATTGCTGTCATGAAGACATGCAACATATTTTAAAAAAGCGATGTGAAGCAGCCCGCAGTAAATATTTAATGAAGGCACTTCTAAACGGCTATGGGGAGAATTAGTTTTACGACTTTTAAGATTTCTCTTTGATGTATTCTTATAGCTATACATGGGCATATTTGCCATTTTGCTGCCCCTTCTTACCTGTCTGCCCCAAATCAGTGGTAGGAACATAAAAAATACGTTACATTATGCACTAAAACTTTTGCATTGAAAAACAAACTCATAAATTGAAACATAAACATTAAACAATATTAACTTATATTGAAGTATTATTTCTTCATGGTATATAATAATAAATCAAATTCAATTTCATTGAAATAAATCTTAATTTTATCCAAAACTGAAAGTATCGAACGTTGGTATTTAGATGGAAAGATGTCTTTCTTGGCAAAACATCTAATTATATCACCATATGGCATTGATTTTGTTATATCAGACTCAATACACAAAATTTTGCCGCCCTAGTCTATAGCCTATTGGGAAATATGGCACTGTAGCTATATAGGCATTGTCATAAGCATGAAATTAACTGCTGTTAAAGATCTCCTTGTGGGGTTGAAAAAATATATAAATAAAATTCAACTCTGCAGCAATTTACTACAGGAGCATTTCAGTTATGTGTCCATTGAGCTGGGGAAGGGGAAAAAAAGTTTTAATTATAATATATTTATTCAACCCTGTTTTATACATTGTGTGGTACATGACATAAGTACTATAAAAAATAGAGGGAGAAATATTTTATGTTGGATTAGAATTGGAAGGAAATATAAAGCCAAAACTTGTTATGGGATTCGCTTCTGAAAATTGATTTTGCATTTCTGTCAAGGCTTGTTTTCTTAAATATTTTAAATATAGGACATTGTGTAATTCATTAGCTATTTAACATTTTCATGAAAATAGATGTTAGTGTCTATATGATTAGTTAGTGATATATGTGATTTAGTTGGGCCTCATTTGAAACAACTGTGGCTAAGTAGATAAAATTTATGTATTTAAAATAGTACATAGAATAAAATCATGAATTTAATTCGTCTTTTCAGAATTCTTTTCCCGTTGGATGTCTAGGCTGTATCGTGTGAGAACAGATTAATTTTTAATCTCTATTGTTAGTGTTGACTCTGTATTTACTAATAAGAACATTAATTTTGAAAACGTAAATTAAATTAACACTTATTATAGAAATTGATATATGTCAGAAGAGTAGTACAAGAGACAGAGAAAAAAGAGGAGGGAGTTTATCCGAGTATCACAATTTTTCTTCGTGGAAAACACAATTTCAAATTTTCTTTTGCTGTATACATAAGGTGTTTACACATATTTATAAAGACTTTGATTTTAAAAAACTAACAGTGATCTGGAAATAATCTGGCATCACACTATTATGTGAAAAGTGAAAAATCGTTTGCGACTAAAAATTTAGTTTGCGCTGTGAAATGGCATACGACAGAAAGCTTTGGCTTGAAGGCTATATATTTACCCTTTCCGAAGAGAAATATTCATATTCAATAATTAAAAAGCGATGCAAGAAGCATGGTTTTCCAGTTTCAAAATATAAAATATATGATATTATTAATGTAAAATGAAAAAATAGTCAAGCTTTAATGTCAAGAGGAAAAAATCCAAAAGAAATATCCCCAAAAAGTTCATACTATTTCTAATATTTCTAAAGTGCAGTCTATGGTTTTACAAGAAAATCCAAAACCTCAAAGAACAGTTACAAAAGCTGTGCACACATCAGCATCAACTATAAATAAATATAATAAAGATTTGAATTTAATTAAAACAAAAAAAAAGTACAGTTCGTCTTCCACCATGGCATATTGCTGAGTTGAAAACTAGATTCAGATTGTTATATGAAAGTAATTTAGCAAGAAATAGATGGAAAAAATTATTACAATTGACAGAGCATGGATTTATTTAAATGATCTTGATAAAAAAAGATTAATCTATTATCGAAAAAGAGGCTCGAGAGACTCAAAAGTTTGTTTCAAAGGGAGGAAAAAAAATTTCTATAAATGATTTATGGTTATCGCTGGCATTTCTTGTAACGGAAAATTAAAAATAAGAAAAGTTGAAAAAATCCAAAACTCAACTCTATATATTATCAAAATAATGTTCTGACTCCTATTTTTAAAGGAGATATTCCAAAATTGTATTCTACTGATTTTTAAAATGTGGAACTCCATCAGGACAAAGCGAGTAGCCACACCTCCAAAAGTACAACCGCATTTCTAGAAAAAATGAGACAAACTGGAATCAAGTTAATACCGGTTAGCCATATTCCTACCCAGTCTCCAGATGTAGCACCGATGGCTTATTGTGCATTTGGACTTTTAAAACAATCTCTTTCAAAATACTCACCCACTACCTTGGATGGACTGTGGAAAGATGTGGAGGAGGAATGGGACAAAATTCCACATATGACTTTACGAAAAGTCCTATTATCGTAGAAATCTAGATGTAATATGATAATTCAAAAACAGGGCTATCAGATATAATAAAAAAAAAATATTTTTTAATGTATTCTATGTGTATTTTATTTACTTTGTTAAAATCATTGCAAATATGTGTAAACATCCTCTGTATAACAGAATTTGTTTCATGCTTCATTATCAAATGATTATTTTGAGGAGAAAACTCAAAGGGTTCAGGTGCAATTGTTTGAAATCAGCTACGGTTCAAATGGTTATTTTAGCATTTCTCTTTGATAAGTTTACAAGCAAACACATTTGGAGAATGATTCTTGTTCCAGTGGCTGATTTACGCAGGGGCATGAGGGACAGTTACCCCGGGCCCCCGATTTGGAGGGGCTCCCTAAATCCTAAATTTAGTCCAGTACATTTGTAAAAATTTTAATATTTGTTTTATGGGTAGCCCAGAAACTTTTCAGGATTTTAAAATCCTTTACTGGCTCCTTTAACTTAAGGTCGGGGAAACATACCTAGATAATGTGTTATGTTTACCTTGGTCTTATAAATAAAAGTCATTCGCTCATACCTATAATAAACATAGCAATCAGAAATCTGTCGTGGGTACAGGAGGGGTTGGGGCCCTGGGCCCCAAAATTTCTAAGTCTGGCCCTGTCTTGTTCTTGAACTCATGAGTATAAAATGGATGGCATTTGTTGATAGGAGATCAAGAAAACGCTGAATGACAGTGAGTATGGGAACATGGTGTGCCATTCATCAGTCTATTCTTTGTTACTGTGAAAGTCCAACGGGACCCTAAGCAGTTTCATGGGTGTGTCAATGCATCAGGCCTCCATATTTCTTTATTGACGATGTTTGAAAATGTGAGAATAATGCAAGTTGCGAGAGAAATGTGCAAAAAATGTCTATTTACAAAATGAGTGAATTTATCAAACTGTGTGATAGTTACTGCTGACTTAAATGCTGTACTTACAGATTATTGGGGTGGTTTTCAAAAAAAAATTTTTTATCATGCAGAACTCTTTTCTTACCACATGCTTAGCCACAGAACTCCACTATAAATATTACTCGAAGGAAACTGAGATTTTGTTTACGATCACTTAGATATAAACATAGAAATAAGCTATAAATTAGTACAGAAAGGTAGGTTGTAATACTCATAAAAGGTGATGCAGAGGCAAGAATTTTTTTAATGAAATGATAGAAATATTTATTGATAAAATTTTATATATATATATATATTATCAGTAAAAAAAACAAAGTTTTGTACAGAAGAAAGCTTTATTTTCATATCAACACTAAAGGGTTGGTAGAGGAAAAATTATAGATTTTCTTGAAAATCTCGATGCTGTTTTACAAATTGCGTTTGAAACAGACTTAAGAAACTGCCATTTAGTGATTGTTGTTGGATCCAGCTAATAAAAATAAATATCTAGTTAATAGAGTATTCATTATCATTTAAGTTGTTCTTTAATTCGTCTTCATTTACATATTATTAGAATGTAAAATGTTCCTTAGCTAATTTTGTATACAACTCTGTACATTTCAAAACATTCATACTAAAGTTATTTGTGTAGAAAAAAAAGGTTTGAAAAGGGAGACTATGCTCGTGTCCCATGAGAGGCAGCGTGGCATCTGGATACAGTTTGTATTAGTCTTTTGATGGAGTGGAACTACAAGTGGTGATATGTCATAGACGCATGGAGGTAGAAGCAGGGGTGGAGGACAAAGGGAGTATTGCCTTAAGGTCAGATGTATTTGGGTGATGCCATATTTGTCAGTTATTGTTCAGTTGCTTGAAGAAAGGAATTAATATGAAGTAGAAGATCGAATATCCTGTGATATCATCTGTCATTCGCCCTTTGGTTCATGGAGAAGGATTGCCAATCCTCCAACTAAAATTCTGACGGACAGTGATATGAAAGATGATGGGCGTGAACTTGATGCATTAGAAAGTGTTCTAAGTACCGGTGATGCAGTTCCAACGTTTCAATTGACAAATACCTCCTGTAATGTACACTGAGTCACACAATATGAACTTCATGACCTAATGAGGGATTTAGAACATGGTTTCCATGGTCCTTGAAATTTTTTTGCCAAGTCAGGGCCCTTGAAAAGTAATTGAAAACTGCCAAAAATGTGGTTGGTCTTTGAAAAGTCCTTGAATTTTTCTCAAATTTTTTCAAGTTTTGGGGGGAAAAACAACAACAATAAAAAACACCCTTTTATTTCCGGAACAAAGCTCGTAGCGCTTAGGACACGCCCCTTCCTCCCCGCCCACTGAGCATGGCTAATATAAGGGATGCAAAAAGGGTAGCTTTTGATGGCAGTGTGTTAAGTTGAAAAGGAGCAACATAATCAAACACTCTAATTTCAGTGTTATGCTTATAATGTCTTGCATTTTTAATTTTTATGTACATTGCGATTGACAATGTGAGGTCCTTGAAAAACGTCATTTGGTCCTTGAAAAGTCCTTAAAAAGTCATTGAATTTCATCAGGATAAAAGAGTGGGAACCATGTGTAACTGCCAAAGAATAAATCTGAATTCTTAGCATCCAGAGTGCAACAGTGGAACCTCCTGGCAGATACTGTTAGACTATTTACTCTTCACGATT
Organism: Dysdera silvatica; assembly: GCA_006491805.2. Classification (NCBI taxonomy): domain Eukaryota; kingdom Metazoa; phylum Arthropoda; class Arachnida; order Araneae; family Dysderidae; genus Dysdera; species Dysdera silvatica. Next base: position 29,865,690 of record QLNU02015003.1, on the reverse strand, counting down.
TAGTATTTTGCGATGATATTATAAGCTCGATGTTGAAATTGAACATTCCATACACAGCAGAGAATTGAAGACTGTTTATAAATGCCTGAAGGCTTTGCTATTGCATAATAGTAATGAAATATCACCATCAGTCCTTGTTGCTTATACAGCTCTAGGTAAAGTTATCCCATGTTTCAACGCCTTGTGGATCTTATAAATTACAATCAACATGAGTGGTATGTGATGATTTCAAACTGATAGCAACTGTGCTCAGTCTACAAGGTGGATACACAAAGTACTGTTGCTATACATGTCAGTGGGATAGCTGCGCGAGGCATGCCCATTACAAATAGAAGGAATGGCCTCTACAAACAGCTTTGTTTCCTGACACTAAAAACGTTTCGTATCTACCTCTAGTGAATCGTAACAGTATTGTCCTACTACCATTGCAAATAAAACTGGGACTTACGAAGGCAATTACGAAAGCAGTTAACAAAAATAAACGTGCATTTGAATACTTGCACCAAAAGTTTATATGTCTAAGTATGCAAAAGGTAAAACGTGGGGTCCCCAGATATGCAAGCTTTTCCAAACAAACAGTTTGAATCCAATCTTGATCCTGATGAGCTACATTTCTGGCATTGTTTCCGGAATGTTAGTACACAATTTTGGGGCAACCTTTATGCTGAAAATTACAAAGACTTAATGGAAGAACTTGTATCTGCTATGAGAAAATTGGATGCAACATGTAACTAAAAATGCACTTCCTGCATTCACGTATTAATGTCTTCCGAGCGAATTGTGGCGCTTTAGTGACAAAAAAGGGAAGTGATTCCATCAGGACATTTCTACAATGGAACAGCATTGCAAAGGAAAATGGTCAATATCAATTTTAGCAGATTTCTGCTGGATAATTCAGATAGATGCTTTGGACATTCCCCACAAGCGACAAACAAAAAGACAGTATGTATAAAAAGGAAAGGTTGTTAACTGCTATTCGTACTGTTGTGTTCCCATAGCCTTATATATAAAATCTAAATGGTGAAATGACTCAAATCTGAACCAGGAAGCAATTTTAAGCATAATTTTCACGTTCAGTGACCTGAAATCTATAAAGGACAGATATTTTCACCTATGTAAAATTTTCACTGTTTAACAGTGTAATATGAGAGATTAATCTAATAGAAGTTTATTATGTATAAGCTGAATAGCATATTTTATTTTGGAGTTCAATAACAAATTCATTTCATATGTTCATGTTTTTTAACCTTAACATTTCATATAACTGTTTCATATAATTTTATACAAAATGAAAAATTTAATATAAAATTCTAAGGTAACTTATTTTGAAAAACTATTTTCCATGAGGGGGAGGAGGCTGACCATGTCTCCTGTGGGACTCAGCACCCTCTAGTCCCAGGTTGAGCTATCGATCTTCCCGTCTGTCCAACATACACCTTGTCACAGACGGGAAGATCGATACGTCTACGAGGGAAGGAGCATATGCGTGCGGTAGCTAGGGGAGACGATTCAAACCAGTTGGCTGAACATGTCTTCAGGGAGGGTCACGAACCAGATTGGCATTCGATGAAAATATTACATCAGAATGTGACGAATCTGGGGAGTAGACTTTTTCTGGAATCATGGGAAACCTACGGTTTGAGGAGTCGTGCAATAAACATCGCAAAACCTCTACCAGAACCTTACAGGATTTTTGCAAAACCTCGAGTTGGGGGTGTTCATCTGACATCGTCGGGTGTGGGGGCTTTCCCGGCGAGGGTTTCCCCAGCTGGAACTGCTCCGCACCAGATGACTTCAGATGGGGATTCCCAACATGCGGGTATATAAGCTTAGGACTTTCACGAACTCTTCATTCTGCCTTCACTTGACAAAGGGAGCAGTTGGCTCCCGAAACGTCGTGTTTTTAAACCTTACGCCAGTGTCGAAATAACTATTCATTGAAAGAAAAATCCCATAAATACCTGCTATAAATTAATTTTAATCACTTGTGAGTATATACCATAATTGAATGAAATAATTTCATTTTTAACGTTATCAAAAGTGAGGGACTGTATTGTTTGCTTTTTAAAAACTACATAGTCATATTTTTAAAAAATCAGATTAGAACAAAAAAAGGTAAATAATTACTGCTTATCATTAATATTTCGTAGATGAATCAAAATTATGCCCATTTTTTATTTACTTATTTATAGTCTTTTTTTTTTTTTTTACCAGATCGGCAAAAAATATATTTTTCAGTGTGTTGCAGAATTTTATTAACAAGTTTTGGAGTGTTGAGAGATAAAAAGGTTGAAAATCGCTGCTTTATGGAGTAGCATGTACACTGTGTAAAACAGTATCTCATATTTTAAGAGTTTCACACTTTTATAATAGTTTTTTTTTGGCTTACACTTATTCTTTAAGGAAACTTCTTATGAAGCACTCTACTCAAATTATTTACTACATGAGTTAGCACATGTCTTTTCACATTTTTTCTTGGAGAAAACTTACTATGGAAAATTTTGTATGGAAGATTTTTTACCTGTATAAATTCTCACGTGTTTTCTTAAACCTCCTATTTGAGAAAATTCTCTGTGATACATTTCATACTCAAATAGTATCTACCCTTAATGAGTTCTCATGTATGTTCTTACATCACTGTGATCAGCAAACTTTCACTGACACATTGTGAATTCAATAAGTTTCTCTACAGTATGAGTTCTTAAGTATTTTTTACACTTCTCTAGGGGAAACCGTTTACCACACATTCCACATTCAAAACATTTTTCTCATGTATGAGTCCTCATGTGTGTTCTCATGCTACTTCGATCCGCAAACTTTTTAGTGCATATTTAACATTGAAACGATTCCTTTAATGTCTGAGTTCTCATATGCGTTTTTTGCCCCATTTTTAGAGAGTCAGTTCTTAGTTATGTTCTAGCCTTTGTGTAGTTGTGCTTGTTTAAAAAATGTTGATTTCACAAGAAGCAGTGTGCTTCAGATGTGACGATAGTTTAAGCGAAGGTGAAATAATGTTTTTGAAGAAAAGAAGTGTGAATAGACTCTGTGAATCAACATAGAATTAATGATCATTCATTACTTTTGAAACACTTCACAGAATTGGGGGTGCACACCACTTGTTAAAAGTAGTACCACAATGAAAAACTGATTTCAGCTTTCATCTGTAGGTGTGGAGTGTCCCAGTCTTTACCTTCTCCATTGCTTACATCAAGTGGTCCAGGTTTCGCATTTAAGAACCACTGTTTTCTTTTGCAGGTAAAAAGTATCAAAAGATTTTGTGGAAAAACAGACGAAACTCCCGATGTTGAGACACGATTCGGTTCATTTTGTAGGAAAACTTTGTTTTGAAAGCCGCTGAAACATGTGGGGACGAAGGGGCTCAAGAAACAATCAAGCACCTTTCTCAACTATCTCATATATCTGATTTAGTAGCAGCTGGTGGTGTGTGCCATGAATTGTATTACAAAACATTTCACCAGTAACAATTTACTGCTGTGAAAAGAGATCACAGCCTAGCAACTACATTCATTCATTCTCTCATACATTTCTCATACTTCATTCATTTTCTCATACTTCAATCAGAATTCTGAGGAATGTCAATTTTCTATTGAACACTTGGTGAACCAAATTGAAGGAGATTCACCTAGATCTGTGAACTATAAAAGTAAAGCTTCAAAAGCAAAAAGAGACATAGTTGTTGAAACGTGCAACTAATCACCAGTAGTCTGCTTAAAAAACACTGGTTGCAAAATACTAAATGCAAGTGATATCAAGACAGGAAGGTGAACCCTGAAGAACAACTTCGAGTTATTAGGGCTGCTGCAGATATCATCATCGAAGACATTCGTTTTGAAGTATATAATATGTGTAAATATTCACCATCAGTTGACTTTTTTCAGAACGTAGAGACAGTGATTCCACCTTCTCTGCTTTTTTTTTTAAGATTATGATTGTTAATGGCAAACGTGACACATTGACAAATTGAAAAAGAAATGTATTGCATGCTTTGATATCAGCAGCAAGACCACATGTTTTTTCTTTTTTTTCTTTTTGTCTTCACTTCTCATTGGCATCGGGGAGCATTCAAGTATTATGTAAGCAATATTTTGGCCATTTTATACCCCCTTGTAAGCCAAAATTAATAGTAGCTAATATATGAAAATAAGCACAACAGCAACACCCTCTCACCAAAGGAACTTACTTGATGCTTGAACTCTGCCTTTGTGGTTATTTGTACACGAAATTCAGATCAAGACATCTAGTAAACATACTGTCATCAGTCGGATTTTTATCTAGTTATGATGAGGTTTCGTGATTTGAACTATCTGCTGCTGCTGACCCAGATATATCAATCAAGAAGGATACCTTTTGTCAGTTTATCTTTAATAATGCTGATTTCCATTTTAACACCCTCGGTGGAGTTGGTACATTTCACGCGATAGGAAGCATGATATCTGTAACTCCAAACAACTCTATAGCTCCAAGCCAGAACATTCAATGCGTGACACAGCTCTTATCCACCCAAATCGTTGGGAAAATTGGTTCAGTTCCTTTGAAAGTATTCCACAAAAGGAAGAACTCAGGGTTAGAAACTAAAGCTGGGAGAGCTAAACTGCCTAACGTACTGTAATCCAACAAGTGTTTTAAATACAAGGAAGTTGTTCAAAACATTCTTTTACTTTATGCTTTAAGTGGCTGTGATGTAACTTCTGTTAATTTCAGTCAGGGAAAATGAAGTTTTGTATCTCCCTTTAGAAGCACTTGTCCCCCTACATAAACATGGTCGCATTTTCCAAGACCCAAATGCAGACAGAAAATTATTGAAGCTACTGAATGCTTGCTTGCAGCCTTATACAGAGGTGATTTAAACAGTAATTTAGACGAATTGAGGTATATTCGTTTTGCCAAAACTGCGACAAGCAATAAATTTAATTTAGCTACACTGCCACTCAGTAGAGATGCTGCTCAGTATACTGCATTCAGAACTTACCTTCAAGTGCAGGCATGGCTCAGAAATGTAAAAGACCCTCTCGACTAAGACTTGAAGCAGGATAGTTGTGGGCTAACTCCAGTCACAATGATGAACGAACCAACTCCACAGACATTGCTGAATTTCATATCATGCCAATGCGAAAGAGGTTGCAGCTGCAAGTGCAGTTGCAGGACCGTTGGACTGAGATGATCGCTCATTTATATAATATATTTCTTACAAAAATTAGTGGTACAGTATTGTTAGATTATGTTTTTTGGAAATACCCATTTTTTGGGTGAGTATTTAAGAAATGGGTAAATACCCATTTATATTTACCGTACCTACCGGGTATTTAGTTGATCCATACCACTGCTTAGGTCTAATTTATAAATGTGCAACTTTCGATTATTCTCTATATTAGTGGTTCTTCACACTTTTTTTTAGTATACATCCTTTTTTAGGTAGTCTAATAAACCTGCCCGAAATCTCGCACGCACACCCCTGTCCCCCCACTACCTAAAAAAGGTAAAACCTAAAACAAAGAACTTGCATAGCACTGGATGAACAGCTAGATTTTTCTTTTGTATGTTATGATTATATATAATATCATTTAATTTTATGCTTTATTTATTAGCTATCCTAATTCTGCACATTTTTTCTTAGGTAGATGACCAACACTTGGTGAATAACCATAACCTTTATCCGAGAAGCAGCTGTATCAAAGATTTATGTGACACATGCAAAAGTGAATTATTTAGTAGTTAATTCGGCAACGAGTAGACTAATGTACACCCAGAAGAGAAGAAAGTTAAATTGAATGAATTGGGATTACTTAGGAAAACACAGGACGTTAATTTTAAGATAAATCTAATGTTTAGTTCTATGTCAGTGTTCATTAAGTATAATATAATATATATATCCACATATAGGAAAATATACCTATCTGTCCGTTAGATCATTCCAGTAAGTTTATGTCTATAAACAGCCGACATAATATTCAAATACCCATGGTCTTTTGTATCTGAAGGCTTAGAAATCACAAGTGCTAGTAAGAGAAAGTTTTTAAAAGAAGTGTGAAGTACTGTTTTCTGGATAGAGACATCTAAATAAAAATTTCTATGAAAAAAAAAAAAAGGCTTGTGTGTAGAACTTTTTATAAAAATTATTCTCAAATATTTGAGTGAATGGCTCAGGGAATTATAGTTAATTCTAAAATTTTTGCAGATTTTGTTATGTTGACTTATGATTTTTTCTTTACAAGGACGTTCAAATGTGCATTGAACTTGCTGTGAAGAGAAAACTTTTGAATGTGAAATTTCCCATAAAAATATTTCACATGAAAAAATTTCAAAAGTACATGTTGAAAATTCATACTTGTGAGAAAAAAATTAAGTACGAAACGTGTAGAAATTTTTGAAGCAAAATTATTTTCATATACACAGGAGGGCAAGTTCAACAGAGAAACCACTGGATGCAAAATTCTTCATAAACAATTTACACATCAAGCTAGTATCATATACCAAAAGAAAACTCTTTCAAAAAAGAAATGATGTATGAAGTATCCTATTAAGCATTTTCTCAAAAATGAACTTTATAAAAACACAAATGCAGACCCACACAAAACAAGAGCGTTTTAAATGTGAAGTATGTCATAAAATTTTTACTAGTAGCTCTAATTTAAAGAGACACATGAGCATTCCTACAAATAAGAAAAGTTTTGCATGTGAAATTTGTCATGAAAAGTTTTCCCAAAGTGGAGGCTTACGAAAGCACATGGTAATTCATACAGGAGAGAAACCTTTTGAGTGTGACGTATGTCATAAAAAGTTTGCTCACCAGTATCAGGTAAAAGTACACATGAAAACTCACACAGGAGAGAAACCTGAGTGTGAAATATGTCATAAAAAGTTTGCTGATCAAAGCTGTGTAAAAATACACATGAGAATAATTCACACAGGAGAGAAACCTTTTGAGTGTGAAATGTGTCATGAACAGTTTGCATGTCGAAGTTATGTAAGAAGACACATGAGAACTCATATAGAAGAGAAACCTTTTAAGTGTGAAATGTGCCATAAACAATTTATTAACAGGGAATACTTAGCAAGACATACGAGAACTCATGCTGGATTGCCTTTTGAATGTGAAATATGTCATAAAGAGTTTGCTAATCAAAGGAATGTAAGATCACACATTAGAGTAACTCACACGGAAGAGAAACCTTTTGAGTGTGAAATATGTCGTAAAAAGTTTGCTATGCAAGGTTATCTAAAAACACACATGAAAACACATACTGGAGAGAAACCTTTTAAGTGTGAAATGTGTGATGAACGGTTTATTAAATGGGCAAGCTTAAAAATCCACATTAGATCCCATACTGGAGAGAAATTCGAATGCGAAATATGTCATAAAAAGTTTTCTCAGCGACATCGTATAAAAGTGCATATGAGAACTCATACAGGAGAGAAACCTTTTCAGTGTGAAGTATGTCATAAAAAGTTTGCCTTTTCAGGTAATATAAGAAGACACATGAAAACTCACACGGGAGAGAAAGCTTTTGAATGCGAAATGTGTGGTAAGCGGTTTTCTCAAAAAGAACATTTTAACCAACACGTGAGAACTCACACAGGAGAGAAACCTTTTGAATGCGAAATATGTCATAAAATGTTTTCTCTAAAAAGTCGGGTAAAAATGCATATGAGAATTCATAAAAGAAAGAAACCTTTAAATAAAAATGAAATTTTAATTTAATGAAATTTTAATTTTAATTAAATTGAAGTTAATTTGAATTTAATTAATTGAAATTAATTTTAATTAAATTTAAATACAAATGAAATAAAAGAAAGAAACCTTTTTAGTGTTAAATATGCCCTAAAAAGTTTGCGGATTGAAGTAGCACGAGAACACACATGAGTACTCATACATGAGAGAAACGTTTTGAATATGTGGTAAACAGTTTCCCCTAGAGAAGTCTAAAAAATACCTAAGAACTCATACAGTAGAGAAACCTATTGAATTCGCAATGTGTTAGTGAAAGTTTGCTGATCAGAGTGATGTAAGAACACACATGAGAACTCATTAGGGGTTTTCCATAAAAAATTTTCTCCAAGAAAAAATTTGAAAAGACACATGATAACTAATACAGTAAATAATCTATTTGAGTGCTTCATACATAGGTGTAGAGTTATATAGGCCCATGGGGCCCAAGCCCCCAACCCCAATAATCTGAAATAAATTGCGATTTTACATGTACTGTTATGTATAAACGTACATAAAATGCGTTTGAGCCGCCCCTCCCCCTCCAATAATTTTGAGAACTCTACGTTGATGGCTTAATAAGAAGATTCCTTAAAGAACAAGTGTAAGCCAAAAAAGCATATTATAAATGTGTGACACTCTTAGAATATGAAATACACTGTTTCACAAAAATGAAAATGCTAGTGTATAAAGCAGCGATTTTCAACCTTTTCATCTCTCAACATCCCAAAACTAGTTACTAAAATTCTGTGACACACTGAAAAATATATTTTTTGCCGATCTGATAAAAAAATAAATGACTATAAAAAATAATGTGTAAATAAATGTGTAAAAATAAAATGTAAATAAAAAATAGGTATAAGTTTGATTGCTCTACCTACCTTTTTTTGTTCTAAAGTGACTGTTTTAAAAGGAAACAATACAGTCCCTCACTTTTTATAATGTTAAAAATGAAATCATTCCATTGAATTATGATACACTCACAAGAGATTGAAATTAATGGTACTTTTCCATTAGCGCCACGCCATTTACGATTTTGACTGTACGGTTGCTGTAATTGATCATAATTATTCGTATTTAATCGTAACTTTACGATGTTTTTGTTGTCTAAAAAATCGTAAGTTTACGATCCTTGATTATTTGCGAGACGCCATTTTGTTTGTTTGTTGACATTTTGCAGAATGAGTGCTGTTTCATGCCTGAACCCTGTTTTTTTTTGTTTTTAATAATTTTAGATGGATTATACTCTTCGGTAATTACCAAATGATGAGCATTCTTCGATTTTGTTTTTGCAGGAAAAAGGAATTCTCCATTCTGAGAGACTTTGCTCACAGAACCACCAAATGAAATTATGTTATCCAGCTTTCAAGGCTTCGTTGTGGCACTGGCATAGCAGAATATGCCGTAAAAACAAAGGTCTTCGCAACGGCAATTTGTTTGTTGGTTCACGTATCCTTTCTTGACAGCATTATGTTTTATTTACCTATGGTGTCACACAATGACATCGGTTAAAACTTGCGAACTTCAACTGGGTATGGATCACAATAGTGTTGTGAACTGGTACAGTTACATGCATGGGGTATGTGCAGAACCATTAATTGCTAAATCAACAGGAAAAATTGGTGGTACAACTGCAGCATAGAACTTGACAAAAGTCTTTTTACTCGTCGAAAAAACAACATAGGACGGATTCTTTCACCCCAGTGGGTTTTTTTTGGGGGGAATATGCCGTTCCACCAAAGAATGCTTTCTAGTAGCTGTACACGATCAATCAGCAAACACGTTGATGGCTGCAATTCAACAGAACATTGCTCAAGGGAGTGAAATTCATTCGGATTGCTGGAAAGCTTATAAAACTGAAGAATTAATTGATGCGGGATTTGAACACTGTGTGAATCATACATAAAATTTTGTTGATCCAGAGACACAGAGCCACACACAAACAGTGGAAAGGCTGTGGAGCACTGCAAAATGGCATAACAAGCGGCAGTGCAGCACCGCCCGCCACCACTTGGAATCCTACCTTATTGAATTTATGTGGCACCGTAGGTACGAAAAGACTAATATCTTTTGGAAAATGTTGAACGAAATTCGACAATTTATGCCACCTGCCTGAAAATTATATGAGTAGAAAAAGTATATGTAACGTTTTTTGTTGTTTTCTTGTGGAAAATTTTGAAAATATGTAATAAAAAAATTATAACCTAATTTTTTAACAATAATTCGGAAAACATTCCTCACTAACACTCACCAATGATTTTGTCATCAGCAAAATCATCGTAAAAATGAGTACCAAAAAAAAAATCATAAGTGGCGTGGCGCTAACGAAAAAGTACCAAATTAATTTATAACAGGTATTTGTAGGATTTTTCTTTCTTTTCTTCGGAGATTGTATAGACCATTTTAAAGGGTATTTTTTTGTCTTTTTAAGACATTTTTAAAAAAATTTTAGGTTATCGACATCCAGGTTTTGTGAAGAAAATTTAAAAAAAAATGAGAATTTCAGAGAAACAAGGTTAGTCCTGCTACTAAATAGTCAGGTATTGCATATATTAAAAAATCTTGCTGCACACCAGTTAAAAATTGCTACTATAAAGGAATGCTCAAAATGTGTGTAACGAACTAGTCTTACTCAAATACTATTAAGTGACTAGAAGCGATTAGCCCTGTCTTAACTGTACAGATAGATATGTTACACATAATTAATTGTGTGGGGATGGAAGTCGAAATGGCTATGAATGAATGCAAAATATAGACACAGACGTTTATTTTTGTGCTTAAAATTGCATTTGTTAGATCAAGATCTACAACCAAATTTGCAGTTTAACATATACAGGGATTCCAAATATGTTTTTTATCAAATCAGTATTTTTGGACCTGAGAATCCATGGCTCATCTTTGTTAACCATTTCTAAGTAGCGATGCCTGTTCAGTTAGAAACCACTTTCATAACTAAGAACACTGTTAACTGCAGGTAAATCTAAAACACTTAGAACAAAAAAACATTCAGTTAAAATTCAACTGATCAGTACCGACCACCTTCTCGATACTTCAATCTCAACCGTTAAACCAGCGCTTGCTCTTATGCCACAATTAGCATTAGGCAACTACTGAGTCAGTTTCAGTTCCCATCGTAAACTAATACACACTTCGATACTACTACTACTAAAGGTTAGTTTCTAACAATAAACATAAGTAATTTACAATACATAAATGGCCTAACCAGTGCTTGTCTTTGCATCTCATTTAACATTAAGACAGCTTCTGAATCAGTTCCAGTCCTTATCGTGAACTAATTAATACTTAACACATTTAATAAAGGTTAGTTACTAACCATAAGCATTAATAGTTTACAATACATTAACAGTCTAACCTGTGCTTGACCTTGCACCACTATTAACATTTAGGCAGCTTCTGAATCAGTTCTAGTTTTTATCGTAAACTATTTAATACTTCAACACTATACTAAGGGTTAGTTCCTAACAGTAAACATAAATGGTACGCAGTACATAAATGGCTATATGTCAACCAAGTCCAGTTCTTCACACAGTCCACATATTCACAGTCGACGAAGTTGAAGCCAGGTGCACCCACTCACTTTCCAAGGCAAAGTTCTGAAGACATAATAATACAGTAGCTCCACAAATGTACACCGTTTCTGCATAAATGTCTTCCTCAGATTCCAAATCCAGCTTAGTATAATCTTTAACGTGAAACTCCAAACCACAAAAGAAATATACCTGGATGTACTCAATAGCAAAACTTCTACCGTAGACTCGCAAAACTTCTGTGTAGCTACATACATAAATAAGCAAAAATAACTAAAAACACATAACCAGACTCCTCTGAGCCCCAGGCCACTATCTATGACTTCCTGCCATGTCTGCTCTATCTGCCCTCACCGCATACTGCCATCCTGTTTAATAGTGCACCGCAATCAGCATAACAACTTTGCAGTAACGTCATCTAACAGTAGGTGAATCTAGAGGAAAATTAAATACAAGAAACGGGAAAGTTGGCTTCCAAGCCAAACATGCTCACAGTATGTTACATGTGTTGAAACTTGACATACAGAGAAGTACGTTCTAACAAATGAATACTGGAATTGTTCAATAATTTATTTTTGTTGCCTTCAAAATAGTCTTCATTCAATGATATACACCTATGCCAACGAATAATCCAGTTGTCGAAGCACTTTTCTGTATGGCCTTCAGCTTCTTCTGCGATTTTTGTTTTGTGGTTTCAAAGCATTTTCAATGAAATGGTAATTTGTGTGTGTGTGTAGGTGGGGAAACAAAAAAGTCACACAGGGCCATATCTGGCAAATATGATTCTTGGTCGATAACATTCTTTGAGTTTTTGGTGCAAAATTTGCATAAAACGGTCAATATGTGAGAAACGCGTTGCTGTGCCTCAAAACCCAAGAATTGTTTTCCATAAATCTGGCCTTTTCTGGCTAACTTTTTCTCTCAAACACAAAAAAATAATATTGTTTGTTGGCTGTTTGCCCCACCGGAAAGAATTCGAAGTGGACAACACCACAATAGTCATGTTAGTACATGAAGAAAACATATCAATAGACATGTCTTCAGCATGGTTTCAGCTAGTTATCGAGGTACCATTCCAAAGTTTGTTGGCTGGTTTGCATTTCAAACTCATAAACCCAAAAAACAATACGAAGTTCCACCAAGAGATTCCATAACAGTTATTTTGACACTGGTATGAGATTTAAAAAAAAAAAAAAGGAAAACGGAATGGTTTAACAAATGGAGTAGTTGGCTCCCAAAACATGGTGTTTTTAAACCTTATGCCAGTGTTGAAATAACTGTTGTCATAAACCCTTGTCTCATCGTCGGTTATGATGCATTTCATGAATGTAGGGTCTAAATTGGCTCCTTCAAGCCTGTCCGGCAACCTGTTTGCAGTGCTATTTTTGCAGAAAATTCAGCTCCTTCAGAACAAGCAGTGCCACAACATATCTTGTACCCCAAATATTAAATAAAATAGTACAAATGGATTTGTTAGATATGACCAAATCCTGAGCCATCTCTTTCAAGCTTGAATGCCGATTTTCCATCACCATTTCTTTGTCGATGTTTTCGTCAATTGAAGATGTTGAAGGCTGATCGGAATGAGGCAAATCATAAACTACTTCCCTGCCTTCTACAAATGCCTTCTATTACTCATGTGCTCTATGAGCTGTAAGCAAACTTGTTGACAGATTGTGCTAAAACTCTATGTAGCAATTAGATACATTAGTAATTTACCTGGTATTTATTTGACAGAATGCAAGTTCTGAGGAAATTATTTATCCCAGCAGTGCAAAAAGAACGCTTACTCAGAGATCTCATAAAGATCGCACTGCTCACTGTAGTCCGGGGTTTGGTTCCCTAGGCCTTAAGAGGTTCGGATTCCTCGGAAAACAGTAGGTCCCGGCGCAGCATGACCACTGTAGTCTTTGAGCCGTAAAACCAAAAAGAAAGCGAGGAAATTATTTAAATTTTGAAAAACTTCGTTTGCCTAGTGTCCGAATATACAAGTAATCATTAAGTTATAGGACTGTCATGATGGGTGGTACAGTCACAACGCTGCATGACGTTGATTTGATGAGCACTTGAATAGCGTCCTGACGTATTGATGATCATGTAATATCAACCAAGTTTGTCCTTATTTCGCTGGATAACAGTCATTTAACAACTAATCATGTCTCTGAGATTCTTAAATGGTGAGAAGTTCTATGGTTATGCTGTCTAAGGCATGATAATTTTGCACAGCCTACCTGTTATTGGTAGCTATGGTTGGTTGTTACCTTGTAAATTCTGAAGATACAGCTCATTGGCAAGCTGTTTACTACTCATCAGTATATAAGCATGCTGTTACTGTACCTGTTATGTGTACTAGAAATGATTGGCTGTTAGTGCTGATGTCAGCCTGAACGATAATTCCATATTACCAAGCTGTGTGGTGCTTCATAATAGCAGCCGGATCAACTCAGTTCTTATGTTATCTTCAAACTTTTGCTCGGTGACTATCCTTTCTGAGACAGAAATGAAATTCATCGCTAAATACTACACTGTACTACTTATTATGCAGGATATTTTTGGTTCTACAGCACTGAAATCGTTCACATTGATAGTTTTCTGTTAGAGGCAGTCTTTGCAAAGAATGGATTAACTATATCAGTCTGCTTCAGCCAACCATCGAGAAACCGTCCACATCGATATTAAGTCATCAAAGTCTCTGTGTACGTTTTTCAGAATGTTGTCATTTGTGGGACTGCTACTGTTTGTCATCAGATATGATGATCTATGTGTTTTGATATTTGTCTAGATTCACATTTCCTTTTATCCTGTGTTAATTTTGGTAAGGTATTGTTTTAAGAATGCCAAACTGAATGAAGAGTTTAACATTAAAAGTGTGTATAAATTTTTGAATAAAATCTTCTAAAGAAATTGCTCAAAGATGCCATCTGTATAGTCACTTTGAGCGCGCTTTCATTTCGTATGGTTTTGTTTAGTGTGGTTCTTGGATAACTGGTGGTCTCTATTAGCATATTAATTGACCCCAAGGATCTGGAGAAAATTTCAGAAGAAACAATGATGAAATAATGGATTTAATATCACAGCGTCATCTAAGTGCTTGTCTATAACTAGTAAAATTTTGACGTCGGCAATAAACTTTCTAAACGTGGCACCCTTGTAAATGTTTAAGAAATTTTTATTGTGGAATGTAAAAAATTGGATGTCGCCTGATGTTTTAATGCATAGAATAAAATCACTTAGCTTCGATATGGTGCTTACTTGTGGTTTGTAGACCTCACATTATTAAACACAATTTGGGAATTTTAATTTAAGATGAAATATTTTTCAGTGCTTAAGATGGTATTTCAGGGACCAAAGTTTGAGAACCACTATACCATTGTTCTCACATACCTAAAAATGTCAGGAAAATTAAAATTGTCCCTAAAAAGCTTGGTGAAAACAAGATGTTGTAGTCAAACCTGAAAAAGACGGAAAAATCTTCCTAACCTATTCCGAATAGCTAAATTTCAAATCAAACTTTATTCAGACGGATTCCATTTTTTTTTACATAATGTGATAATTATTTACAATTTATCAATTTAATCCGTCTTGACAGCAAAGGGTAAAGACTTTAGGGTCTGACAAAGCCCCCGCTGCCCAGGATTGGATATAATAAGCGGAAGTCATAAATAAATACCATAAGATAAACAAGCTGGTTGTTTAGCAAAAGTATGGAAGGTATAGAGAAAAATGTAGTGATCTTATAATTCTCTATCCAATAGATGTCTGCGGATGAGTTTTTTATATTGAGCAAAGGAATAAATAGATTTAAGTGAGTTAGGAAGAAGATCCCACACCCTAGGGCCAAAGCAACAGATGCGGTAGTGTCCAAGTTTCATTTGTAAATACTCAGTTATTAGGTCGTTAAGATTTCTTGTAAAGTGGGTATGATTAGGAGAGTGTAATGAAATAAGATCAAAATGAGTACCTATTCGTATGGTGTTAAACATGAAGATGGAAGTTTTGTATGTAAATAATTTTTCGAATAATAATACCTGATGATTCTAAGCTAGTTCAGTAGTTCTGGAAAAATGAGTTGATAATTTAGGAGGCGGTGTAATCTTTTTTGCAGTCTGGTAAGTCTAATGAGATTTGACGTATTTTTTCACGCAAACTGGAGACACTTATTTCGCTTTGCCATTTCCCATGTTATATGGGGTCGGCGTTATGGTCCTTTAATCTTCTCTTCCACAATCTTCTATCCAATGCCTCTTCTCTACTCCATCCATACTCTTCCAGATCTTCCGTCACTTTATCCTTCCATCTCAGCCGTGGTCTTCCCCTCTTCCTCTTACCCATTACCACCAGCTTATCCAATACCTTTCCCACATATTCCTCATTTCTCCGCTCCATATGCCCAAGCCATCTTAACCTATGTTCTTGTATTTTTTTCCCTATGGGTCCAACCTTGGCCGTACCTCTAATTAGGTTATTCCTTATTTTATCCCTCCTTGTAACGCCATTCATCCACCTCAGCATTCTCATCTCAGCCACTTTCATCTTCCTTTCATGCGCTCTTGTAATTGGCCAAGTCTCTGCCCAGTATAACATTGCAGGTCTGACCACAGTTTTGTACAATTTTCCTTTCATCCTTCCGCTTACTTTCCTATCACAGAGCACTCCACTCATCTTTCTCCAATTTAACCACCCACATTAGATTCTGTGTTGTATCTCTGTGGTCAAAACTCCATCGCAGCCTATGAATGTTTCAAGATACTTAAATTTTTGTGCGAATTGTAATCCTTCATCTTGTAGACCTATGCTACTTACGCTTTCTCCATTTAGTACCACATATTCTGTCTTTGTTCTGCTTATCCTCAAACCTCTAACACTTTCCCCCATTCCTCGGTTTTCCTTTCTACTTTTTCACAGGATGTTTCGCATAGTACAATGTCATCTGCAAACAGCATACTCCATGGTGCATTACAGTTTACGTCTTTCACTAAAACATCCATTATCAGATCAAATAAGTAAGGACTGAGAGCTGAACCCTGGTGCAGTCCAACCTTTACCGGGAACCCTTCTGTCAAACCTACACTACTTCTGATGTAAGTTTCTACTCACTTCATACATTTCCTTTACATGTCTAACATACTTCTCTGATACTCCCTTTTTTCTCATACACCTCCATATCTCTTGTCTAGGTACTCTATCATATGCCTCCTCCAAATCTATGAACATCATATGTAACTCTGCTCGCATCTCTCTACATCGTTCCATGAGCTGCCTCAGTACAAATATAGCGTCCGTTGTTCCTCTACCTGGCATAAAACCAAACTGTTCAGTGCCTATATCTGTCTCCTTTCTAATCCTCGTTTTCACAATTCTTTCCCATATCTTCAGTGAATGAGACATCAGCTTTATTCCTCTGTAGTTACCACATTCTTGCACATCACCTTTACCTTTATATATTGGTACAACAATACTCTTTCTCCACTCATACGGTATCTTCTCCTGTTGCCACAATTTTTTCGTAAGGTCTCACAGGATATCTATTCCTTCACCTGCCAAGCTCTTCCATACCTCTACCGGGATCTGTTCCATACCTGTTGCTTTCCCGTTTTTCATTTTCCTAAGCACCGTTTCCACTTCATTTCTGCCTATCTCCCCCCACCTCTTTTTCAATCGCTCTTCCATCATCAAATAACACACTTGAGTTTTCTTCGTTAAGTAACTTACTAAAATATTTTCTCCATCTTCCTCTAATCCACGATTGTTCTCGTATTATCATTCCTCTATCTTTTATCTGCCTAATCATTGTAAAGTCCTTTGACCCTTTATTTCTCACTTTAGCTATTCTTATTAACTGCCTCTCTCCGTCTTTTCTTTCCATTTCTTCATACGCATCTTCCACCGTTTTCGCTTTGGTCACAGCTTTCTTTGACTCTTTATTTGCGAATTTATATGCTTTTTTGTTTTCCACACTACCTGTCAGGTCCCATCTTTTCTTCATCTCTGTCTTATGTTTTATTGCCGATTCTACTTCTTCATTCCACCACCATGCCTCCTTTATATTTGGCGGTCCTTTTCCTGATGTTTTTCATAGCACCTCTTTTTCTGTCTTTCTTATAATATAACTATTAAACTTCCACCATTCTTGTAAATCTTCCGCCAACGTTATCTCTTTTAACACCTTTTCCTTGAACCATTTCCTCATATCATTCTCCTTCAGTTTCCACCATTTTATCTTCTGTTCTCTCTGCCTTGAACGTTTCATGTTTTTACTAGTTGTTAGTTCCAAATCTATTACACGCAGTCTATGCCGTGCCGCAACCCTCTTACCACTAATCACCTTACTGTTTCTTATTTCCTTGAGATGCCTTCTGCGACACATAACATAGTCAATCTGGCTAGTTCTGTCTCCACTTCTATAAGTGATCATTTGGTTTTCCCTCTTTTCAAAGAAAGTATTAACAATCGCTAAATCAAGTGCCACCATATAATCTATAATCGTTTCTCCCCCTTCATTTCTCTCTCCCACGCTCCACTTTCCAAATATCCGTCTTTCCTCTCTCTTACTTTTTCCCACATGTCCATTTAAATCACCTCCAATGAACAGTCTCTCATTCCTAGGTGTTTCCATTATCACTCGATCTAGATTCTCCCAAAAGGCATCTTTTTCTTCCTCTTTGCATCCCGTCTGAGGGACATATGCGCAAATTATTGAGGTTAAGTTTCCTCCTGTTTCTAATTTGATACACATAATCCTATCACTTTTCTGTTGACATCAAAGACTTCGTCCTTTAATTCCTTGTCTACCATAATACCTACTCCATTTCACCCTCTCGCATCGGTTCCACTGTAAAACATCTTATATCCTTCACCAAGTTCTTTAGCTTTGCTTCCTTTCCACCTAGTTTCTTGCTTTTGATTGCAAATAATTTATCTTAAATTAAAAAAAAAAAAAAACTCTCCAGTTGCCATTGCCATATTATTGATAAAGTATTCTCAAAGCAATCTTAACATTTGGAAACATTTCGGTAAGATCATTTGAAATTACAGTGAAATCTTGTTAATGCAGCTTTTCTAAAGATGACCTCTTGTTTGTGTGCGGACAAATCCCCCCCCTCCCCCCCATAAGGCATATGTCAGGGTTTTCACAACTATGGCAAATTGCGCTAGAACGATAATCATGCGCGATTTAGTGCCAAAACGTACATTTTTTTGCAAGGTTGTGCCATCTCTGCGCCCAGTGGTGTAGCAGAAATTTCATAAGAGTGTTATAGGCTTAATTGGGTTAGCTTAGGGGTTACAGAGCTACAACTTACATATTCCTGTGTTAAATATACAAAATTTCATTGCGATCGGAAGGTTACGCCTCTGTCTGCGCCAAAAAAATATTTTACATTAAGATTGCGAAATGTAACGAAGTTTGCCTCATTGAAATTCTTATTTAACTCTTAAAATGGCGTTACCCACAAAATCCACGAGAAAAGGATGTGATACTGGCTAAAATAATTTTGAGCCCATTACCAGTGTTACCAACTCAGAGAAAAAAAGCGTCACATCCAGCGGAGAATCGGCTCCCGATGCGCACCCTAACGAGGTTTTGGCCATGGCCAATTAGATTACTACAGGCCCGCTCACGTGAATTTTAAAGGTGTCCCCACTTTCTTTTGGAGTAATTACTGGGGTTGTTCATAGGGGACGCCAAATCACAGGTACAAACATGCCATATGCTTTCATGTGTTTGCAGCAGTTAACCGAAGATTAAAAAGGGTTTCTGGGTTTTCTACAATTTTTACATGATATTTATTTGTGATAATAATGGGAGTATATTGCCATGTTCCATTTTGTAAATCGCAGTCAGGAAAAAGTAATGTATCCTTTCACGAATTTCCAAGTGAAGAAACCCTTCGAATACAATGGATTACAAATATCTCACGTAAAGGTAATTTGTTTCCCCTTCATAATTTTACTCTGTAGTAGCTAAGCTAAGGTGCATTAATTGTTTTAAGTTCATCCAACATATTTATATCTGCAGTATTAGGGACACAGTAAGTGTTTATTCTGTATTTTGTTTTTCGGTGACATGCTGTTCTATTATGTAGTTTGTGTTTCCAAGTAAAATTATTTTGGAAAGAATTGCTATTCATGAATACCTGATACTTTATTTTTATCATGCAGTGTATTAAAAATCTGGCTTGTGTCAAAAGTTATTAGAAATTATGTATTATACATTGTGTAGTTATATCATCAGTTTATTGTAAATTCATGTGTTAATTTCATTAACATTCCATTAAAGTCTTTCCAAACAGGTGTCAAGCCTTCTAATTAATTCTTTATTTTATAATTAATTTTAATAAAAATAATTAAATTATTAATTAGTTGATTTAAATTCTATATAATTCTATTTTATTAACCATTAAAATAAAGTCTGCTTTTATGTGCATTTTGCAATTTAGCTTTCAGTGTAAACTATCAATTCATTATCAGTTATTAATCATGCCTGAGAAATCATTTCATCCAATAAACCGCCTTCAGTGTAAATAAAAGAGTAGAAAAAGGTATGTAAGATTTAAATTTTAGTTTAAAAACTTGTTACGAAAGTTTATCATATCACGATAACATCAACGTCGTTGGAAAATAAAATACGATAACTTTTTGAGCAAAAAGCAATATATTTCTGTATGTAATCAGAAACTGGGCTATTAATTGGCATTTATAGTCTGTTAAATTGAGAATATTAACCCAGGTAGCAGGCGCCATCTGTCGGAGAAAAACTGCTTGAGAGAAACGCCACCGCGAAAATTTGTGGACAGCTTTTCTATGTCGTTGGGGTCACGTGAGCGAGTCCATAGTAATTTAGTTGGCCGTATTTTGGCTCACATAAGCTGCTAGTAGTGTTGCCGAATTTTAAGTTTTAAAGTTGGCAGCACTGATGGAGATTAGCGACATCGGATTGAGGGGAAATTTTTCCCAAGCGGAATGATTGTTTTGTTTAAATATTTTTAAACTGAATTGGACTACGTATTATGGGCGTCGTTAGCAAACGGCGAGAAGTTTTTCCCCCCAATTTTAGTTCCTAGTTGTTTTTATTTGGGGATGGGCAAAGTAGTTCATTTTTGTGAACCTGTCTTTTAAGAACACCTTTTCTCGAACCTGTGTTGATTCGAAACCTGTTCTCTTGAACTAGTTACTCATAATAAATACATGTATAGGTGTGGGGGGGGGAGGAGGGGGACATGACCTTTACAGACTTACTATGATTTCATGCTGACTTGTTAAACCTTATGGGTTAAATACAGTAAACACAATAATGATTTTTTTACATACATATTCACATGTCTCTTGCCTATGTGGTTCAATGTAAAAAATTTTAAAAATATGTACATTTTCAAAAAAATAAAATATAAAACACAATCTCGTCGTTGAAAACTAAAACTCAAGTTTTGTGCGCAAGCTTACAAAAGTATGAAATTATATAATTACTTTGTTATT
>QLNU02015003.1:29834383-29844842 GCA_006491805.2 Dysdera silvatica | reverse complement strand
CTTAGTTCCTCTATATATTTCTTGAAAACTTATTGCTAACATATAAGCTGAAAGCGTTATATTAAACTAAAACAAAATGTACAATAACACAAGGCGAAAATGTTTCTATGATTGAAAAAAAAATTGAAACAAAAATAGTTAAATCAATTCATGTACATAGCAGTAGCAGTTTTAGCACTTGAAAGGCCCCTCTGTTTTTATTTATTTATTTATTTATTTATTTATTTATTTATTTATTTATTGCGGCCTTTCCTATCCCTACCTATCTTACAACTACTGGTGTATTCATGAGGGGCTAGGGGGCATATCCCCCACTAAAAAAATAACCCCTAGAAAATTTCTGATTCAGTGAAATATCTAAGTAGTACTATGTACAGATCGCAGTGATGTTAGCAACCAAGACTGTTTCGGAGCAGGTAAAATTCAGTTTCGAGCAGAAAAATGAATTTTCGGAGCAAATAAACTTGACTTTTGGACCAGATAAATTAATTTTCAGAGCAGATAAACTTGAGTTTTGGACCAGATAAATTAATTTTCAGAGCAGGTAAATTTATGCTTGTACCAAAAAGATATATTTTTCAAGCATCAAAATAAAATACTCCTGGAATAGTCCCAAAAGAACTGTCCCTTTTCCTTAAAAAATATCTGTCCCATTTCTCTTGTCCCAAAATATCTGTCCCATTTTACTTAATTGTTTCAAAACCTCTGTCCTATTCCTATGAGACTGGCCCACAATTACTAATGACTTTTAGAATGTCATTTTTATAAAATAGTACAGTGCTATAATGAGAGTATTAAAAAATAGAAGTCAAAGTACAATGAGAAAACTTTTGTTGGACAGTGATTTTTAAATTGGCAACTGCATAATAAGTGGGCTTGCAGGCACACAACCTTTTCCCGCTGCCTCCTTCCGCACTTCGTAGAGTTAAATTAGAAAATAAATAAAATTAAAAGAAGTAAATAAAAAATAAACTTAAATATGTAGGTAGACCTGTTACTGGAGTAAGTGCTGTGTAACTGAAGTGCTCGTACTTGGGATACTTTTTATGGAGCTTATCGCCTGGGTAACCAAGTCTTTTCCAACCCCAATGCCTTGGGGCAGAAGTCCAGCCTTTTCCAGTTGATCTTTTTTCCTATGAGGGATTGAGTAATTATTACTACCGCCATCTTCTATGCAAGCAATCATACATTTTCGAAGAGTAAGGAAATTTCTATGAAGGTGACGATAGTCAAGATTTTGAAATGATATTTCTACAGCCTGAATAAGTTCGTCGATAGTCCTTGGTGCGTGTTGATGTTGTAAAGGCTGGATAGCATTAAAAAATCCAAGGTCCAAAACATTCATATCAGGACTGTTTAGTAGCTGGCAAATGATCCGAATATCAAAACCTTCAGATTTTAGAGGCATTTACAAATCTCGCATCATCAGGATTGATGTGTGGTTTGGCTTTATCTTGTTGAATGAAAATATCAGCATTTTCAACTCCTTTGACCATACTTTCCTGATTGCCGGAAGCATATTTTCAATGAGCATATTCTGGTATACCTATTTTGTGGCAGTTATGGGCTTATCAAAATTCCTTTGCCCCTGTTTTTGCTGTTGTTTTTAGCGGGTTCTTTAATAATGAAAAGCCAAAGACCTATTTTTCCATCGAACACATTGTTCTGGCTAATGTTGAATCTAGGCCGAGTAACTGCTGCTAAGAACATGATTTTTTCGATGAATCGTTTGCTTTTGCAGATATACACGGGAACTGTTCCTTCAAGTGTCAGGTAGTGTGTCTGTTTGCCTTTACTCAAGTAAAACCACTTTTCGTCCTAGTGTACAAAGTTAAGAATGAGATCAAATTTGGGGTATTCGCTCAACAGACTTTCAGCATCTATGTTAGTGAGGCGAAACTCGAGTCTTGCTACTCCATTATTGTCACTTAGCAGTGGCTTAATGTGTCATTAGAATGCCGTCTTATTTCTCTTGATTTAACCATTCTATGTAGAGTAGATGTGGGAATATTTACAGCCGCAGACATGCTTCGCAAGTAAAGATGAAACGACACACTGCGCAAAATATTAAATAAAATAAAACACATTAACACAGTTAAAATAAATACGATGGTTTATAGCTATTTCGGAAGCGCGTTTAGGCTTCCTTCTTCAGAACCCTAGTTACACTAATGTGGCACACGTGCTAGAAAAACTATCGATGCCAAATTGCTAGTCCAAAATTAGTTCGGGTAAACCAGTTGTGGGTCCGTAGCCGCGTCTTTTGCTATGGGACGAATGAAGTTTCTCCAAATAGAGGACATGGAATTGAACGGAAGCTGATCGTTAACAGTAGAAGAGGAATGCGAAAGAATATGGAAGGCTTCAAAGAAATTGAGGTCGGCTGGTGAAGAAACTTTCTCTATTAGATGGGCCTTGTCGAAAGAAAATTTGTGGCCAGCTTCCCAGGCGTGTTTGGCCAAAGCAGATTTTTCCAGTTGTTGTTTACGCACGTAGGCTTCATGCTCTTTAAGACGAAATCGAAGGGCCCGACGTGTTTGACCAATATAAACACGATTACACTGGCATGGAATGGAGTAAATTCCAAAATAATTGCAATCAGGAATAATATCCTTGAGTTTGGAATAACCGAGTTTATTGATTGGAGTAAAAGTGACCTTGAAATTAAATTTACGGAGGATGGAAGCAATTTTTGAAGAAATTCGTGGAACGAAAGGATATATATATATATATATATATATATATATATATATATATATATATATATATATATATATATATAATATATATATATATGACTAATTAATAATGTATCATAATTATGCGAACATCGTGGAATTATTTAGGGGTTGGTTTTTTTTCCTGATTGAAGTTCAATATGTGAAACGAGATAATTTGGCTTGATTATCAATCAATAAATCAGTTTATTTACATGTATGAATGAATTAGATACACAAAAACATTATTAATCAAATACAGTAGAACCTCCATATAACGTACTTCCGTATAGCGAAATTTTCTATATAGCGAAGTTTTGGTAAATCCCCATGGTCATTACATATGAAAGTGTTTCTATATAACGAAATTTTTAACGACTAAAACAGAAAATCGAGTGGTCACGTCAGTGACATCGGGTTCCTTAATATCGTGGGAATACCTTAACATCGGGAATTCCTAACATCTGGGAATTCCTTAACATCGTGGGAAAACAACAGTGGCAAACAAACAGAATAAGGCATGTCTAAGGGACTTTAAACTCCCTAATAAAGAGTTTTCCTAAGCACACATATCTGTATCTGGTTGCCCCATACAGTGCGAAACTGCTAGGCTAGAAACAGGCCCCAGTTGTCTTTGAATACACTGTATTGTTTGAATAGTAGTACTTGTCGCGCTTTCTTTTCGTTTGATTACCAGAAATCCAGACCTTGCAAATTTCCCACAGGGGTGCTAACACTTTTATGATGAATCACAATCACCATTTGTCGTGCAGCAGGATATTAGAATTTTTTTGCACAAAAGCATGAATGTGTATGGAAGAAGCATTAAATACGTTTTCATTTTAAGGTAAGAATTGTTCAACTATTTTTTTTTTTATATGCATGTATATTTCACACTTAAAAACATCTATTTTTAAATGGTTGAATGTTATTTATGAGAAACAGTCGTTAACTGAAAAATAGGATTTTAATTGCGGTATCATATTGCCCTGTCCTAGTTCATGAATACATCGTTTCCACATAGCGAATTTTCTATATAACGAATTTTTTTTTATGGAACCGTCCATTTCATTATATGGAGATTTTATTGCATTAACGTTATTCCATTAATTCGTGAAATCGAGTGGAACGTAATATAAAAGAGATGACTTGAAAAACACTTGCCTTCCGTGCGACCAAGTATAAACAACGTGCGAAATAATTGCAACGGATGACAAATCTTAGTTGTAATCGATGTCAAATAACAACCTTGAAAAGTTGAACATAGCTTTCGTTTGCTTATCATTTAGGCATTCATTTTAATTTCTGTTCCATTATTTAACTAAAAATTGATAACAGTTTAAATTTTACTTCTGCATTTTTTTTTTCCTTTTTTGCAATTTTATGACTTATAAATTTAAAAATCCTTTCATTTTTCTTGAAATAATCGCGGCTTGGGAGAGACGATCACCCCACCGCCCCCTTGGATCCGCAACTGAGGTAAAATTATTTTTAGTGGGCGCTATGATTTTAAAGAATAATTTTTTTCCGTAAATAATAGTTTTCCAGAAAGAAAACATGTGCTAAAATTTTTATTTAATTGTAAAAATTAACCTAATTATTGAAAATATTAAATGAATATCACTATATTCATTTAAATATTATTTAATCTAAATACGTTAGTATTGTTGAAACAAAATTGTATTTATTTATAGTTCTTTCAAGAATATTCAAGGGCGATCAAAATGACAGCAGTCGCGGTTCTAGGTATAATGACAGTGCGGCGGTTCTAGTGTTAGTCCCGCCTAATCATTGTGGAAGGGCGCCGCAGACGCTCCTCAAAGATGTTCATCAGAAATCGTATCACTTTCCCTGCCACTTTCCGTGTATGCTGCTTCTTTAGTTCCAAATTCTTTGAATTGCCTGCAAGCACAGCAAAATGCTGCGTCTTTTGCTACAGAATATTCTAGTCATTCAAATTGTTTGTACCATGAGGCTCGAAAACAATGGTCTTTGGTTTTCGGAAATTCTTTAAGGACGACTTGTTCAATTGCCTCACCCTTTTCAGGCAAATCCAAAACTTCCACTCTAATGCTTGTAGCAGGTATATCTAACGTTATATTTTCATTACCAATACAGTCTTCGAGACTAGGCCTATCTGCTTCCCGCTCCAGTCGAGGCTTCTTGTGCACAAATAAACGCATATCCATATTTTTCAAATTGACTAATCGCTATTGAATTTCAATGAAAGACAAAACCATCCGTTCTCACATTCTCTCTCAGTCATACAATTACAAACAATCTATAATCACAACACCACTGTTATCAATATTCGTCGAACTCTTACAGCTATCACGGCAAGTAAATGACTCCCGACTATGCTTCAGCAATAAGTTTGCTATAATGAAGACTTACGTTATAAGAACTTCCGGACTTACGGCTCCGTTGGTGTCGGCTGGAGGCGAAATTTGGTGACAACAGGGACAAAGAATACAGTGTACGCTCTTTTTTACAAGAAGAAGGTGGAACTCAAAAAAAAAAACGAGTGGAAATAGCAGTCCACAGCAGTGTTTGCACTAGGATGAGCAAAAATTATTCTAGGGCGGGCAATGCCCGCCCTGGCCCCTCCCTGGCTACGGACCTGCTTCAATGCCATCTCTTAAGCTAGATTTAGGGTCCTGTAATATAACATCAGCTAGATGAAGAAGACCTCAAATTTTTTGCACATAACAAGGCAGAAACGAAACTCTAAAGAAAGTATGACTGATTTGATTCCCTTGCTTTTTTGCTATATCTTCGCCAGTAAATCTTCGGTCCTCAGGTATCATGTCCAAAATTCTTACTATTTCTGCGTAATTTAAAAAAACTTGCTTTTGTAACCTTAAAGTTCACAGACCATCGTTGTTCAAAAAGCCGGACATGTCTTTCCATCATGTTTTGGCCCCCCTCCACAAATTAACTAAATTTCATTAAAATCCATGGGGAACATATGGGTTGCTTTGCTTGTAAGCGCCACTTCCCTCGCGGGAAAAAATAATTTTATAACTCTTTATATTTTTGCACAATTTTTTTATACTACTGGATAGGGTGTGAAATTTTGTACATTTACGAAATTACGCTATCATGATTTGTTCAGAAGTTATAGCCGAAAAACAAAAATATGGCCGATTTTCGAGGGGCGGGTTCACCCCCTAAAAATATTTTTTAGCCGATAAAAAAATACGTATCCAATAATTTGGCTTCCTCTACGAATACACAAAATTTAATTAAAATTGGAAGGGAAAACATAGATTAGTTTCCTTGTTAGTGTTGAACGGTGGTATTAACATACCCCAAATTAATTTATTTTATGATTATGTTTAGAAATTGTATAATTTCTTTAACCAGAGCATTAAAAGATGGAAACTTTCAGGAAAACATATAAAATGTTAAGCAACGAATTCTAACTTCGAAGAGGATTATGTTCAACTCGATGGTCATCAAGGCACGATGCTTTTTTCGCTATTCGCTTTAGATAGGCGAATATTATGAAAGCTTTAATTTACCCCATAATAACGTGTAAAAAAAAAAAAAAAACGAAGCTATTATCAAAGAAATATATGAAAACATGAATTTCTATTACACACCGTAATTCAAGCAAAAATATTATAAACAACAAATTTAGTATCTAAGGTTCTTCAATCACCAGGCAAAAGTCTAATTAAAACAGCCAGAATGTTAGGTGGAGCTGCAGAAAATTTAAAACATTATTGGTATTGTTTCTGAAAAGCACAAGATACCGCCAAAACCATAGCTTCCTCTTGGGGCGTCGAATACCAGTTTTCGAAAAGAAGACAAATTCGTACTAAAAGATGTTTTGGTGAATTAAGTAAATACTCGCGTCTTAATGATTCGGAGCAATCATTTAAAATTAACGTACTTTATATAGTGTTTCATCCAGAAAAAAAAAATAGGGCAGGGCGCACGGCCTGGCGAAAGGCGATTTTTTTGGAGCTCTAAATACATAGGTACTCATGATGAATATTCGCGGTCACGTTAGTTGTACTGCTACTAATTCCTTTAAAGAACGTCCTTAAATTTTTTTAGTTTTCATTTGCAGGTAACCATTTTTTGGAGGTTTTTTTTAGTTTAGTTCCGAGTTAAGTATATGTGAAAGGCGAGCGGAAGGTGTGCGTGATTGCAATCTAATGTCAATGTTGCCAGATGGATAGATTAAAAAATCTCAACTTCATACAAAATAATAATTAAATTAATATAACTATAATTTAGTTAAACAATATCCTATATTTATTCAAACTATATGACAAGTAAGAGTAATAAAATAGGGATGTAAAACATGCTTAATTTAGTGCTTAAAGACAAACAAATTGATTTTAACAAAAATTTGACCTGAAAAATTGGCGATGCCAACCCTTCGATACGCCATCTGGAGGTCATTGACGCAAACCTCGCAACCTATACTCCGAAATACAGGGTGCATCATAAATTCGTTCAAACTTCAAAAATTCATAATAAAAGAAGTAATGCTCGGAAAAAATTTCGGTTTGTGCGAATATGATCAGAGGGACATTCGATTTTTTTCCATGTATAAAAAAAATGATTCTAAAAGTAACTGAAAGAGGGCGCTCATACGTCATACTGAGACGTTTTATGCAAATCAGGCAAATACAAACAGACAATGAAACAGATCACAATAACATGACACTGTGCATTTACTATTTTAAAGTAAAAGATGTTCAACATGAACACCACCACAAGGTATTAGGCAAGTGAGGCACGTCACTACGCCTATTACAGCTGAGTGTAGCATGTCGGCATCGATTCCACTGACGGTCCGTTGAATGGCATCTTTCAGTTCAAAAGTCTGCCGGGGTCAAATCTGGTGATCATGAGAGCTACTTAAACTTACAACTTCGACTTATCATTCGGTCTTCAGCGAAAGCTTCCAACAGGAACGTCTTGACTGCACGTGCAAAGTGGGGCCGGGCACCATCCTGCATGAAGGTGATGACAGGTAATGCATGTCTTTCCTGCAATGCAGGCACAACATGGTCACTCAAAGGCGTAACATACGGTTTTGCAGTGACTGTACATGTTTTCCAACCGGATATAGGACAATGCACTTCAAAAAAGAAAGGGCTCAAAATGAAAGACGCGGTGAAACCACACCAACCAGTCACATGAGGAGAATGCAGTGGCTTAGTGAGGTACTCATTAGGGTTTGACGTCGCCCAAATATAACTGTTTTGCGTATTGACATCACCATGCAGTGAAAAGTGGGCTTCATCCGTCCACATGACATTCAACAACCATTGTGGGTCATGTTCCATTTGTGCCAGCGCCCATGTAGAAAATTTTTTTCTTTTATCTGTATCTGCCGGTAACAACTGGTGACGTGCCTGTATTTTGTACGGATACAGATTCAAGATTCCGTGCAGGATATGTCAAATCGACGATTCCGGAATCCTCGTTATTCTCCCAGCTTCACGAGCACTGCTACTCCCCGTTGATATCTCAGCTGCCAATTCTTCCATGACACTTTGTACAACATGGATGCGGTCCACGCTCAAGGATGGTCTGCCACTTTGTGGATGATCCTCCAAACTCCCCATTTCCTCAAAACGTCGTACTAAATTCAGTATCCCATTCAATGAAATAGGGCTTTTTTGCGCCTTCAGTCTGTTCTCCGTGCGAAACTTTCGCAATGCAATAGTTGTGGATTCACCTTCTTGTAGAAAAGTTTAACCACCAACGGTCGATTTGGTAACGATAGCACGTTGCCGGCATCGAATGACGAATCCATTTCCAGCCAAGTGTTTTATTGCTAGCCTGATTTGCATAAAACGGCTCAGTATGATGTGTGAGCGCCTTCTTTCGGTTACTTTTGGATTTTTTTTTTTACATGAAAAAAAATCCAATGTCCCTCTGATCATAATCGCACAAATTTAAATTTTTTCCAAGTATTACTTCTTTTATCATGAACTTTTGAAATTTGCACGAATTTATGACGCACCCTGTAAATCAGTTACTTCGCATTCGTTGAACAGCTGAAGTGGCGTGGAAAAAAAAAGATTAATGGCGAAAACAAATAATATATGACACCATTTTCTGTATTCCACAGTGTCATTCGAAAGCATCTAAAAATCCGCTCTTGAGCTTCCATTACTTTCCTCGTAACAATGAAAAGACAGTTGTAATTAATTTACATAATGTTCAAGAAACTGTGGATCGTCCCAAAGAACGGCTTCGGCGTTCAAGGATAGGAAAAAAGATTTCTAATCGGATGATTGGTTGTTCCAAACATTTTGGTAAAGAAGATTTCTTCCCGGGTCCAGGCAAATATGGTGAGTAGTTGTTTTGTTATTTTTTAAACGAATGTTTAAAACATTACTCGTTTATTTCCTATGTTATTTCATTTCATTCGCACGATAAGCAACTCTGGTTTGTTCTTTGTCATTAGAGGTGTTTAAAATATATAATATTTAATAATCATACGAAACTGTCAATTTGTTAAAGTTAAATCATCTGTAAATAAGATATAATTTGCTTTAAATTCATAAACCATTCAAAGGCTACCATGAGAGCTAAATAATTGTCTTTATATTTGGAAGAAACGTTATGGAAAATATCCTGCTTACCAGTCAAAAGAGAGAAACAATTGTTAATCGTGTCTTATTGGCGTAAATGCATGTTAATCGCCCGGCGCTGTCGCCAATAACACCAACTTCTTTTCCAGATGCTGCCATGATGGATTATAAATGTATTGATTACAAAAGGGACCCGCCTATGTTTTTGGAAAATGTCAAAACAATCTTCCCACTGTAAACAACCCATAAAGATTTACATGTATCTTTGAAAATCGTCTTATTCTTTCCATATTCACTATCATATATACTCAGCAAAACTTTCGTTATATAATTCTTTTAATTTTTTTTTTTTTTCAAAATTTTCATATTTTGTTTGTTGAGAATTATCGGAATTTAAGAAGTCAGGCCAATTAATATTTAATAAAGCTTCGTGAAATTTTTCAATATTATTATGAATAAAATTTCTAATCTTTATTATTCTTTTTGAACGTTGAATATTAGTTTTTATTTTTAATAGGATTACTCGATGACCGCTTATTATATCACCCAGTAATGACGTTGAACTATTAATTACATTTGTGAAAATTGGATCAATGTAGATGAACTTGTCAATGTTGTTCTAGTTGCTCCAATTACTTTATTAATTAATCCATATGATTCTAGCAAGTTTAATAATATCTTATCCACAAAATATGTCCAGATATCTTGTATTCACTAGAGACGTGAAGGGCTCAGTCTCGGCTCTATATTTCATATAATGCTCGGGCGAGCTCCGCAACAACAATACTAAAATATGGAAACATTTATTGCTATATATAAAAATTTCTGAAAATTGGCAAATACTTAATGCGTGAAAAACATTCGCGCAAACCGAAATTTTTTCCAAGCATTACTTCTTTCATTATGAATTTTTGAAATTTACTACAGAAAATAAGCGTGGCAGCCACATTCTTGCATGCTTCATCCTCACCAGCCGTACAGGAACAAACGAACTTTTTTATTTTCAGTGTTGTTCCTTCAATTATGAAGCTTTCCGTAATCGTGTGAGGATCAGAGGCCGATAACAAAGTTCGCATACAAAGTGCAAAAACTTTGATGAAAATGACCATCCTTTCGGAGATACCACATATCACAAGGTGATTTGCGTTCACTATTTTTTCACCTTCGACAATACAT
>QLNU02015003.1:29822684-29834283 GCA_006491805.2 Dysdera silvatica | reverse complement strand
ACAATACATCGGGACGTACAATCCGCATCCATATATTTTATTATTTCTAAAAAACTTAAATTAACCCCGTATTCATTTTACCGGAAAAATTAAACTTAAAAACAAATTAACAAACACTGGCACTTACAAGCAAACATTGAATACGATAACACCGGATGACCGAATACTGTTTCTGTCGAAAGTAAACAAGAGGAACAGCGCCATCTGCTGGTTCGCTGACGTTGCGAATAGGTGGAGCTGCTGACGTTTATGGGCATTCCCCTTCAGCCGCCGAGGCGGCTGAGTACGCTGTTCAAGCGTCCTGTCTAGGATTACAGCGCCGCCTCCAGCGGCCACCCTTCCCAATGAAATCCTTGCATAATTCCTCCTCCTCCTGACGTTTATCGCAGTAGTCCGTGGTTGAAAATCTACAAACCTAGTAACAGTGCTTTGTTTACAAATATTCGTCTGCAATCTGGTTTTGCCAAAACCATCAGTGTTATTACGGAAATGAAATGCTGGACTACAGAATTTTTATAAATCAACAAATTTCGTCACACGTTTTGGATTCAAACGTGGGAATTTGAATTATCATCGGGGACGGATGATGTGTTATTTTCTGAGGGCTAGATGGGACATATGGGCACAAGGGTGAACAAGTTGAAGAGCAGGGCGCTAATACTTACGACAGGGCGTTGGGCCCTTCTATTTCGTTTTATATGGAACACTACTTTATACAAACGTAGATAGTATTGTCTCTCAAATCTATAACCCGTTCACTAGCATGAAAGGCACTTTACTTAAATTTGAGTGCTTGTATCCTTTAAATTTTGTTAAAAAAATGACGATGAATTGCAGAGTTCTGCAAAATATCTTGCTAAAGAACTCTCTGCTGACATTTCCTCCGAATTTCCCCAAAAATTACTTTTAATGAGAAATATCCTCAAAACAGATACATTAAAAGTGCAAAACGGATTTATAAAAGACTTAGCTAAGCTTTTAGTTGTTAAAAATACATTCTATACTCAGTATTCCAGATGTTTCAACTGCACTGAAAATTTTTTAACTCTTTCCGTAACATTGGCGAGTGTAGAGCGATCGTTTTCGAAACTCAAATTAATAAAAAACTATATTCAAAGTTCAATGACACAAGAACGACTATCCACATTGTCATAAACATTGAAGGTAATCGGGATAGGGAAATAGACATAGATTCTTTAGTAGAGGAGTTTGCTGAAAAAAACTGTAAGGAAAAAAAAAAAGATTTTTACAGTAACCAACAAAAATAAATAGTAAGG
Organism: Dysdera silvatica; assembly: GCA_006491805.2. Lineage (NCBI taxonomy): Eukaryota > Metazoa > Arthropoda > Arachnida > Araneae > Dysderidae > Dysdera > Dysdera silvatica. The sequence goes on along the minus strand of QLNU02015003.1, from coordinate 29,833,006 downwards.
ACAAAAGTGCCAGTGCCAACAGAATAACACTCCTGACAGTTCCTCCTAAAAATAATATCAGCAGTGGACGAACTAAACATATTTTTCAATAAAATATGCGTTTGCCTTTCCTCATCTCCCTCCCTCTGAAAATCCAACAATATATTGTTGGTTTGATGCAAATAAATGTGGAGGTAAGATTTTTTTTTTAATAATTATCTATCAAATATTGGTCAACACACAAAGCCATCGGGGCGAGATTTTTGTGAGTTTTTCGTGGGGGATTTTTTATTACAAATAAATTTGACACCCACGTATTAGTAGCTCAAACTAGAGCTATTTTTGTTTTAGGAGAAAAAGAGACGCCGTCCTCATCTCGGATTCGAACCAGGGTCCCCGCGGTGTCTTGACCTACTAGACGAATGAGAACAAGAACAGACGCTCTTTTCTCCATATATTAAGTTGTAAGATATTATTACCCTTCACAGGGATAACACAATTGCCAAATATTGGATTACAAATAAATTTGACACCCACGTATTAGTAGCTCAAACTAGAGCTATTTTTGCTTTTATGAGAAAAAGAGACGCCGTCCTCATCCCGGATTCGAACCAGGGTCCCCGTGGTGTCCTGACCTACAAGACGAATGAGAACAAGAATATTTGGCAATTGTGTTATCCCTGTGAAGGGTAATGATATTTTGCAACTTAATATACGGAGAAAAAAGCATTTTTTCTTGTTCTCATTCGTCTAGTAGGTCAAGACACCGCAGGCTTAATGTGTGGACCCTGGTTTGAATCCCGGATGCAGACGGCATCTTTTTCCGTCCTAAAACAAAAAATAGCTGTAGTTTGAGCTGCTGATACATGGGTGTCAAATTTATTTGTAATAATTATCTATTTTCATATATGTACATAAAAATTAATTTTCATACAAGGGGGCCCCAAAAAGTGCCTTTACGCCACTGTTTGGACATCATCAAAATTTTGAGTTCCACTGAACTAAATTTTTCAACAAGAGAGCACTACCCCAGGTTGGAGTCAACCCAGCAACCTTCCAGTTAAAACCAAGAAAAAGATGTGCTGTCCATTGCCACCGAAGCCATGGGTGCGGTGTTCTTTTTTCGGTATAAACAGTTGAAGAAAAAAACTCTAAATACATAAAGTGTGTGGAATGTGGAAGGATTAAATAAGTTGACTTATTTTTGACATCACCAGTGGTAATTCACCACAATTTTAAGTTCCACTCATTGGCATATGCACGCGCGGAGCCTGACACCTTGCCTCCCCAGAGATAAAATTAATATTTGTGTGTATAGGAGCCAAATCACGATGTAAGGGATACCAAAATGACTTTAGTCCCACCTAATCTGAAAGGCTGCGACCGCCAATGCCTACGCTTGTTTATCAAAGTGCAACATGCATAATTCCTACCCCTCCCCTTTTACTATCTTTTTTATTTGTATGTGCAGAGGCGGATTGAGTCCTCACAAAGGGCACATACCTTGGATTTTCGGAGGGTGCGAGTCCTTATCCATTCAAAGGCACGATTACACTGGCATACTGGCCAGGGGGTGTTGTTAGACGTTGTAACCCCCCATTGCAATGAAATTTTGTATATTTAACATAGGAATATGTGAGTTGAAGCTGTGTAACCACCTCCTCCCTTGAGGCCATAACCCCTGTACGAACTTTCTACATATGCCTATGCGCAAGTCCCATTGCCCATGGCGGCACACAGGCCTAGTCCACCTATGTATATGTGGCATATAGAGATGAGTTTACGCTCATTTTTTAAGGCCCAAGCCTGAAATACTTTATGGAAATTTTAGCGTGAGCCTGGAACTTTAAATGTAACTTCAACCCCTTGACATATGATATAATTAAGAAAAACTTGCTAACCTACACCATTTAATTTCCTTCGAATTTGCATATACACATATTGCTACAATCCTTGAAAATGAATCACATAATTGTATTCCTTGGAGCATTTCGGTATAGGAAAGTTAGTTTTCGACTTCAGTTGCATCTGTCTGATGAGCCTAGGTCCTTCCGAACCCGAAAATGGAGTTGTAAAAAACCCGGGAATTTTGGGCACATTGGAAACTTTGAATATAGAAATGAAAATAGCTAGAATAAAGGAGGTAGTCCATTACCACCGGGATAACAAGGCCTGCCTGCTGCCGCCATGGCGTTACGCTAGTAGTCATGCATGTGATACCAATAACTAGTGCCGTATTGGAATATTCAAAGCCTAATACGGTGAAATCTGTCTGCAACGATACTTAGGGACTGGGAAAAAATATTCGATATTATGTTATTTATTATCTTTATAGACAAGGTTGAACATATATTCTATACTTGCCAAGACCACATGAAAACATAGTTATACGTTGATGCAAATTATTATATCAGTTTGCAAATATGGTTTTTTCCCTAGTCAAAACTGTGGTAATCTCAGAATGAAACTTCACCACCCTCGCATCAGGAGGAAAAAGCACAGATTCAGCTTCGTATGCAATCAAAAGGGAAATGCTGTTGAGATACTTGTTTACTAGCCATGAATATGCGTTTTTTTTCTTTTTTGCTTGGTAGACAGACCTTCTACCTTATATTTCGGATTTAGCAGGTAGGCTAGGAAGTTAAAAGGTTTCATGGCAAGATCCATTCGTTTTATAATTTCCTGAATCCGGAGTCATAAAAACTCTTTTTTTTTTTTTCAACAACATGAGCCATGTATGCAAGCGTGTAGCCAAGCCGGGGTGACCTCAGTACCCCGGGGGCATGGCCTCAGTTGCCTCATGCTTGTGCGCCATTGTGCTATTTATATGTATAGAACAATCCCTAGGTGCCCTGTGCTCCATATGCCCTTTGTCTTGCCCCAGTTGCCCTTTCATCCTAGCTGCAGGCCTGCATGTATGACAGGCTTCATGAATTATAGCGGTCTTTTTATAAACAGTCCATTAAAACAGCAACTCGTTTCAATTGTTCCACTGCATCTTTAGCCTATCTATATAAATTACATCTTTAACCTTCTCATGAATCTTCCATCAAGGCATTGTTACAGTCGACGTAAGATATCCGCAGTCAAAATGCAACAGAAATTTTGACCACATATTGAGAATCGCTCCTTATATACACCTGCTGAATGCGCAGTTCCGTTACACTGAGTTATCACTATTCATTCATTCATTCATTGGACACCAAATTTTAATCATTTGCATGTTTGGTCAAAATGTCTTTGCATACGAAATTTCATTACAATCGGACAACTCTTTCTTGATGCATCGATTTTTTAGTTATAGAGTGTAATTCTAGCAGTTGCCCTAGGGCAACCACAAAAATTCACATTTCTACCCTTTCCTCTGAGCCTCATACCTTTGGTACTTTGGTAGGGAAGTACTGTGTGGAGACTTGTCTCCAGCTCAATGACAGAAAAACTTCAGTGAACGGAACTGGCAACAGACTGTCAATCGAATTGCAAAAACTGGTTATCAATCAGTTATTCTCCCAACTGCATGTTGGTAGCATGTGTAGTTAATCTCACTGTCGCTGTACATTTAGTGTTAATTAAATTATGTGAATTATTTCTACTTCGCATTTAATTTTTGTGCGATTATCGGTTGTAGTAATCCCCTATAACCTGTTGGTTAGTGGCCAAAGAGTGAAATACACTCAAACCTGTTTTTGTGCGGTGGATAGGGACTGCATAAAAGAAAACGCATAAAAAAAAAATCGCACAAAACTTCACGAGTAGCTATAAAAAATAGTTTTCGCAACAAAATTAAAAAGTTTTTTTTTTTTTGTGTGGTGAATAGGGACCGCATAAAAAGTCTCGTGTGGAAAATAACTCAAAACCTTACGAAATAACTAGGAATTGCTTTTTTAAACGAAATCAAGACACAAGGCTTGGCAGCTATTTGGAATCTCGCCAAACCTTTTAGAATCTGATTTAGAAAATACACATGCAAACATTTTTAAATATTTTATTTACATATGTACTTATTTTACACATACAAAACTTTTCAAAACGTATAACCATTATCCTTCGTAGTCTGACAATACGCGAACTTTCTTGTGGTAAACTGGTTCAAAATCACGATGCAGATGTCCTTCAATGTTTATTTGCGATCAATGTATTTTTGCTTTGCTACGCAAGAATTCCATCGCAATATGCTATTGCACATTTCATTTATTTACATGGAAATCCTTGTGCGTTCAACAATTAAATTATGCGATTATAGAATTCAATACATATGTAATGTGATGAAATACATATCAAAAATTGAAAAAACTAAATGGCCGATCAAACCTACTAATTTTTTTTTATTGATAACTTCGTCAATTATGTTCCAATTTGATTGAAATTTTCATATACCGCACAAAAAAAATCACATAAAAGAAATCGCACAAATAAAAAATCGCACAAAAAAAGACTGCACAAAAACAGGTTTGAGTGTACTTGTTTGTTCTTTGTCATTGTTACCTCAATCCATGAATACTGTTATCACCCTAGTGATTGTCTTCACACATACAAAAAGAGAAGCAGAGAATTTTAGTTGAAAAAAGGAAGTTCTTAGGATGTACTGAATACTTTCCTTCCCCTCTTTTTTTTTTTTTAATAATAACCTGTTTCCTGTTATAGATTATTTTGATTTAGGATATAATTAAACTGTGAATAAAAAATAATATAATTTAGGTTTCTGATTTTAATCAATGGATTTTTAAAAAAAATCAAATGATTTAAATCAGCATACTTTGATTATGATATAATTAATTAAATAATATAATAATTTTAATTTTTTTAATTTAAAAATATATAAAAAATGTGTATATTATATAATTAGTACAGTAATTAGCATCTATTTGGTAGATTGAGTTTACGTCAACAAACATGGGAGCTGATGCTAGTATATTTCCGATCTGTAGTCAGAAACGTCTTCAACGAGGCTGTTGTAGCATTTAAATTTTGCGATTTAAATGTAAAATGCTGAGGAAAATGAAGAAGTGGAAATGATAACAAAAAAATTCACTTTAAAAGAATTAGAAGAAATGTTTCATATTGAGGGAACTTTTTAAGCAAAAGATTGTGGATAGAGATCCTAACCTTGAATGTTCTTCGAAGGTGCTTAGATAAATATACAATTCAATTCGTTGTTACAAAATGTGCGAAGAAAAATGTAAAGCAAACAAATTTCTTGAAGTATTTTTTTAAATAATAAGCAGTGGTATGTACAGTACAATGTACATACATATATATACGGTAACTGTACATACCTTGTTTAAACATACCATCGTGTAACATTACTGAGCAACTTTATAAACATAATCTTTAACCCTCTGACTGCTCAATTTTTTTTTTTTTTTATCAAAGTCGCTTCAAAAATTGCATATTTTTTTTATTACATATTTCAAATCTACATGTATTTGAGAGTTAAAATATGTAGCACATTTTTGTAACCAAAGATGATGAGAGATGAAAGATGGAAAAATTTCATACCCAGGAAAATTTCGTTACTTCTACGTTGCCCATGGAAATCGCGGGATGAGGAGTTAGAGGGTTAAAGAATGTTTTGGAATCATTACCTTTATTTTTTTTCATTTAAAACTTCGTAATTTCCAAGCAATTGGTAATTTTTACCACACTCTAATGTCATTTATATGTATTGGTGATGAATCGATGGCTAAGTCCTCATTGCTATCATTGTCTAATTTAGCATTGTTTGCAGCTCATATCTGAACTATGATTTCTTCAGGAATGGGACTATCTGATGTCATAAGTTCAGGAAAAATAAGATGTCCTTTTTCTTTGTAAAAAAAAATAATAATAATAATTTTTGTTTTTAAACTCCATATTTGAAAATGAAGAGAATTTTTTGTGAACTGTTTCTCACTGTATAGGTTTTCTACAATATATAGTTTTCATTCCGTATGTCTTGAATGTAACTAAAGAAATGTTTTATTTCCATTTTTGTGTCCTAGCTAGCATCCATATTAGATGTGCATGCTCTATCAACATCTGTTGATAGAAGCATGCATGTCTAATACATGATCAAGCTTGCATGAAGTGGGGACAGATGTTCTCATTTGTACCACATGTAGTCCATCCTTAAATATTTTACATATATTTTCTTTTATAAAAATTTGACCAACAGCAGTCATTGATTGATTTTAATTGGAATAATTTTCACTACAGTGATATTTTGTGCAATTCTTTAATCGTGGAATATTTTTAAATTTTTTATCTAATACAGGGTTTGTCCCAGAAGTTCCCGGAATGATTTTTTGTAGTTGGCAACGCTGGCTGACGGGGCGGAGAAGTTGGTGGGGGATCTGAGCTTGGAAACGAGACCGGTATCAGTCGCCTGCGGGCAGTTGTTGAGGCAGGGTCACGCTCCGCGCAGAGGTATCTACTGCACCCTCGTCGATCAAAAAATGGACCAGTTTTTGGAGCAGCGTTATGCAATCAAATTTTGTGTGAAACTGGGTAAAAACGGGGCGGAGACACTCGAAATGCTTCGGAAAGCCTACGGTGACGGGGCGATGAAAAAAAGCCAAACTTTCATGTGGCACAAGCGGTTCCGGGAAGGTCGGGAGTCCGTCAACGACGACGACCGCTCTGGACGCCCGTCGACATCACAAACGGACGACTCGGTGCAAAAAGTGCGTCAAGTTTTGGACAATGACCGACGATTAAGTGTTCGGGTGATTGCAGAGGAGTGTGGAATACCCAAAACAATCGTTCATCGCATTTTAACGGAGGATCTTCAAATGAGGAAAGTCTGCTCGAAAATGGTGCCAAAAGTCCTGACGAGTGAGATGAAGGAGCAGCGTTTGTTGAAGTGCCAGGAATTGCATGAACGCTACGAAACGGACCCAGAATTTTTGGACAGAGTGATCACAGGGGACGAGACGTGGATTTTTCAGTACGATCCCGAATCAAAGCGCCAGAGCAGCGAGTGGCACACCAAGGAGTCTCCTCGCCCGAAAAAAGCAAGGATGAGCAAATCGCGAATCAAGGCAATGCTCATTGTGTTTTTTGACAGAAAAGGTGTAGTTCACAGTGAATTCGTGCCACAAGGACAAACAGTCAACAAGGAGTTTTACTGTGAAGTGCTCAAACGGTTGCGCAACAGGGTTCGACGCGTCCGAAACGAAATTCGCGACAATTGGATCTTGCACCATGACAACGCGTCAACCCACACCGCGCTCATTGTCTCCGAGTTGCTGGCCAAAATGGGTGTGGCAACGCTGCCCCAGCCGCCGTACAGCCCCGATCTGGCACCAGCGGATTTCTTTTTGTTCCCAAGGATCAAAAGAACCCTGAAAGGAACTCGGCATGGGACGCTGGAGGCGGTAAAAGCAGCCGCGACGACCTCACTGAAGGAGATTCCCGTTGACGACTTCCAGGGCGCCTTCAATGATTGGGTGAAGCGTTGGCAACGGTGCATCGAAGCAGGGGGAGAATACTTTGAAAAGTTCTGAAAAGATTGTAAACTGATATTGAATAAATGATTTTAAAAAAAATCATTTCGGGAACTTTTGGGACAAACCCTGTATCAGTTTTTACAGATTCATATAATACTTTTCATTGTTGTCTTTTTATTAAACCTTCTACCTATATAGACCTACATCTAATTTCTATTTTATAAAAATTGTATGGTCAGCTTCATCTTGTTTGGCACAGAATGACCTTTGGTGTCCATATGCCGTAACAATTTAACCAACCAACAGGCCCAGCAGTGTCAGTACGTCCATCTGGCGTGTCATTAATTTGGATTCGACTTTGAACAGTACTAAAATGGCTCCTACTGACTATTGTTTAGCCCCAAAGCAGAATATGCGAAAAAATGATGTGCACATCGCAGAACGAACAGCTTCACCAAAGAACAATCGTGGGGTGAATCAATTTATTTTGTCTTAAAATAAAGAAAGAAATAAAAGAAGTCCGGCAAATATTTTCTGCATTTCTATTAAAAAAAGGAATTTATGTTTTATAGAATTTAAAAACGTATTACATGCATGCGTGCATCGCCTGCAGAATATTTTTGATCAGCTGAAGGCTTGTTGCAGAACATTGCAAAACGTTCTGCTTTAGGGCTGTTTAGTATGAAAGTTGGTTCCTTAGGTCTTAAGAAGTTTAGATTCCTTGGAAAACGGTGTGTCTGGGCACAGCAAACCGACCAATCATTTTCACTCACTATAAGCTGATTCTCATAACCGGATTTGATTGCATTTTTATATTACAATGCCAAAATTTTGGTTTAGTTTGGATGCTGGTACTTTTATTAGAATCCATGCCATCCTTGCTGTATGCCATAATTATGAACAACTATTTAACTTTGTCCCATGTTTATTACTTTTATTAATTCTGTACTTATTATTCTGTAGGTTGATGTTCAGCTTTTGGTTAACAACCATAATCCATTTCTGTTAAGTACCTCAGCAGAAGATTTATATGATGCAAAAAAGATGTGCTACTTAATAATTATTTCTGCAGAAAGTATATTTATGTACATCAAGATGAGTTGGGTTGAACAAGCTGGGATTTTTAGGAAACTGAGGATGTCTGTTGTGAGACGATCAGAATAGTTATTTGCACATCAACGTTTGTTATAGTGAGAAACCTTCTGTTAACTTACATTATTTACGTAAAACGTAGAACATAAAATGACCAATTAAAACCTTTGTGTATTTCAAGACTTAACTGTGAAGGTCGAAAGCTTTGAATAGATTACAGTGTTTTCTGAATGAGTCCAATGAGTGAATTCTAATTCATGAATCTTTTCTAGTGCAAGAGCTTGTGAAAGAGAGAGAGAGAGAGGGAATTTAAATTCGATACACCAGTAACCTCAAACAGGACACTTGTATGAATGCATATGGATTCTAATACTTCAGCAAGTGAGAACATGTTTCTTCAACAGGAACATTTCAATGGAACTCATTTTAGGAAGAGAACTTTTGACTGTGAAATTTGCAATAAAAAGTTCACCCGTAAAGACGGTTTATCCATGCACCTTAGAATTCATACTGGCGAGCAACCTTACGAGTGTGAAACATGTTGCAAAAAGTTTTCGCGGAAAAGTTGCTTTCGCATGCACAGACTAATGCATACTAGGGGAACATGTGCTGCAGAGCAAACTTTCAAATGTGAAATTTGTCATAAAATTATATCTCGAAAAGCATATTTAAAAGCACACATGAAAATTCATACAGGAGAGAAGCAATTTGAATGTGAAATTTGTCATAAAAAGTATTTTCAATATGGAAATTTAAAAGCACACCTGATTATGCATACAGCAAAGAAAATGTTTGAATGTGAAAATTGTCATAAAACATTTACTCTAAAAGCTAGTTTAAAGAGGCATACTCACACTCATACAAAATCTTTTAAATGTGAAATTTGCAATAAACTGTTTTCTCAAAAATATAGTTTAAAAATACATTGCCGAATTCATACTGGAGAGAAACCTTACGAGTGTGAAATGTGTCACCAAAAGTTCTCACGAAAAGGTACTTTACAACAGCATAATCAAACACATACTTTAGAGACACGTTTTGAATGTGAGGTTTGTTATAAAAAGTTTTGTCGTAAAGAAAGTTTAAAATCACATCTTAGAATTCATACTGATATGGAGTTTCTTCAGTGTGAAATATGTCTCAGAAAGTTTTCCCGGAAAAATGCTTTAGTTATCCACAGAAGAACACATGCTATAGAGAAACCCTTCAAATGTGAAATTTGTCGTAAACAGTTTGCTCATGAAATTGGTTTAAAAGAACATGTTAAAGTTTATACAGGAGAGAAACTTCTCAAGTGTACAATATGTTCTAAGAAATTTTCCCAGGAATGTATTTTAGTTTTACATAGGAAAACTCATGCTATAATGAAACCCTTTAAATGTGAAATTTGTCATAAACAGTTTACCAAACAATCTAGTTTAAATCACCACATTAAAATTCATACAGGAGAGAAACGTTTTCAGTGTGAAATGTGTCCCAAAACATTTCCTCGATAGAGTTCTTTAAGATTACACCAGAATACACATGCTATAGGGAAACCCTTTAAATGTGAAATTTGCCACAAACAGTTTTCTCAACGATCTAGTGTCAAGTACCACATTAAAATTCATACAGGAGAGAAACCTTTCAATTGTGAAATATGTCACAAAACATTTCTTCAGCAAAGTTCTTTAAAATCTCACCACAATGCGTATGCTCTTGAGAAACCACTTGAATGTGTAATTTGTCACGAACAATTTATTCTAAGATCTTGTTTTAGACACCACATGAAAATTCATACAGGGTAGAAAACGTATGAACGTAACATGCCATAAAAAGTTTTTA
>QLNU02015003.1:29785868-29822584 GCA_006491805.2 Dysdera silvatica | reverse complement strand
TGTTCCTCCTCAATGAAATAACATGCATGTGTACTTTTTTTTGGGGGGGGGCACTTCATTGCATGCAGTGTGTCGCAGTGCATGAACAACTGTAGTGTACGCATTTTAATGTTTAGTGTTATTTCATAGTTGTGTTTTTTTATCCTTGCATGTCCTCTTTCTATCGATCAGTACGCATGTGGTCTGTTGTAGTACATGAACAACTGTAGTGTACAAGGTTACCACAGGAAATGAAAAAGCGACTATTTGCAACTATTTTTGACCTTAGGCGACTATGGCGACTTTTTTCCCGGAAAACAGCCCTAAAGCTACTAATTTCTTCAAAGTGGGAACTTTTTTCACGTTCTTGCGACTATTTCTTCCTTTTTTGTTTATTATCATTTTTTCTAACGGAGTTCGCGAACATTTAATGGTTTTGATGAAATTTAATTATTTGACGAAAATGATCCTCAAATGTTCCGTTTGACGAACGGCATGTTTAGACATTGGAAAAGGGGGAAAAAACACAGAGAATCCGCGCGAGTGACATCTCTGGGAGACTTCTCCATCCAACATACGCACGGTACAAGCATTTCCGAACTACTTTCAAATTTTGGGATATCTCTCTCTCTATATATATATACACGATAGTTTTTGTTTCATGAGGGCTAATTAGACGGTTATACCGACATTTGGCCGAGTATGGCCGACGTCTTAAGATTGACAGATGGGTGGGCTGCCGTAAGACCGCCCACCCATCTGTCAATCACTGGTAATCCCTCCTACTTGCCAAGCAAGTGGCTTTTATCGATAGTTGATAAAACAATCGATGCTTCAAAAGTAATATTTTTAATTGCTGATACTAAATAAATTAATCTTATTAAATTTTACGAACATTAAAATAAACATATAAAAATTAAAGAGAATAACAAATTAAAATAAAATTTCGTTTGTTGTAATCACTAGTGGAGGATGCCCGCTGCGCTTCATTTTTTTCTCTTCGATTCTCCCTCCCTGTCCGTGCAATGCTCTAGTGGGCCCTGACACAGTAGTTTGCTATCTCTACAAGAAACTTCGACAATGATTCAGTATCTCCACCCAAAAAATAAATAAATAAAAAAAGTTAATTAAAGAGAATTTAGTAAAATAAAAAAAAATTCTCGGTAAATAGAAGTTTGACTGCAATTATAAGCATACAGTATTTTCAAGGTCAACTAGATTTACTACAGGCCTGCTCACGTGAATTTCACGGGTGACCCCACTTTCTCGTGGAGTAATTGCTAGGGTTGTTCATAGGGGACGCCAAATCACAGGTATAAACAAACCATAATCTACCATGTGTTTGCAGCAGTTAACCGAAGATTAAAAGGGATTTCTTGGTTTTCTATAATTTTTACATGATATTTATTTGTGTTAAAAATAGTAGTGGCTTGTTGTGTGCCCTTTTGTAACTCGCGATCAGGAAAAAGTAATGTATCCTTTCACGAATTTCCAAGTGAAGAAACCCTTCGAATACAATGGATTACAAATATCTCACGTAAAGGTAATTTATTTTCCCTTCATCATTTTACTCTGTAGTAGCTAGGCTAAGGTGCATTAATTGTTTTAAGTTCATCCAACATATTTATATCTACAGTATTAGGGGCACAGTAAGTGTTTATTCTGTATTTTGTTTTTCGGTGACATGCTGTTCTATTATGTAGTTTGTATTTTCAAGTAAAATTATTTTGGAAAGAATTGCTATTCATGAATACCTGATGCTTTATTTTTATTATGTGATGTATTAAAAATTTGGCTTGTGTCAAAAGTTATTAGAAATTACGTATTATACATTGTGTAGTTATATCATCAGTTTATTGTAAATTCATGTGTCAATTTCATTAACTTTCCATTAAAGTCTTTCCAAACAGGTGTCAAGCCTTCTAATTAATTCTTTATTTTATAATTAATTATAATAGAATATAATTAAATTATTAATTAGTTGGTTAAAATTCTATATAATTCTGTTTTATTGACCATTAAAATAAAGTCTGCTTTTATGTACATTTTGCAATTTAGCTTTCAGTGTAAACTATCAATTTATTATCAGTTGTTAATCATGCCTGAGAAATCAGTTCATCTAATAAACCGTCTTCAGTATAAATGAAAGAGTAGAAAAAGATATGTAAGATTTAAATTTTATTTTAAAATTTGTTATGAAAGGTTATCATATCACGATATCATCATCGTCGTTGGAAAATAAAATGCGATAATTTTTTGAGAAAAAAACAATCTATTTCTGTATTTAATCAGAATTTATAGTGTGTCATTAGGCATTTATAGTGTGTTAAATTGGGAATGTTTTCCTATGCAGCAGGCGCCCTCTGTCGGAGAAAAACTACGTGCGAGAATCGCCACTGCGAAAATTTGGGGACAGGTTTTCTATAGCGTTAGGCTCACGTGAGCAGGCCTGTAGTAAATCTAGTTGGCCTTGGTATTTTGAAGCATTTCTAAATATAAAATAAAAAAGTATGGCAACACCGTCCAGACTTTCATTCTTAATTTGCCAATACAAAGTTTGAACTTTTAAGTTTAGAGCTTTATTTTCGTTTATTGACCGTATTGAACGAGGCTAAAAATTGAAATACGTAGGCTTGAAAGTTCTTAAAATCAGACGGATATACGTTACCAAAACCACTAGTCCACATTTTACACCAGGCGAAAGAAAGAAGCGTATTTGGAAAAATTCAATTCAACAGGATTTATTGGACAGGTAATGTTATTTAATTTTGTAATATAATTGAGTTTTTTTTTCTTCTATTCTAACCAAACAAAATATTTAATTAACTGAAACGAAAATGCATGAGTATATATATATATATACGTACATACGGGGTGTTCCTTGATGGTTCTTCGCCAACATAGCAATATGCCCCTCGCCAAATTTGTGGTCAGCTCCCACCCTGAAGAAGAACTCCTCCTCCCATATAAGCGTGGAGGCGGAGTTAGGATGCGTGACTTTCACGGCTTTCAAGGGCTAATTAGGCGTTTCTCTCCCTCCCTCCCTTTATTTTTTATAATTATTAATTACTATTTTTTTCATGTAGTCTTTTTTTCTACTTACGTCATATAAAACTTCAATTGCACATAGGGGCCGTTCAAGTATTACGTAAGCACAGAGCAGTTTCTAGGTGTTTTGCCGCCCTAGGCGAGAATTAAAAATGCCACCCCCACACTTTTACACTAACTCATAGCGGGCTCTAACATCTGATGAATGCTGACGGAAGGGGCAACCTTCTGCCTGTGTGCATGGACTCGTAAATACAAGCATGTCGCCTCTTAGGTACTAGTAATGCCGAAACATGCTGTAAAATAGCTAGTTCTACTATCATATACTCGTTAGATAGCTGGAGAGTAAGGAGCTTCTCCTGTCGTATTTCTGCGCTTGTGCGAGAATTCAACGTTGAACGAAAAGGTAGTAATGGCTAAAAATTATAGCGACGAAACTCCTACCAGCGTTTGTCAGTATTCAAGTGAAAACGTAGTAGTATGAAGGTAAATTCCACCAGGGAACCTAGAAAAGTTAGTCTGAGCTGCAAATCATGCGTGAAAACTTCCCCAAAATCGTACAGTTTGAGACGTCATGTTAAAAACGTGCATCCATCGGAGTCTGAAACTCGTGAATGTACTGTTGTAAATAACACTTTTGAATGCCCTTGTTGTAATGCCTGCGTTTCGAAAAATAACCTTTCCGTTCATTTTCAAGAAGAGCATGAAATACGTATAGAGACTGAAAACCTTGAGCTTGCTACGTTTGAAGATTTTAAGTCATGGAAAGAAGCTATTGAAAAAGGAACAAAATGTAAATACGTTACTGCAAGAGAGGCACATACAAAGAGTACAGGCAAAACCCATTATTTTAGATGTCATCGATCTGAAAATTTCAAACATACAGGTAATGGATTAAGAAATATTACAATGCACGGGACTAACAAAATTGGGAAGTTCTGCCCAGCCTATATGAGAGTCTTTGAATTAAAAAGTGGGAAATGTTCAGTTACCCTTACAAAAACATACATAGGGCATCAGAATGAGCTTGGACATTTATTCCTCACTAAATCTGAATGAGAAAATTTGGCTGCAAAAATTGCAGTGAAGCTGTCTTTCAACGTAATTTTAAATGATGTCATAGACTCTATTTCGGAAACTTGTGGATTAGAAATGCTGCATCTCTTAACAAGAGCAGACCTCCATAACATCGAAAACTCTTTCCAATTCAATTCAAGCGCTGTACATCCAAAGACGATGGCACCAGCATTGAAGCGTGAGTAAATGAAACGAAAGCTGCTTGTGACGATTGTGTTTTATTTTATAAACTGCAAGTTATTGTTTTGGAGGATTATCCAAATTTAAATCCCGATGATTTTATGTTAATTATAATGATTGATGGTCAGAAAGAAGTTTTAAAAAATTTCAGCCATGAGGTCATATGTCGGGATGACACACATGGGATTAATAAATATAATTTTGGCATTACAATATTAATGGCGTTAGAGGACATGCAACGACGTTTCCCATGTGCTTTCATGCTATTGAATCGGTGCAGCCAGACAGTCTTGGCATTGCTTTTCACAGAAATAAAGAAAAGAAATGGTAATTTAATACCAAAAGCATTTATCTCAAATATGGCAGAAGGATTTTACGATGCCTGGAGCAAAGTGATGAATGCAGTAGAACACAGCCTGTATTGCACTTGGCACATGGACAACGTATGGAGAAAGAACCTGAAAAAAAAATAAAAGACTGTGGAAAGCAATACAGGGTATACAAAATTTTTAAAACATTGCTTGAAGAGACAAACACAGAGACTTTTCAAGTAATGCTTGGTAATTGCCAGAGCTATCTACTCCAAGATGAAGAAACGGTTAAATTCGGGAAATATGTTTCATACACCTATGCTAAATCTGCATTCCCGTGAGCTTATTGCTATATGCGGCATTGCATCATTAACACCAATATGCTTCTAGAACGCCTACACAGAATGCTAAAATATGAATACCTCCAGGGGAAAAAATAAGAACAGGATTGGATAAAGTGAATTTTGTCCTTATGCGAATGATAAAAGACGGGGTGTTCGAAAGAGTGATAGGCTTACAGGAAAGAAAAATCTCCAAGTTAAAAGAGTTAAGAATGTGGCATAAAACAAGTCTCCTGTATAATATTCCTATCATCGAAGAAACTTGTGGAAGTTGGATTGTGACTTCATCAAAGCACGAAGAGTTGTGTGCCATGAAGAAAGTAAGAGAGAGTTGCACCTGTAGTTTAAAATGCAAAGAGTGCAACAATAATCATGGTCTTCATATGTATACTTGCAGTTGTGTTGGCTCTTCTATCAGAAATAACATGTGCAGACATATTCATAAAGTCTGCATGGGTGGGGGAGTTTTTAAAAAACTTCAAGTGCTGATATATCTATTTGTATGGAAGGTGGGGAAAATGCTGCCTTGGTCAAGTCTTTACAAAAAACTTCCAGAGTCAGGGTGTCATCAGTAGTAGGTATAAATACGGAAAGAGAACGTATATTAGAGAATTCTTCAAAAGTTGCGCACTCACTGAATACAGTAGATGAACTTGTTGCATTTGACAAGAAGGTGAGGGCAGTTACGCCGATCGTGGCTGCAATGTGGTCTGGTATAGGAAAAAGAAATTGAAATGACACCTTTGTCAATGTGCCTTCAAACAAAAACATAATTCCACAGCGAGGGTTACATTCTGCAAAAAAAAAAAAAAGCACCAAAATACCCATCCTCAAACCAACAGTGACAGAGAAAATGAACATTTCTGTCACTGATTTGATTATTGAAGGTTATGTATTAAAGTGGTTTTCAACATATGTTCAGCAGATTTTTTCTTGTTAATTACTGTTTTTAATTACTTATATGAATTTAATTTGTATATAATATAATTAATATTCATTTGCATGTAAAGAAGAATGCATTGATTAGGAAATGTATCTTTAAATATAATATACTGTGCAACCATAGACATAGTTATATGGGCCTAAGCGCCTTCAATGTTTTCGGATAAATTGCAATTTCACATATATTTTTATGCATACATGCACATAATGCGATTGGGCCCCATCCTCAATAGCTTGAAAACTCAACTTTGATGTGTGCAACATATATGTATTAGCAATGAAAAATATCTTTTCTGGAAATCAAAGTTTTTTTCTTTGAGCCGTTGACTTTGTTACATGGTTTTATTGTAAATATGTTACAAACTTTCAGGAAATTTTCATTAATTTTACTAATATTTGCACACTCTGACTAAAGACTGAACGTTAGACCAAGCCAGGCTTTAAGGAAATTGGCGTTCATCTGGGAGGAAAAAAAAAAGGAATAATTTGTGTCCAAAACTTGTCTAAAAACTTTCTGATATTGTTATTATTGAATTAAGCTCCAGTTTTTTATTCTCTAAGTTCAGAATTTTTGTGTTACTCAAACGTTTTACTAACAGGTTTTGCAAACTCGACTACAAATAGTGCAAATCGTGGAGAATCATATCAAATTATAGAAATTACTAAGGTTATAAATAGTTTAAAATATAGATAGCGTACTACCTGCTAACCCCTATAGAACATAAGCGTCCCCTGGAGATCTCTCCCCTCCCGCATCTTCCTTGCACTTCTCTCTGGATATTTGACATTTACTTGAGAGCGGCCTTTTTTTTTAATCTTTTCCATGCCCTTCAATTTTTCATCTTTCAGTTTTTATTCATTTGTTTTTGAATGATGGCAAATGCAACAAATAATGATTGGAACTGGCTGCACATTTGTGAGGAGTTTTATATTCCCAGTGAAGATGTAGTATTCCAGTGGTGCCAACCTTATGGATTGGTGGCTTCTAGGATGAGTTGCTCTGAAGGACATGACATGATACTGGATAAGAAACGAAAACGAGACCCAGGATTGTTCCGATGCAGAAAGAAGCATCTTAATGCTAAGGAATAGAATTATTCTGTTTTTAGGAACTCCTTTGTTCTCGAATTCGAAATTATCGATTAAGATGATTTTACTTCTAACCTAGGCCTTCACGGGAAACCTGGGACAGGCAAGTGCCATTAAGCACACTTCATTGTTTGGCAAATGGACTTCCTTGGAAACAATATTTGATTGATACTCCTATTGTAGAGAAGCCGTGTCACTTTTCATGATTGACAAAGAGGAGACCAAAGGGGAAATTGGCGGCCTTAGTTCAGTCGTCGAAATCGACGAAACTAAGATCGGCCGGCACAACTACAATGTCAGCTGTTTCAAGGAGGGATTTTGGATCCATGATGACCAGGGATCCAAGAATTTCTGATTAGAAGTCTGTCCCAAAAATTCTAGGTCGGCAGTCACTTTGATTCCTCTTATACGAAAGAACGTGGCTGCTGGGACAGAAATAATGACTGATCAATAAAAAGTTTACAGTTGGTTACAGGATTTTAATTATGTCCATTACATTATCAACCATTCGAAGAACTTTGTGGACCCCATCACTTGGGCCTATACCCAAACGATCGAGGCATTTGTGGAAGTCTGGACGATAGATTGAGTATTTGTTTCATCAAATGTGTCGATTCGACAACATTTGAGAAAATGCTCAAGGTAATCCAGTATTTATATCCAGTGTAAAAAGGCCCTTTTCAGGGCCCAGTCCGTATGGGCCGAGGAATATATATAGAAGGGAAAATTATCACAAATCCGATTATTCCCATATCCACAAAACTAAACTTATGTAAATACCCTAAGCATGTCCAAAAAACTAAATACCCTGAGTATACCCAAAAAACTGAATACCCTGAGTACCCCAAAAAAAACTAAATACCCTAAGAGTATCCCAAAAAAAACTAAACACCCTTAATATATCTAAAACAAGATGAAATACTTCCTTAACAAACTCTCCCAAATAGCAACATCTTTATTTAACAGACATTTTTTCAAATCTCCAGTGCTGATGCTTGTTACTTACAATTCCATCCGAATAATGGATGGACAAGTCCCTATTTGTCCACTATTTAAAGCACTGGCATATGCAGGGGGTAGTTGAGGGGCGGTTATAACCCCCCCCCCATTATGATGAATTTTTGTATATACATGTTATATATGGAGTTGTAGCTCTGTAACACCCCCATTGAGTCTGAAACGCCTCCCTCATAAGCTTTCTGTATACGAGAATATGGGACAAAGGTTTTATTATAAATACCTGAAATATACAAAAAAAAAAACTAAACAAATTTGCTGAATATCCCTATGAAAAACAAATATCCTAAATATACCTGTCAAGTAAAAACGGCCTAAATATACTTAAAATAAAATACCCTAAAAAATAAAACTTTTTCAAATAAAACTGTGTCAAAATATTTCCACTATGTTTTATTAATATTACTTCTTTCAATTTTATATTGATACAGAGCCGGAATAAGGCTATCATGGTGCTCTAGGCCGGAAGGATAGAATGGGCCCCTAAAAAATGTGGCCCTTGCAATATTCAGTCAATAAATCATAGCTTATTCTTTGAAATTCATTATTTTAATATTTAGGTTTATCAGTAACGAAAATTTGTGGGACAATTATAAATAAACAGGGTTATAATGATTGAATTTAAATACCAGACTTCTGCAGGCCTCCAAAATTGAGGGCTCTAAGCTCATACATAAATACGGTACTATATTGATAGTTTGTGTAAGCCGGGGAAACTACAATATGCTATGTAATTTCGTTAGTTCAGTGATTGATAATTAATTTAAATGTAATTTTGTACTTATCAACATGCCATGCCGAATACATAAGGAAGGCTTACGAATCCATAAGGTATGCACCTTAGGGAGATTCTATTATATAGCCTATATATTTCACAGTTTAAAATAATTAACAAAACTTGTAGAGAAAAATGCTATTTTAATTTAACAAGCCCGTTGCATATTTAGTACTTTAATATTTACATACACAGAGGGAATGCTTTTTTTTTTCCCCATTTTCTTGGAGCTATCGACTCTAACCAGATGAGCTACTTAAAACATCCTTTTGAATAGTCGCAACTGTTATTAAGATCAAAAATGGGCAGTCTTTTAATGACCCACTGCTAAAAGTTCCAGTACTATGCAGATAACATTCCCTGTCGTTGGTCACTTCGTCACCTGACACATCTGGTTTCCTTTAATTGGTTAGCTGTGTAATTATCCCCACTCACCCAAGAGTGGTGAAGTTGGTTGTGGGGAAGAATTTCTTTTTTTTTTTTTTCTAAATATATATTTTTAAATTCTTTGTGTAGCCTGCTTGTTATTGTAAAATTGAAGAATTACTATTCAAATTCATAAAATTTCTGCTTTCGTAAAGTTATATGCTTCACAACTTTATATTAATAAGCTAAATTTCCTATCTGTAAAAACATAGTATATGTAAAACTCATTCAAATAGCTTCATTCATTCAGCGTTTCTTTTTCTCCTAAACAAGAAAGCTCTAGTTTGCGCTTATATGTGGGTGTCGAAAATTATTAAGTATAATTATCTTAGAATAAGTCTGTATATGAGAATTTGTTAGTGTATGCTTGTAGAAGTGGCGTAGCAGTTCAAAAACTGTGGGGAGAAGCGATCAACTATTTTTAAAAAATGATCATTCTTACGTACAGATTTGTTCTAAGATAATTATCTTTACATTTGTACTGTACAGGACGAAATACCATATATAAAATTTACAGAAAGATGTGAGAGAAATGTTTTTTCCACTTCATTTTCATAAAATGGAACAAAAATCCCTCATATTGTCTTTTTTTTATTAAAAGATCTAACGTAACTTAATGAACAGTCTGCAGCCACTCTCAAGATTGGCTGTCCAGGTTTGAGGAGCACCTTTTGCATCCCTGCCTGAAACGGCTCTGCACTTGAAAATATCTCACGAAATACTTATATACTTTTATTTTTTTTCAATAATAATGAATGGAAGATTTTATAACCAGGTGCAGTTTCAGAAGTTTTTTTTATGGGTGAGCCTTCATTGGAGGGAAGTGGGGTTCTTCCCAATTGCATGTCAAAAGGGGAAGTTGTCCGCAGTGGGTGCCACGGAAGAGGTGGGGGGCGGCATTTTCGTACATTAGCTTTAACAAATATAAAATAAAACTTCCATTAACGGATACCTTTTTAGAACGAAAAGCTGAGAATAACGAACCTATCTCTGGGACAATTGAGAAACACTCCGATAGAAAACGTATGTTATTTTGACATGCATAATAGTTTTCGGTATTTATATTACATAAACAAATACTTAAATACATATTTGAATTACACCATAATATGGTGTAATTCAAATGTAGTATAAACCTGACTAAGTATAACCATGAGACATAATATGTCTCATGGTTGTACTCAGAATTGTTCTGTATAATACATAATTAAACAAAAAAAAAACACAAAAAAAAAACCACTATTCAGAATCAACTTGTGTTTTAATATTTTAGGAAAGCTAATTTGGGCTCTGAAATGACGAGGAAATGGATATTTTCAATTAATACTTTCTCATATTTCTTCGCAATTTTATCTCTATTTCTGTTTTTTCTTCAATCTCTACTATCCTCTTATATCTCTGCTCTCCACTATCCTATTATCTTTCTATTCCCTACTATTTATTATCCTCTTTATCTCCATTTTCGCTATTTCTTTCAACATATTCTTTCATTTAATGAATATTTACAACGAAAACTGACGTCGTTATCCCTTTCGAGGTGCAAATTTGTCAATTACTGTGTCAGGATTAATCATGAGGGCATTGCTGAAATGACGCTCAATGGATATAACGGCTAAGTTACGAAGGCATTTCCCAGCCATGTTTGCTTGTAAGCATGTTTTAATAAGCTTCGTAGTGGAAGAACTCCGTTCAGCCGAGGCTGAAATAAAGAAATATTACATATAGCCCTTATATTGATTTACACAGGTTTAATTGCATTCTGAATACATTAACCCAAGCATTTGCACGGTCCATGTGAATATTTATGTTCATGTCTGTACTTTTTGTGTACATTTTCTTCATTGTAGACAGAAATAAGTTGAAAAAAAATGGATTTACGGCAATAAAAATAGAACATTTAACAGTTAAATTGTATATCATACAATTTGGATAATCATGGTAAGCGGAAAAAATGGGTTGGATAAAATAGACAATGGCAAAATAGTTATGGAAACAGAAGTATGGTAATGGTCTTTAATTTCCTAATTGAGGAAATGCATAATTATTAAATGAAATTTCTTAATAAATAGCTATAGAAATTAGTTGGTACATCAAAATAAATCATCCTTATCAAACCCTCTCGATTTGCATATTGCTATCATGAAAATATAACTACACAAATCAGTAAGATTTGGTATAAAAACACACACAAAATTTGGTAGATGTGGCTTCAGTAGCAGCTGAGATAAATAATAAGGAGCTGTAGCACCCCTCGATATGCCCCTGATAGGTTGCATGTTAAAGGCACTCATGTGTGCTCTTTCTATGAAATTTGGTAAATGTGGCTTCAATAGCAGCCGAAATAAATAATGGGGGCTGTGGCACTTCTTGATGCGCCTCTGATATGTTGTCATGTATAAAGACACTCATGTGTACTATCTGTCTATAAAATTTGGTAGATGTGATATTCGAGATAAAGGCACCCTTTGATACGTCCCTGATGATAATCGTTTTAAGAGGGTTGCAGCCAGAGCCCGATTAAGACATATGGGGCATGTGCACCGATGGCAAAAAAAATATTGGTGAAGACAGTATACCAGTAGAAGGCAGCTTGTTATTAAACAGGGTTGTGGCCAGTGGGTGGTCCCAAGGGCCTGTCCCCCACTTTCCGAAATGATTTTGCTACCAATACTTATTCATTAGAGACAACGGTTTTGAGATCTGGTAGTTTTCCCCAAGTTGGCGTCCCTGAAAAGGTTGGCACCCTTAGGCTCGAGCCTATGGGTAAATACGGGCATGTTTAGAAGTGGGGTCTGGAAGCATATTAAAAAATAAGTACTCACATATACTCATTCTAAAACACCTCAGATTTTTAGTAAACTATCCAAAATAGCCCAAAAAATAAACTTTTACCTAAAACTTTTCTAGATACTGATCAAAAGTGATAAACCAAAAGTCAGCTTTAAAATAAAACACAGTTTGGGGGCCCCTTTTCCAACTGAGAACCCTAGGCCCAGGCCTTGCAGGTGTAGTTGGTGGTCAGGCCCTGGTTGCAGCTGTGAACATTGCAGTTATTTCAATTGCAATTAAAATTATGAAATTTGTGAACGTCCCCTTTTTTTGTGACTGGCCCTTCTTTCCATCGGCCCTTTTATTTATTCCCTAGATTCGTTTCCAGTCTGAGTACCCCTTATTTATTAATAGTATATTGTTTTTTGGTCATGGGAAATGGTGGCAAACAAAAAATATTTCTTCGTTCTTAACCGAGTACTCAATCCATTCATGCTTTTCATGCCAGGTACTGTGAAATGACCTACACTTATCACCCATTTGTCGGTGGGAAAAGTCAAGTTCTGGCTGTGTTGGCACTTTATCACAATTTTCACTTAAATTCAGAGTTATTTTTTCAACTTAGTCCAGCTTGTATTCGAGTGAAGATAAAATCTGATAGTATTTCGATTCATATATCCTCATTTTAATAACCTCATGGAGCAAGCGTTTTGCACATTACATATTCTAACCCTCATATACAATATATAAATACACACTTACCCTTCATATAAAAATTGTATCTAAAAACAGCTCTATTGCAATTATATTTAAAAAAAAATGCCTATTCACACATCTGTAAACGTTCGAACATTTTACCTTTCACAAAAAATAACCAAAGTATTCGGGTGGGCCAACACCCACCCAATAAAACTGCCACTATCTATAACTCAAAGAAATTGTGAATTGTTAATCGGTGAGTCCAAAATTAAAGGAAGCCAAGGTCTTTCGTTTCCCATGAACTCCATGTCTTATCTGTAACTAATATACACCAGAAGCAAGAACAGGAAGCAAAGAGGATAATTGGCCCCTCGGGATATGCAGTACACACATATGTCACGACCGTAGCCTATCAACTTCAAATGAATATGCCTCCAGACAAGTAATGCAGCCAATGTGCCCTACATTCCCTCCCCCCCCCCTCCCCCATGAAGGGCAAGCTTTCTTATTCATGTTAAAGCAATTAACTAACAGAGGAGCAAAGCATTCAGTGAAATGTGTTACATGTGTTTCCCGATGTCTGCTTCAAACATTAAAAAGGCTAGCAGAAATCCAGTATACCTACTGAAATGTCAATTAACCGAAACATGTATAAAAACATTGACAGTTATACTAAAATAAGTGATGTAAATTTTTTAATCCAAACTTATTACAAATCATTTATTATTATCCATTTTTATTGCCATTTCAAAATGATTTCTAAAAAACTTACGGAAAAGGGCTTTAAAATTAATCAATAGAGACAAACAGACTGGAGAAATGTAGTGTAGAAATATAATACCTTGCAATTTGAAAAAAGTCACGAGGATGTATTCTGGTCAAGATGTATGAAAGGATGAAAGAAGACTGACATAAAGCTTTTTTTAAAATGTTGACCTCACCTAATTTTTTCACTGGCGAGGAACAAATCAAATGTTCAGCGATGAAAAAAAATTCAATTTAGATGGTCCTGACTGTTGGAGTTACTACTGGCACAACCTTTGTAAGGAAGAACAAATTTTCTCAAAAAGACAGCAAGTTGGTGGATCCCCCCCTAATGGTGTGGGCTGCGTTTGGATACAGTGGTAAAATAAACCTTGCATTTCCAACGGGGCGTATGAAGGTGACCGACTACCAAGACCTGATGTAAGTGTATCTTTTACCCTTTGGAGAGGAAATTGGTGGACCGTTTTGGATCTATCAACAGGATAGTGCCTCAATTCATGTCGCTAAATCAACTTTGGAATGGTTTCTTGATAATGGTGTGAATACTATGAACTTGCCCGCTGTTTCTCGTGACCAGAGCCCAATGGAGAACTTGTGAGGAATTCTCGCCAGGGTTGTTTACACAAACAGCAAGCAATATAATACACAGGATTTGAAGGCAGCCATTATTTCTGCATGGGAAGCCACTGATTGTATGGTGCTACAGAAGCTTGTACATGGAATGCCTCGTCACGTATTTATGATTGGAATCAGCAAAGGAGCATTTGTGGGACATTAAGTGGCAGAGATCATCTTTTTGTAACACATGAAATGTACGTTTTTGTTATTATTTGATTCCAATAAAATGCATTACACCTAACTTTGTGTCTTCATTTGTTTTCGGCAGCACATGTTACTGCACATCAACTGCAGTTCGTATCATTACATACTCTAAAATAAAATGAAATAAACAAGGTGAGGTCAACATTTTGCACCTCGCCTTACTAAGTTAAATAAGAAAGATAGAAAAACTTATCGTAATTACAATAAACTGATTCTACCAAAAATAAGGTATATGAGAAAAAGTAACATTAACTATGAAGTCATGAACTCTGAACTGGATTACCAGAATTAAAAATTGACTAATGTGAATATATTTAAAAACAAATTAAGGAAATATTTAATCTCCAGAATGCGATAATAAAAAACTATCAATAATTAAACATTGATGCCTAGTAGTGACAAATAATATTGGGATAGTTATTAAAATAACTACGTAATACATTATAGGAAGGGAGTGTAGGGAAGAAATATGTTTAGATGTGTGGCCTTATAGTTGCATATGCTGCCTGTGTGAATTGTTCAGTTTATTTAATCTGTTTGAGGTCCCAAACTTGTTATAGGGTATATCGTTTTCACTGGAGTATGCAGAGTTATTGCAGTGGAATTTTATATATTTGACATAAGAATACAAGGAGTTGTAGCTCTGTAACCCCTTTATGAAATTTCTGTGTATGTCTTGCTATAATCATTTTGGTGTTTTCGTGAGATCTTTCTTTGTATTACTGTGATCTTACCACATTTGCTATAGTGTAGTCTTAAGTAATGACACATTGACTGTATGGAAGAAGAATAAGTAAAGTGTTATTATTATATAACAAAATCAAGACCATATCATGATGTAATCAGATATTTTGCCGAGAAGAAAGATAGCCGCCATACTTCCCACGTAAATACCATAGTGTTTGATAGGCTTTTATTTTTTGGCTAAAATTATGATTTACTTCTGTAAAAGTGAACTGTGTTTATTATATGTACACCAAAGGAAAATAACTTCCATTCTTCATATTTCCATTTGGTTTTGGCATGGCATTTTTACGACCGGATGCCTTTCCTGACGTCAACCCTCCTCATTTATCCGAGCTTGGGACCAGCACCTATTGAGGCTGCCTTGCCCCCTTTGGTGGCTCTTATCTTGTGGGACCTTATGGAAAAAATTGGTTGAACAAGAGAAGATACCGTATGAGTGGAGAAAGAGTATTATTGTACCAGTATATAAAGGTAAAGGTGATGTGCAAGAATTTGGTAACTACAGAGGAATAAAGCTGATGGCCCACTCACTGAAGATATGGGAAAGAATTGTGAAAACGAGGATTAGAAAAAAAATAAAACAGATATAGGCACTGAACAGTTTGGTTTTATGCCAGGTAGAGGAACAACGGACGCTATATTTGTACTGAGGCAGCTCATGGAACGATGTAGAGAGATGCGAGCAGAGTTACATATGATGTTCATAGATTTGGAGGAGGCATATGATAGAGTACCTAGACAAGAGATATGGAGGTGTATGAGGAAAAAGGGAGTATCAGAGAAGTATGTTAGACATGTAAAGGAAATGTACGAAGGAGTGAAGACGCAGGCTAGAATTAGTGTAGGTTTGACAGAAGGGTTCCCGGTAAAGGTTGGACTGCACCAGGGTTCAGCTCTCAGTCCTTACTTATTTGATCTGATAATGGATGTTTTAGTGAAAGACGTAAACTGTAATGCACCATGGAGTATGCTGTTTGCAGATGACATTGTACTATGCGAAACATCCTGTGAAAAAGTAGAAAGGAAAACCGAGAAATGGAGGAGAGAGGTTTGAGAATAAGCAAAACAAAGACAGAATATGTGGCACTAAATGGAGAAAGCGTAAGTAGCATAGGTCTACAAGATGAAGGATTACCATCGGCACAAAAATTTAAGTATCTTGGATCATTTGTAGGCTGCGATTGAGTTTTGACCACAGAGATACAACACAGAATCCAATGTGGGTGGTTAAATTGGAGAAAGATGAGTGGAGTGCTCTGTGATAGGAAAGTAAGCGGAAGGATGAAAGGAAAATTGTACAAAACTGTGGTCAGACCTGCAATGTTATACGGGGCGGAGACTTGGCCAATTACAAGAGCGCATGAAAGGAAGATGGAAGTGGCTGAGATGAGAATGTTGAGGTGGATGAATGGTGTTACAAGGAGGGATAAAATAAGGAATAACCTAATTAGAGGTACGGTCAAGGTTGGACCCATAGGAAGAAAAATACAAGAACATAGGTTAAGATGGCTTGGGCATATGGAGCGGAGAAATGAGGAATATGTGGGAAAGGTATTGGATAAGCTGGTGGTAATGGGTAAGAGGAAGAGGGGAAGACCACGGCTGAGATGGAAGGATAAAGTGACGGAAGATCTGGAAGAGTATGGATGGAGTAGAGAAGAGGCATTGGATAGAAGATTGTGGAAGAGAAGATTAAAGGACCATAACGCCGACCCCATATAACATGGGAAATGGCAAAGCGAAAGAATAAAAAAGGAAATAATGCTACAATATAAGTTAATGTTATTTAATGATTAAGTTATTATATTATTATTATTCAATTTATAAGTTTGTTTCTCATTTTTACTGTCAATACAAAAGCTTTTGACATAATATATTGATTTATTTCGACACTGGCGTAAGGTTTAAAAACACGACGTTTCGGGAGCCAACTGCTCCCTTTGTCAAGTGAAGGCAGAATTCTGCCTTCACTTGACAAAGGGAGCAGTTGGCTCCCGAAACGTTGTGTTTTTAAACCTTACGCCAGTGTCGAAATAACTGTTTGTTATGGAATCTCCTGGTGAAACTCTGTATTGTTTCGTTATAATATATTGAATGTTATATTCTACTAATTGTTGTTACTACTATTTGGGGGGAGGTAGGAAGGGGAGGCAAAAATAGTTGCATAAAGGTGGCAAAATAGTAAATCCACCCATTGGCGTACGCAGGGGGTGTTGATGGGGGTTGTAACCCCCCATTGCAATGAAATTTTGTATATTTAACATAGGAATATGTGAGTTGTAGCTCTGTAACCCCCATTGAGCCTATAACCCCCTTACAAATTTTCCGCTTACGCCTTATGAGTCCATCCATAGCTGTAACTCCCCTTTATGAACTTTCTGCATATGCCTATGTGTATATTATGGTGGGCCAAAAAAGAAAACTTTTTTTTTATTCGCTATACCGCGAAAAACTTGCTCCTAGTCAATACAAACAAAATAAAAATTTAAAATCGGTTGATATCTTCCACTCGCGCATTGCCTTCGAAATTTATAAATTTTCAGTGTTTTGAAGAAAACAATTTTTTATCTATTCTTTATACCTTGAAAAAACAATAAATGGTAAAATATGAATGATTTTATTATTTGTTAACATTAAAGAAGTTTGATTTGCAAAGATTCTTTTTTCACAAAAGTTCGAAAATTTGTAAATTTTGAAGCAATGCGTGAGCTGAAGATACCGATTTAAATTTTTTTTTTCCTTTATTTTGTTCGTATCGACTAGGAGCAAGTTTCCAACAATATGGCAAATTAAAAACAATTTTTATTTGCACACACATATTTACATTATTAATTTTCATTTACATTTGTTTTCTCCTGCAGAGTACAATAGAAAGCATATATAAGCGTTTTTACCAAAAGCATTAAAGAGATGACTGCTTAAAAAAAATCATCATCAACGTGTAGTTTCAAAATTATTGCGGAGGCCCAAGCCAAGGCCGTTGCCAGGATTCAATTTCGGGGAGGGGGACGGGAATCCAAAATTTTTACGAAATATGTTCACCAAAGATGTGTCACCTTTACTGTAAAGAAGAAATATAAATACGTTATTCAAACATAAATGAGAAAATCGTAATTTATCCTTCAGAAACCATTGTAAATTATTACTTGTAGCTTTATAAATATTCAAATTTTGATGGCAATGTCCTTCTTTGAAAGGAAATGGTTTCCATGTTTCTTTATTTTCGAATTAATGGTCTAATGGCAAAACGAGATCTTGTGGTTAAAATATTGATAATTATGCAAGGTTTGAGAGTTTTTTCTCTGCCTTGTTACAAGTAAAATATGAATATATATAAAATTTAAAAACATAGAAATACATATATATTTTTGCGGTCTTATTGCAAATTTAGTTTCAGGGTTGGGGGGTGGTCCCTAAGATCCCCTCCTATGGATACGGGCATGGCCTATGCACATTTATAGGCTAGCCCATTTATATGTTACAATGTACGTAACAATGCATTTTATTTAAAATTACTACTGTAGGACTCGTATATAACAAGGAGCTTTGGACCAACAAAACCGAAAAGCGGGCTAAATCCATTTTGAAATTTGAATTTCATAATAAAATTAAATTTTCAAAATAAAGTCTGTATAGGTAACATATGCATGAAACATACATATAATAATATTCAGCTTTGAAATCTTGGAAAATTAACATCTATACCATTTAAAATTTCGAATTTCTAAATTCCTACCAAATTGTAAGTCTTCCATTTTATCCTGATTATGTCACTTAGAATTTCGAATTTTTAAACTCCGCCCTAATTGTATGTCTATCATTTTAGCTCAGCCCCTTTCAACCTCAGTTCCACTTTCTTGCATAGTGAAGTCAATTATTTTTCTGTCGCTATTGGTTAACTATATGTAGAGTTGCAAGTAGGGTTACTGCTTTGGCATGCGATTGCCCCTTGGCATAACATAAGGACTCTTTATAGCACCAAAGAAGGACGACTGGGGAACGTGAGCCAATTCCCTTTGCCAAAAGCGCGCTAACTTCCTTGTTGGGTGGCTGTTCTCTGCATTCTCTTTATTTCAGGTTGCCATAACAGTTTAGCATTTACAAGTTTTATAGTGTTTAGAATAATTCTTACCTTTATGTTTCGGCGTCCGCTGTTTAATATGACTGGTTTTTTTTTATCAACATTAATTACTGTAATAGCCCATAACAGGTAGATTAGAGTGCCTGATGTGTAATCCTTCTGCGTATGTGCGTTGATTTTGTAAATATAAGCACGTTGTCACTTAGGTACTAGTAATGACAAAATATGCTATAAATTAGCTAAATCTGTTAAAAAATAGCTAA
Organism: Dysdera silvatica; assembly: GCA_006491805.2. Lineage (NCBI taxonomy): Eukaryota > Metazoa > Arthropoda > Arachnida > Araneae > Dysderidae > Dysdera > Dysdera silvatica. The sequence continues at coordinate 29,803,253 of QLNU02015003.1, read as the reverse complement.
ATTTTCTAAAATATTAATTATATCTACTAAAATAACGTCTCAAAAATACTTTCTGTAAATTATCTTCTCTAAAGCAGTGGTTGCCAGCCGGTGGTCTGTAGAAAAATTTGGAAACTTAATTTGTATTTTTAATGTTTTATTAAAAATAAAAATAATATTCTATATATTATTTATTAGTCTTTTATTTATTTATTCTATTTATTATTTATTCTATATATTATATTCTATAATATATATATGAGAAATTCTCATATATATGTCAGTTTTCGCCTTTATATTGCACTAAATTCACAAAATATGCGTGATAGGATCCTAAACGTTTAAGTACTAATTAACTTTCTGTTAACATAATTAATTGTGAATTTTTATATCTATAATGAATTTGAGATAATTATAGGTAATTAGTGAAAAAACCCTCATTTGCCTCAATGCGGATAAGAGGAGAAGCCCGCTGATTGGCTGAATTTTGTCACGAGGGGGACACCCAAATTCAGATGCTTATTATTTTTAATATTAAGAGAGCCTTTGTTTTGGATGCCGGAATTTTCGAACGCATATATTAAGTCCGGCTCACCCAAATTTCTTAAAGCTTATTTATAATTGGTGCATATTAAACTCCAAGAATTCAATCTTTTGGATTTTCATTGTTGCCGTGCTTCTGTTCAACACAATTTGAATACTACGTTATCTGCAGCCGAGGATGCTCTCAACTTGTCTCTGCAAAGTAGTAAGTCATATTTTTCTTATAAAACTGTATCCACAGTAACATTGCTCACCAGGTCACCACAGTAAAAATTATGTTTACTCGAACCCTTTAACTTTTAAAGTTTAACAGTACTCGACTAACTTTATTAGACTATAGTACAGGACTTGTGAAATACAGCACATGAGAACTTCATTTCGTTCATTTTTATCCACCACACGCTTCGGAAACAAATGCTAAGTAGACAAGCGAATAAGGTTTCAGCAGGGTTGTTATTTGCATAATTTTTGTAAGTTTAACCCATAATGAGTAAAAAAAAGGGGAGAAATATTCTGTATTTCTGTAATAATACGAAAGATAATGCAACTAATGATAATAGTGACAATATTAATGAGCGTGCTTCACTTAACTGTGAGCCGATCAATGATTCAAAACCTCCTTAGTCCTCATCAGGCACCATTAGGAAGAACATTGGAACTGGAGGTGGAGATAAGAAAAAACTCAAGGTATCAAAAAAATATCATTCAAACTACTTGAAATTTGAATTTATTCAAGAACCTGGTAACGAACTGCATCCACTGCCACTTTGTGTTCTGAAAGTTCGTCCAATGATTCCATGAAACCTTCGAAACTTGAAAGACACTTGCAATCAAAACATCCGGATTTAGTTAAGAAACCACCTGAATATTTTCATAGAATGTGTGAAAATATGAAAAAGCAAGTAACTGCTTTAACAAAAATGACTGTTGAAGAAAGGTCCTTGTTAAAGGCTTCTTATCTGATAGCACTTTAGATTACGAAAAATAGAAAGACGTATACGATTGTGAAGAATTGATTAAGCCTTGCATGTTACAAATGTGTGAAGAGGTTTTGGGAAAACAGGCTGTCCAGAAACTGAAAGTAATTCCTACGTCCACTAACACTGTCAAACGCAGAATTGAAGACATGGCTGAAGATATCGAAAATCAAGTTATAAAAATGGTCAAAAATTCACCATTTTATTTAATTCAACTGGACGAATGAATGGTCATAAGTAACAAGGCACACCTCTTTTGTTTTGTGAGGATTGAGTGTGAAGAAGAGTTACAGGAAGAACTTTGTTCGTTCAATTTGCCGTGTAGAACTAGTACTGAGCTTTTTAAAGCATTTAATAATTATTTCCTGGAATACAGAATTGAATTGGAAAAATGTATTGGAATATATACAGACTGTGTGGCAAATATGGCTGGACATCTTTCAGGAATTATTGCAAAAGTGAAAAATGTTGGTCACCCAGACATTTTATCTACGTACTGCATTATACATTGTGAGCAACTTGCAGTGAAAAGTATGTCCCCAGAACTACATGAAGTATTATCAGATGTTATTAAAATTGTAAGTAAAATTCTCACAAAGCGCTCAATTCTCGAATATTTGAGGCACTTTGTGAAGAAATGGATTCCCAATATACTCACCTTCTTTACGCTGAAGTGAAATGGCTGTCAAGGGATAAAATACTAACCCGACTGTTCGCCCTGCACAAAGAAGTCAAATTATTTTTCCAACAGCAAAATGATCCGAAATTTTAAGATCTCTTTTCCAACGATGAGTGGGTAGCCAAGCTTGTGTACCTGGCAGATATTGTTTTGCTGTTAAGTGAATTAAACATCTCCTTGCAAGGACAACTTACGAACGTGTTCACACTGAGAGGTAAAATGGGTGCTTTTAAAAATATATATATTACTGTGGCAAACGTGGTTGGATGAAAAAGATCTACAAATGTTTTTAAATTTTGATGAATATATGGGATAGAGCGATGTCAACCTGCAGGTGGTAGCAGCTATTGTTCAACAGCACTTACAATAATCACTCACAGAATCTTTTGGTCATTATTACTCAAAGAAAGATCCCAGACATGGCAATGTGTGGATAATCGATCCATTCGCAGCAAACACTGGATGGAGATAGCAATTTAAACATGAATGAAAAAAAAAAGAAAGCCTCATCGATCAGGATCTCATTTTTGGCTCTCCATAAAAAGTGAATATCCATTACGGAGTGAAAAGGCAATGAAAATTATGATTCAATTTTCAACAACATATTTGTGTGATAAGATATTTTCATCTGTCACAGCAATTAAAAGTTGGTACCTGTCTCAGCTTCAAATAAATGTGGCTCCTCCATCTCGCAGTAACATCACTAGAACCAAAAATCCATAAACTTCTTTCAAATCAGCAGGAACAAATATTACACTAAAAATGTGTAATACTTAAATATGCTTAAATTACTTTGTAATAATTAAACAAATTTTAATAATTTTGTTATAATTATATACAGGGGTAGGCAAAACTCAAATTCAGGAGCCAGCCCCTTTTTCTCAGGAACCAACAGCATGAAATGTATATATATCGAGTGGTATAGCCATGCGCCTTGGATTTGTCTGCCCTTGCTTATATATATAAGCATTTATAATTTTATTATAATTAAATAAGCATTTATAATTTTGTTATATTAAATAGATGAATTTCATATTAATAAAATGGAAGTTCCCCGATCATTATTTTACAAATGTATTTATCTTTTCAAAAAATTCATATTAGTGGTCCACAAGATTTAAAATAATGAATTTAGTGATCTGTGATGTCCGAAAGTTTGGCAACCGCTGCTCTAAAGTACCTCTTCTAAAATACTTCCTGTGAAATATCTCTTGTAAAATAATCTATAAAATACTTTCTCTAAAATACCTTTTCTAAAATACTTCTAAAATACCTCCTCTAAAATGTACCCTCTAAAATATTTTTTGTAAATTATCTTCTCTAAAATACCTCTTCTACGTTATTATTTTTTCTCGTCAGATGTTAGTTTTCTAGCTAATAACTATTATTGGATAGAAACACTGATAGGAATTTTTCAGAAGTCCATGCATATGCGCAGAAGAATTGCACATCCTGGCGTTTTGGTCTTCTGCTATGGGCTAGTGTGCGTATGCTGGGATTTACATGCAGGCTCAGTGTTTACAGCTCTCGGATTCAGTTTTAAGAGCACAGCATCAGTTTTGGCAACGAAAGAAACTTGGCCAATGGAATTTATTGTAAACGTTTACCAATATTTTAAATGGGCACCCCAATTTTGACATGGCTTTCATTAAAATTTTTTTTTTTCTCGATTTGTGACAGAAAGCGCTGAAATTGTGAAATATTAGATTTTACAGTTTTATTAAGCAGGGGTGATTGTGTTCCGGGATTTCCATAAATTTCAACTTGCCTCTTCTGGGATTTCTTTTTTTTTTTTTTTAAATTACAAAAACTTTGGCTCTGTAGCACAACACATCCCCCAGTGATTTTTAGTGGAAAGTGTTTCCAACGTGCATGGCAATTATGACTTGCTGCCATGTTTACGTCATGTTAACAACATGGATGTCTCGATTCAGCGAAGTTGAAAAAAGGAGGTACAAACCTTTATTAGTTTTCTTTGTCGGATGTGTGTGATTTTTGTGGCGTTTAAAAGCTCGGGAAACAATTTTTTTTTTACCGCCATATTACGAGTTGAACAGTTTCTCATTGACTATGGTTTTTCCTTCTTTCCCCCTTCTCTGCTTCATTCCTTCCTTCCTCCCCCTCCTCTTTCTTTTCTCTTTTCCTGTTATGCACATTTTCACTTTCTGCTAATGGCACTCAAAAGCGTCATTCAAATGAGGCCTAGCCCATGATTTCATCTCACACTCATATCCAGACGAAGCACTTAATCCTTCTTTCATAACCTACTCCGGCACATTTCTTTTCTCTTTCAACCACAATTCCATAAAAAAGAGAACGTCAACCATTCAGACATAATGCAATTTACTGCAACAAACGAAACACTGCTAAAGTAATAACAAAACGCATCCAAATTCCTGTATGTGTGACGTCACAAGGCTATGTACTAAATCTAGCGACTTTCCGATTCATTTCAAGAGGATAGAAACACTAGAAGACATGTTCTGCACTGTTACGAAAGCTTCATTTTGTTTCTTATAATTTTTTATATTCCTTTGAAAATCAGTATCAAAAATATTACGTAACTTTTTGGGGAATGTTCTGATATGCAGGGGCATTCAAGAATTATGTAAGCAATATTTTGTTCATTTCAACCTCTCCCCTCCCCACAAAAAAGGCACTTATATAATACTTGAACTCTCCCTGTTCAGGGAATCTGATTTGGACTTGAAATCACCCCTGGTTATGGAATGATGCACATCCAGGGATGATTTTGTTCTGTAAATTCTGGTAATTTCAACTTTCTTCTTCCAGGATTTATTTTAAAAAATTACAAAAACTTCGTTTTGTTTCTTATAATTTTCTATATTCCTTCGGAAATCAGTGTTTTTACCAAAAATATTACGCAACTTTTTAGGGAATTTTCTGGTATGTTCAGGGAATCTGGTTTGGACTGACAATCACCCCTGTGCACATCTAATTAAAAAAACAAAAAAGTAATGTATGTTTTTAAGAGACCTATTCAGATGTGCTCAAATTAAGCTCTCCCAAACCTCATCCCCTTATGGGAAAGCATTTGAAATAGTTGGGCAAGAATTAATGTTGACACACTTCTGCCTTGTGTTTAGTCCTTTGAACAGCAGAACAACACATGCATTGAAGTTATTGGACATCATTTGAAACAGGGGTAGTAGATCTTTTTGTACCTACCACCCACTTTTATACCTTCTTGTTGGTAGTAAAATTTTTGTACCGCCCACCGATTCCACAGTAACTTCATTTGGCGAAACTGCAAAGTTCTCATAATTTCTGAGTAGTAAAAATATGTAGTTTAATTTATCTTAAAAGAAAATTAAATGAAAATTCACTAAATAATGTGCGTCTCTTTATAATGAACAAAAAATTTAATTTGATGCTGCATTTCTGCATCTCGATCGATACAGTGCCTACTAGTGCGGAAGCTGCTTAATTGAAGAAAAATGAAATTAAATATAAAAACTATAAAGGCTATTGAAATTACCTTTAATTAATAATTAATGAGATCCTTGAGGCTGGCTGATGCCGCGAAACTAAATATTTGATATCTGGTTTAATTTTCGTAGGGTTTGTTCATAAGTTTCAGTATCCGACAAAACCCATACCACCCACCATGTATGTATGTATGTATGAGTAGCCCACTAGTGGGTGGTAGGGACCAGGTTGACTACCCTTGATTTGAAGCATTTAAATAAATGAAACACTCTGATGGTGACAGGCTAGGGGGCTCACCATAATCCAGCGCCCGAAAGGGAATAGAAAACTACTATGTCCACTGAAAAGGGAGGGAGGGGGCAGCTACGGTTTAGTGGATTGAAAGGCTTTCAAAAACCATGTAATATCCTGAGAAATTTAGAAGTTGTACCCATCCCCGATGGTGGGGAGGTCAGTTTTGGCATCTTTAGCTCCCTTCGAGACGAACAAGTTTGCTTTATACTTTTTATCCGGTGCATGGTTTTTGAGATATTTCAGTTTGTCGTATTAAATGGGACACACAATGTATATAACATTATTCGGCATAACTACACAGTCCAACCCCTATTGTTTCTCTCCTCGAAATAGGTTGGGAATTTCAGTAGATAGGCTTATGATGTCATACTCTCTCTAACGTCATGCTTACATCACCATTCTGTGCCTCTAATGCTATTGCACCCGCTACCTTGAGTGAGCTATGAGTGTCCGGTATGTGAGGAAGAGATGAGATTGTGGGCTAGGCCTCTTATGGATAGTGTGATTTGCAGATTAAGGAATTTATGTGCCATCATCGCAAAAAGGATAGGCTGGAGAACTTGTTCCTGGCATTTCTCCGAGCCATAAAAACCATCTTTCTGCCACACACACACCACCAATCGTGATGGCTAGGTGAGTACTTCTGAAAATTTTATTTACGATTTCGCAGGTTCTTAAAGATTCAACATTTTACTGATTCAGGAAGCTTCTCACTAATGTGATCGATCTTGACAGCAAGGGCAAAGGTTGGTGTGGAGAGTCTCCCCAAGGGGTGAATTGGGTCCTCTCAAAGGGTGCAAATCTCGGATTTTCAGAGGGTGTGAGGCCTATAGCCCGTGAGAGCACACCGGCTGGTGGGACGGGTTGCCCAGCCCATCCTTGGGTGTATTGCATCTTTAAATTAGTTTTTAGAAATTGCACTCATTTTTCCCCAATAATTTAAAGGAAAAATCTCCCACCTGTCAACATTAAGAAAAAAAATAGTTTGTTTATAGCCCATATAAATATTTAACTAGAATTTTAACCAGAAAGAAGGCAATTTTAAAACTAAGAAAAAGGATCTTTCAAATCCATTTTCCACTCGTAGGAAATTCCACTTCAAACTTATCTTCTGTTCCACATGCATAAATTAAAGGCCATTTTTCTACAGCCTACTAACCCATAATAATCCCTCTTAAGCCAATGCTTCATTTCTAGTTCAACTTTTCAAGAATCCCCTAGCATTGCAGCAACCTTTAATACCATTCTGAGTACGAGGTTCGAGTCCCTGTTCATGCACAAACCTTTTGTTTTTATCCAACATCCAAGCCACTAAACTGCATTTAGTGGATTGTATTTTTCCGAATGCTATGCATATTTTTTCATTTTTAAGACAAATGTTTCACTTTTAAAGTGATCTTTAAAAATTCATAAAATTTACAATTAAAGCAATAATTTTCCCCTGGTAACTTGACGAGAAACGCTCTCTCTCTCATCTGTCAGCATTAAAAAATAAAGCATTTTTTTTTTTAAACAGCATAATTATTTAACTCAAATTTCAAACAGCTGTCCTAAAACTAAGAAAAGCACCTTTCTTTATAATTTTTTAATCTCCCCTCTTTTCACTAATTAGAAATTCCACTTCAAACTTTCATCTTTTGTGTTAATTGCATGAACTAAAGTATATTTTGCCTACACCAGTGGTTCTCAATTTTATTGTTAGCCAGTTATATATCTTGTTCAAATTTTCAATCGTTAATAAAATACTTTCTATCCATCCAATCAAGTTCAAATAAATTTTTTTAAACTTGTAGTGGATGACACTTGATGTTAATACAGTTTTTTCAAATATTAATTCATTAATTAAATTTAAATGATTTTTTTTTTGCTTTCCTTTGGTGTATTTGGCGATTAATGCTTGCCGCCAATTACAGCCAAATGTCGCCAAAATTGCTTTTCGCAATTTTTCCCTTTCTTCCCTTTTATTTGAGCAGCGCATTGAAGGAATTGACTTTAAAAAAAAATTTTTTTATTATACTTGTTTTTTTTCTGTTGGCTATCTAGAAAATATTAAAATGAAATTACCGTTCACACTATATATACATTGGTGTAACTAAGGTTAGAGCTAGGGGCTTATTCCGACTAGAAATTTTCTGATTCAATGAAATAGCATTGAGGTAAGAGCTTTAGCCCCCACTCTAGAAAAAAATTAGCTCCCTAGAAAAAAAATTTCAATTTATCTTTAGTAGCTGGGTTAGTTTTTATTGTTCATACAAACACCAATTTGCCAAGTGTGCAATGAACCCATGAGTGTTTTACACATTTTAACTCAATGCCCCTATTATAGACTTGCCCGCACTCTTACTTTTAACTCTTCATCACTGTCTGACATTTTAAATGACCATGCTGACCATACGCACGTTTTAAAATTTTTAAAAAGTACTGGTTTTTACTACAGTCTTTGATTTTACCATGTTTGGCGCAGTATAGCCCAGATGCTCTTGCGCCATAAAAAAGCCAAACAATCAATTTTATTGTTCACATGCTGTATTTGGCCCATGCATGGATAGTATAACCATTAAATTTATAGAATAAAGAATATTGTTGTTACCCTTCGAAAGAAATATTTTTTTAAAGCGAGCAAATTGTACAAATTATGAGTAAGTTATGCAAGAAAAGATTTAATAATAATGTACTCTCATCAATATCTAAACTTTTGTTGTATATTATAATTATATATAATCATTTAACTTTGTTCCATATTTATGAAATAACCTAATTCTACATTTTTTCCCCCTTTAGGTTAAAATTCAGTGCTTGGTAAGAAGCTGTAATTCAAGTTCGTTAAGCAATAATTTAGAAAATTTATGCAACAGAGAAAATATGTTTCTATATTTAGCAGTCATTTCTATAGCCAGTACATTTATATGTCTGGTCAGAAGACTTGAACTGAACGATTTGGGATCCTTAGAAAACTTGGGATGTCCATTAATGGAATAAATGAGGTTATTTATATATCGCGATTCATTATACCGAAAAAAGCCTGATAACTTTTTAGCATTTCACTAAGTTTATTTCACTAAAGAACAGATAGAATATTAAATGGCCTATTAAAAAAAAATTTACATTTTAAAACTGAACAACTCTGAAAATTTATTATGGTGCCGAAAGTTGACACCTGCAAAAAACTAAAATGTTTGCTGAATAAAGACTTCTAATTCGTGAGTCCTTCCTAGTAAAACAAAAAAAGTTTGAGAATTTTAATTTGTTATACATTGCCATCAAACGGGGTATTTGTTAGAACACGCAAGGAGTTTTATGGAGGCCAAAACTTTTGCAAGTGAAATGGTTCCTGAGCAAGGACACTCAGATTTGCATAAAATTCACACTGGAAAGAAAACATTTGAATGTGAAATTTGCACTAAAATATTTACTCGTAAAGAGAGTTTAAACATGCACCTTAGAATTCATACTGGTGAGCAACCTTATGAGTGTGAAACATGTTGTAAAAAGTTTTCTCGGAAAAGTTGCTTTCGTATGCATCAAGCAATACATACCAGGGAAAAGCATGCTGTGGCAACTTTTGAATGTGGGACATGTCATAAAGTGTTTTCTCATCGAAAAACATTAAAAGCACACCTCAGAATTCATACAGGAGATCTTTTTAGTTGTGAAATATGCCATAAAACTTTTTCTCACAAAGGAAGTTTTCAAACACACATGGGAACTCATGCAGGAAATCTTTTTAAATGTGAAATATGTCATAAGACATTTTCTTCGCAAGGGAGTATGAAATCCCATATGATTACTCATACAACAGAGAAACCATTTGAATGTGAAATTTGTCATAGAACATTTTCTTCGCAAGGGAATATGAAATCCCATATGATTACTCATACTGCAGAGAAACCATTTGAATGTGAAATTTGTCATAAAACATATTCTCAAGCAAGAGGTTTACACAAGCATAGACAGAGTCATACTGGATCTTTTAAATGTGAAATCTGCAATAAAATCCTTTTTCGTAAAGAAAGTTTAAAAGTGCACCTTAGAATACATACTGGAGAGAAACCTTTCGAGTGTGAATTATGTCAGAAAACTTTTTCGCGAAGGAACTCTTTATATCAGCATAGGAAAATACACACTTTAGTAACACGTTTTGAATGTGAAATTTGTCATAAAAAGGTTTGTAGTAAAGAAGCTTTAAAATTGCATCTTAGAATCCATACTGGTGAGAAACCTTTTCAGTGTGAAACATGTTCTAAAAAGTTTTCTCGGGAATCATCTTTAGTTTCACACAGGAGAACACATGCTGTGGAGAAACACTTTAAATGTTTAATTTGTCATAAACAGTTCGCTCATAAAGCTAGTGAAAGTTACCACATTAGAATTCATAAAGGAGAAAAACCTTTCAAGTGTGAAATGTGTCACAGAATGTTTTTTCGGCAGAGTGGTTTAAGATCACACCAGAATGCACATGTTTCAGGAAAACCACTTGAATGTGAAATTTGCCATGAACAGTTTATTTTAACAACTTGTTTTAAGTACCATATGGAAAACCATACAGGAGAGAATACTTCCAAGTGTGAAAAGTGCAATAAAAGATTTCCTCAAAGTCAAGATTTAAGCAAACACATGAGAATTCATATGAGGGAAAACCTTTTGAATGTAAAATCTGTCCCAAAAAGTTTAATTTGTGAGGAGATTTAATCTGTTCACTCCCGGCTCCTAGAAAACAAAATAATCTCCACGTCGTGGGAGATTTTTACGTACTGAGTCTAATTTAAAAAAAACTTTGTGTATTTTGATTGGGCTCAAATTTTGACAGGTAGACTATGATCGCCTTTTAATCAGGGTTGGTAATGTTTTCCCCATCCCCTGTAGATACATACCATGGTAAAAACCGACATTTATCATCCCGGAAAATATTCTATTTTTCCCACGTGGGGAAAACTGATTTTTGAAGCAATGATAATTATTAAACGTCATTCAAAAAATGTACTTAATTAAAATTATTGCAATTTTTCATTTAGCATTTTATAAAATTTACTCTTTATGTCTTATTGTTATTTTATTACAATACCATATATATATAAATATACAGAATTTAAAAAATTTAATCACCAGTGGAGGCTACGTTTATGTAAATAAAAAATATGGCTTATTTATAAGTACCTCATCATATGTATCTGGCAACTACTGTGTACGATGATGAAATACAATACAGTGGTGGAATTTCTAAGAATTGACTAATAGTTTCTAGTTTTTAGTTTCTGCTTTGGACTTCAAGGTCATACAACAAAACACTAATTTAAAAGCTGTTTGTAATCCTAGTCTGTTTCGAATTTTGTTGTGAATAAATGCAATATTTGAGAAAATACATTCTAAAGATGCAGATGACGCAGGACGTCCCTGAAGATGTTCCAGAAAGTTTGAATCTATGAAACTTTTTTTTTAGGCTATTCCACCAAAAGGAAGGTGGTACACTGTTGATAATCTCAGTTGAAAAAATGTCTTTGGGAAAGGCTCCTCTTTTAATCGAAATTGAATTATGTGTTGCAAGTACCTTGGATTTATATCTTTCAAATACTTAGTCAGGGTGTCTACTAAGTCATGGAAGTCAGGGAAGGGTCAAGAAATGAGTAAAAGGTCACGGAAGTCAAGAAAAGGTTACAGCCCTGATGTTATAGATCAGTCTTTTAGCATTGAACTGTAATTTTAGTATGATACTTTAACTGTTTCTGGTACGATACTTTAACTATTTTTTTTTTTACTGGTTTAGTTATTTTCGGCTATTTTTAATTTATTTATAACGGCAATTTTTAGTAATTCTCAGCTATTTTCTATCATAATTTGACAATATGTCAGGATTTTCAGCTATTTTTATGTAACTATTTTATCAGTTGTAAAAAATAAGGTTGAGGAACTTTTTCTAAGGTCAAGAAATGTATAAAAATAGTCAAGAAAAGGTCAAGGAACTGGGTTTCTTATTTTTAGTAGACACCCTGTACAAGCAGATTCTTCTTTCTGCGCTTCATTCTTGCGCTTCAGAAAACTTTTTACCCTTATGTTTGCAAAAAAAAAAATAAAAGACAGTACACTACCAAATCTAGTTGTGTTTTGAATGTGGTTTCAGTTCTTCATTATGAAGTAGGTCTATAAAAATATCACAAGCATTAGCAATGCTAACGTTATCACTATATAATCTATTGATTATTAGCTCTTGGTTTTAACTGGTTGTACATGTTTTTTACTTCTTCGTACAAGTAATGACTGTTGCTTATGACCTTTATACTGTTCTCTATTTCGCCTTTTTATGTTTGCCCACGATTTGCTGGTAAAAATGTCTGTAGATTATAAAAGTTTGTATGCAAATCATCTGTGAGTTCCATCTTGTTTCACCTGGGATTTGTGGCTGAACTGAGTCAGCATACTGTTTTAGTAAAGTTTCAGGGATGTGATGATTTCCGAAGAATTTTTGCACTTTAACAACATGTGCCATAAGTGAATCAGTACTTACATCCTTGCCAAGGAGATTTAAGTAATGTGAACACAACCATAAACAATTTGTATAACATCTTCTTTTTGGAGATTCTGGCACATGTAACCATTTTTCTGTTCGTTATCAGAAAACTTTTCACACTACATCCATACTTTTTTTTGCTTCAATTTTAGCCTCCTGAGCAAAATTTGAACACTTCAATATTCTGATAGAGATCTGTGCTTTAAACATTAGACTGCCATCAAGACCGAATTATCCTCAGAGTACATAGGGCTAGGGCCTTGCGGAGCACTACGGCAACCAGCATGCTAAAAAAATACTGTGTGTTTTTAGAACATTTCATTTCCGAATTAGATTTTTACTTCCGAAGTATGAAAGCATTAAAAAACAACTACAGGCTACTCCTATTATAAAAATTCATACAAAGAGAGAGCATTAATGCATGAAGCCAAAACTTTTATGTCCAATCGTTTGTGCAATACGGGGTTGGAGAGGGTATAGGGCCCAATCTTTTCTCCTATAGAGTGGGGGTCCACTATGATCTTAATCCGGCCCTGACTGTCATGGCCATCAAAGAATAAAGATATTAAAGAGTAAACAGATAGGTAGAGTAAAGAGTAATCTTAATTTGTCACCTAAATTTAAAATGTGACGGTATCCGGTTAATCATATTTTCACGAAAAGAACTATGCTTTTGCACTTGGCCATGCTTTATAGATATATATGTTTGTGACATGAGTTGTAACAATTGCTTTGTTTCAAAACATACTAGTACTCAATACCCAAAATTTTTCGGGATTAAAAACTAAAATTTGCACATTTGGTATGACAATTAATGCTGATTTCAAATACACAAAAGAAATTTGCATCAATAGTAGTCTTTGAGTCAAAGCTAAATCTCTTTAAAATTGAGCACTCTTTTACCTTGCGCTTCAAACTACAATTTGAGAATGTTTTGTAAAATGAGATAATGAAATTTGAAATTATGAGTCGAAGAAGCTATGTGAATAAATGATGAGCCCATGCTGGAGAGCTGTAGAACTATTCAGAGCTGATCTGAGGGTGGTGGATGTCTGGGACCACGCATCTGTGAGTACCATATATAAATGATAGAAAAGGGATCCCCACGTCTCTGTATATGTATAATACAGGCCAAACTAGTTTATCCTATATAGGGATAAACTATTTATTAAAGTTAATCCATTCTTATCATAGCTGATGATGTCATAGTATTAGATAATAAATTATTCACAAAGAAAAAAGTGATTTCACGGTACCTGGTGGGAACCGAACTCACAACTTCTTGATTGACGGTCAAGTTCTCTACCCATTAAGCTACAGGTGTCGATCAATCTTTCCGTTGTGAGCGTATATAAGGTTTTAACTAGAGACAAGTTCACGAAGAATGGCTCAGTGTTTAGACTAGTCTTTAAACTAAAGTGACAGGTCAAAGAAAACAAACGTCCAATAAGTAAGATGGGCACTGATATTTATTAAAGTCAGCAATTCTTATCATAGCCGATGATGTGGTAATATTAGAAGATAAATTGATTGACACCTGTAGCTTAATGGGTAGAGCCCTTGACTTAGTTCGATTCCCATCAGACGCCGTGAAATCATTTTCCTTGCAAGTATAATTTATCATTAGGGATAAACTAGTTTGGCTTGCCGAAGGCTGGTATATTCCATGTAGCAAGAATGCTTAATATTAATTCTAGAATCACAAACTGACCATGATATAATTATCAAATGGATTAAACCATCTTCAGAAAGCTTGGATCTGGACATCATGGGATTACCAGGATTCGAACCCTAATGGTGCTAAATACTTGTCATTTTTAACCAATATGTAGCATAAAAATTTCAAGCTAGTTTCTCCAACATTCTAACAACCAATTACTGATGTTTTACCCAATATTATCATAAATTCCAGAGAGTTTTTAAAAATTGACTGTTCATTTGCTGGTAAAATATTATTTAATATGTATGGAATCTGTCTCTTTGTGTAATAAATTCAGTAATGTATTTTGTTCTGGAGTTCATCAATATATTCTTTAATTTGCTTCATCTCAATGTTTTGTGTTTTATTTTAAATTTATTACAAGTGAATTTGGTGTTCTATTTAAATTTATGTTGTGTGTCATGTTAAATTTTTAATAGTTAGAATTAAGGCATAGTGATGCCGGATGTTAACTGCAGGCATACAAATGCTTTTAGCCAACAACATGTGGAACGAAGAGACACCATCGTTACTGAACTTTGGAAGAAGCAACTTTCATTGCATTTTTCTGTTGGTGTGTTGTGTGTCGCTTCCATACTTTATACTCTGGTGTCCAAACCCTAAGGATTAACTGCATTATTTTTACCTGTATATTATCAACTTAGGATGTAGTCACTAAATATTCATAATTGTGCAGCCGGTGTACAAACACAGTGTAATAATAAAAGTGTGCATGAAGGGTATTCAATTGAATTGTGATAATTGTTTTATTACAAGAGTTACAAATTTATGAAGGACATAAAATGAAGAATGGATATCCAGTGTTTACCAATAACCAGGTGGAGAGACATTTCAGTATGGAATATATCCATCCTGAATGGCAATGTAGCCCACACATTGTTGAGCTCTGATCATTTATTCAATATTCGAATAATTGATGATTGATTAATTTGTGTTGGAATCCACTGGAGTTTTCTAACTCTGTGAGAACTTTGACGAAGTTAACTTAACATCTATAATCTCTCATAAATCTTTTGTAAAATTTTATAATAAGTTATGAAACACCATTAAAACTTTCAAGAAAGTCTAAATTCTATATTTTTTTTCCATGACAATCTCCTGAATAGGGTAACCAACTGTAACCAAATTCGCCTCAACAATAAAGTGTATTACCTACCTTTTTATATTGATTTTATTGTTTACTTTTAAGCTTATGTCCAAGTGCTTATAAATAATAGCCATTTAGGATTTCCTTGAGTAAGCCCTGCTATGGTAATGCATTCGCCTACCGTGTAGTCATCTCTGGTTTGACTACCAACTGTGACAAAAAAGGACACTTACCAACTAACTGTTCACTGTAGTTCGGGGGTTGGTTTCCTAGGCCTAGAGGTTCAGATTCCTCGAGAAAACGATAGGTCCCGATACAGCATGACCCTTGCCGCCATGAAACTCATAAATATTTTATTTGAATTTATAGAGAGGTTCTGTAGCCAGTAGGGATAAGCATCATTGGTTGACGTTTGATTTTCAATGTCTGATGTTTTGATCATCAATGGTGAATGGCTGATGTTTTGAGACCATCAATGTTTTTACTGTATTATCGATTTTTTTTTTTTCAAATAATGCAAGAGTAATAAACAAATAATGTAACTTAATCTTAGGTTTTAATTACAATAAAACCTCTCAACAACAATATTATACAGACCGAGAAAAATTATCGTTGTAGAGAGAGTTATTGTTATAGGGAGGGTTCATTATGCAGTAAAACCTATCTGCAACACTATTATACGGACCAAGAAAAATTATCGTTATATCGGATATAATTGTTAGGAGGTTTATTGTATTTAAAATTCTAATTGTAGAAAAACCACCCAAAATCACTGATTCACTACCACTTATCTAAAGTTTAAGTGGTTACAGTATCGGAAATGGTTGAGTAGTACATTAAGTAACTCACATATGCAATTAGGTTGGCAATTACTGATCTTATGTCGAGGAATTCATCATCAGGAGGTTCTAAAAAGATGGGCGTGTCATGTGTGAACACCTTTTGTAATAAACGAGCTGTTGCTTTTCTTTAGAACCATCATTATGTAGGCATCATTAGAAGTAAATAATGGTGGTCAGAGTTGTATCAATTTTATTCGACCCAAAAAAATTCCACTTAATAAACCCCCAAAAAAACCACTCATGAATCCCAAAAACCTACTTATAAAATCCAAAAAAACCTGCTTATAAAACCCTCCAAAAAAACCCTGCTTCCCCAATGCTGTGTAAAAAATTATCACAATTATGTGCAAATTTAATTTGGGCATCTGACGATATCCCAAACCACATCACTACAATTCTCCAGAATTCACAAATTTGCATGGAATCTTTGAACTTGATAAAACAGTTGATAAAAGTCAGCTGAATTCTATACGTCCTTCAATCAAATAATACAAATTTGCCTTGTGTTGTAAAATTATGGCTTCACTTAGCAAAAAGTTTGGAATCAGAACCTTACAAGGAAATTGTGTTGAAAAGAATGAACAAAGCTATTCAACCATTCCATTATTTAGCAAACATAATGAATCCTTAATATAGAGGGTAGAGACTATCTACATCCCAAGAAGATGCAGCAGAAAATTGGTTAATCAAAAAATATCCATATATGTTTATTTGCCATATACAATTACGTATGTGGAATATTACCCTCCAATGTTTTCTGGGCATGTGAAGATGTTCCCAGATGCAAAGTGGTGGAACATCTCCAAAGTGGAGTATTTTACAATGTTCTGCAACAAGCTTTCAGCTAATCCAAAATGTTCTACAGGAAGTGTATGTACAGTCGAAACCGCATATATGCAAATGGACACGGCAACGAAATCCTGTACATATAAGCAGGTTTTACATAAAAGAGGTATTCTCTAAACTATAGCGTGCAAATGATTTGCTCATTAAATTTTTATTAAATTTTATTATTAAATTAGATATTCTTATTTCTAATTTTATAAATCATACACATTATTTCAATATTTATAATGCACAGTACTATTACTCTATTAATAAAAATAACAAGCAGTAATGTAGTACTTACATAAACATGTGTATTGTATTTGTAGAAAATAGTTGACAAATTACAATCATATTGTCTTATTGTTTGATTTCAAAGAATTTAAAATCGCCAACTTTTGATCAATATTTAAGCAGATATGTCAGTTTCTTTTCATCTGCCATGTTTGCAATGAATATAAACCGAAAAGTGCAAAAAAAAAGAAGA
>QLNU02015003.1:29763332-29785768 GCA_006491805.2 Dysdera silvatica | reverse complement strand
AAAAACAATTTTACCTAATAAAACCCAAAAAAACCCACCCAGGTTTTTTTTTGTTTTTTTTAAACCCAGGTTTTATTCAACCCTGGTGGTAGTCCATTTCATGAGGAAATTTTATAACAAACCGAATGGAGGAAACATAGTTTCGATTATTCGTGATCTTATATCTAGGGTAGCCAACAATGCTCGTGAATTTAAGTGAGATTTAAAAAGCAACAAATTTTGAATACTTTTTTTTAGCAAAGCAAAGCAGCATTACAAGGCTATTCAGGGGCGGCTCAAGGTTGATTTGGAACTCATGCGGCCTGGCACGAATTACTTTTTGGTGCCCTCCCCCCCTCCCTCTTACCTCTAGCAAAAACAAATTTTCACAGATGCACAGTGAGCCATATGCCCATAAACGTGATGCAAAAAGATCAAAGGAGGGTTATAAGCCTGGGGTTATAGAGCTACAGCTCACATTCCTATGTGAAATATACAAAATTTCATTGTAATGCGGGGGAGGTGGGTTACAGCCCCTTTAACATCCGCCTGCATGCACCAGTGCATATACCTTATAAAAGTGGCCAAAAGTCTTTGAAAGAATTTTTCTAAAGATGTCTCTAAATTTGTCTCCTTTTAAAGAGATTTTTTACTATTGGGTCTCTCCCAATTAAAAAAAAATTGAACTTAACTTCAATTTTGGCGCCCTCATCCAAATGGGGCCCCGGACGGCTTCCCGGCCCTTAAGCTGTCCCTCACTCTATTAAATATTCATGAAATGGATTAAACAAAACAATGTATTTATATTTTATATAATATTGTCATATGTCACCTTTAATATTGATGAAAAAGGTGACAGTACGCCGGCCATAGTATGGAACAAATTTGCATGTAGATGAAGAAAATAAGTTGAATGTTTTATGTGTACTACAATTTATTTAACAAAAAGCAGCATACATTGATTTTTGTTATGTTATGATTAGCATATGGTGGACCTTGAGTTTCCCTCTTCAGCAATATGTATGCGTCATATGTATTCATGACAAGGGATGGGCAAGTTCTGCCCAAAATGTACCTTGATTTCTGTTAAATAAATTGCATTATGCCTAAAATGTTGGACTTATTTTCTTCATTTGTTCTGCATAGTGTTGCATCGTAATATTAGTTCTAAATTTACATGCTTCACAATTCTAACCCGTATGTATTTGGTCACTGATGCGTCAGAACTTTGTTGATGAGTGCCCCTAATAATACACTTTGTGACAAAAAAAATCGATGCACCAAGAAAGAGTTGTCCGATTGTAATGAAATTTCGTATGCAAAGACATTTTGACCGAACATGCAAATGATTAAAATTTGGTGTCCAATGAATGAATAGCGGGAACTCCAGCGCATCGGAACTGCGCATTCAGCAGGTGTATATAAGGAGCGATTCTCAATATGTGGTCAAAATTTCTGTTGCATTTTGACTGCGGATATCTTACGTCGACTGTAACAATGCCTCGCCGAAAGATTCGTGCTCATTACGAGCATATGTCAGAGTTTGAAAGAGGTCGTGCTATCGGATTGAAAGAGGCTGGTTGGACGAATCGAAGAATCGCTGGACATGTGGGTCGAAGCGATGCGGCGATTGGACGGTGCTGGCAAGAGTGGGTCAACAACGGCAGATGTCAGCGTAGGGATGGCAGCGGTCGACCTAGGGCCACAACAGAACGGGAAGACAGAGCGATTGTCAGAGCAGCTGTCACAGCACCGGATTCGTCGTTATCAACTATCAAAAGTGTGGACCGCACACATGTGTCCAACATGACCCTCTGCAGACGACTGAGAGAGCGGAATTTACGCTCGCGCCGACCTTTACTCCGCTTACTTCTCACGCCTTTACACCGTCAAGTCTGGTTACAGTGGTGCCGGGCTCGATCAACTTGGAACTGCGCTGACTGGGGACGTATAGTCTTTAGTGAGTCCCGTTTCCAACTGTGTCCTGACGACAACCGCAGACGTGTCTGGAGACGTCCAGGGCAGCGTGGGGATCCTGCCCTTACTATCGCACGCCACACATGCCCACAACAGGGCGTTATGGTCTGGGGTGCCATCTCCTTTGATAGCCGGACCCCTTTGGTGGTCATTTCTGGCACACTTACAGCACAGCGGTACGTAGACGACATTCTACGACCGGTTGTGTTACCGTTCCTTTTGCGACACCCTGGACTTACGTTTCAACAAGACAATGCCCGGCCGCACACGGCACGTGTTGCTATGAATTGTCTTCAAGCTTGCCCAACACTTCCTTGGCAAGCTAGGTCTCCTGATCTCTCTCCCATAGAGCACATTTGGGACCCTATGGGAAGGCGATTGCAACCATCCAGGAATGTTGACGATTTAGCCCGACAGTTGGAGACAATTTGGCAAGAAATTCCGCAGGACACCATCCGGGATCTTTATCAGTCTATGCCACGCCGGGTGACAGCTTGCATCCAGGCCAGAGGTGGACCAACGCCTTATTGACTTCCTCCCTTTGTAACGGTCAAACTCTGCAATAAATCATTCAATTGTTCTGAAATTTTAATCGTTTCTTTTTCTATGTATGTTCTTCAAATCCACCAATTTTTATCGCAATCGGACAACTCCTCCTTGATGCGTCGATTTTTTTTTGTTATAGAGTGTATATAGTTTAAGTGAATATATCATACATAAATTTAATTTAATAATATATAATTGAAATTTTGATGTTTAATTAGATGTACTGAGGAAAAATAGAATGTCAATACAGGAGGAACTGGGAAAATCTGCAAAAATTAGTTTAAATGCTGGAAAGTTGGTCATCCTACCTATATATGAAACCAGAGAAATTTAAATGTGGCCATTTTCATTCGGCGGCTCCTAACTATTGCATAGATTTGAGTGTAAGTACTAATAATAATTAATTTTCTTACATTCCATAGATGATTTCATGTGGTTATTTGAAATTTTATATTATTTTTTAATAAATAGTTTGATTTATTTTCTACAACTGTATACCAAAAAATATTCTTACAAATAACGATTTGCCTATATCTTAATATATATGTTACCGCTAAAGTGCAGAAATCAGTTATTCTACAGATTATCTAGGCAATGTGAAGATTAACTAGGGTGATCTGTTAAAGTGCCGAAAATCGTTTCATTTCTCAAATTACCTAGGTAATCTGCACGTTACCTACTAGGCAATCGTTAAAGTGAAAATAAGATCTTTGCTTGAACAACAGCAACGTTTCTGTATGCTTAAATTAACATAATGTTATTTATTTTTCGATATCTAAAGAATCAATCCTCAATCAATTAAAAAACTATAATACAAAGAATCAAACGGTTTAAAATATTATTACAATTAAGCAAATGAATTTGCAAAACATATGATAAAATTATGCTTACTTATTAGGGCAATCTAGATATTGGTGACACTTTGAATTACATAGTAATTGGTTTTTGCGACAAGCACACCTATTTGTGGTACATTTAGATTTGCAGTCACATTTTCTGAAACCCTGCCCAGTACCAAGGGATTGCTTTATTGCTGTTTAACGTAAAGATATTTATACAATAATTTTTTTTTTGCCACCCACGTATTAATTACAGCTCAAACTAGAGCTTATGTAATTTTGGAGAAAAAGAGACGCTTTCCCCATCCTGGATTCGAACCAGGGTCAAGATATTTCTACAGCAGGAAGATCTTCTTTCATTAAAAATCTCTCTTTGCAAACACTGAATTCAGATTTTACATACAATTGTTTTAAAATACCCATTTTAGTACCATGTTTATAAAAGCCATCCTCTGTTTTACTAAGAACCACAGCTAAAATCGAGCAGGCATCAGTTTTTGCTCTGTCTACTTCGGGTACTTTAATTCTCACAGTGACACCTTCATCGACATTTGGATGCTTTGCATTAGAAACTGCTAACATTTTCTTTGCTTGCTTTTCTAAACTTTTCTTGGCTTCATCACGCTGTATTTTCTGTTCCATATTCTTTTTACAGATGTTGCACCATACATTCTTACTATACCATTCCTCTTTAGGATCTATTTCACCACAAATTACATGAACAAACATCACACGATTTACGCTTTTGAGCACCTGATATTGCTTTTGAGCAAACAATATAGACCATGTCTTGTATAGTCCTCTTTACAGGGTCTGTACGAAACTGTTATGGCGATTCTGCTGAAGTTGAGAGTAACTCAATGATGACTTCTTCAACATGCAGAGGTGATTCCTTGGAGGTGCAGGGTAACTGAATATTCTTCATAACTGTATCCTCAATCAATGGTCTAGAAGGGAGTTTAAGATTACTATTGATAAATTCTTGTAATTCTATGGGTGATTCTGTAGAAGCAGGGGATAATGCAATGTTCTCTTGAGTAAGATTTGACTGTGATCCCATAATCAGTCTCTTGTGAATCTTCTAATTTTTCAAGGTCTTCTTCATTGTTTATCGAATGTATAATACCACTTTGTGGTATAATAGAAGAAGACAATCCCACTTTTGTGGGACAACCGAACATGGCTTCATGTGAACTTCTTTTAATTGCAGAATGATAGGCCCGATCCTTCATGAATTGTACAAATCGTACGCCCTCACTCCACTTGTTAGTTTGGTTATCAGCCATCCAAGTAGTGAGCATGTTTTCAATGTCTTGATTCGCTCCTTCTACGCTTCCTTGACTTTGGCTGTGTCTAGGTTTGCCATTGACCATTTTGATTTCTGGCCGCAACCGTGTTACACATTCTAAGATTTTATTACAAAATTCCTGTCTATTGTCAGAATGCAAAATACTTGGAGTGCCAAAAAAGAGAAAAATATCAAGTAAGTTATAGGCTACTTTATCCGCCCGTTTTGATGTGAGCGGCTTCAATACAACAAATTTTGTTAAGTGGTCTTGGTGTACAAGAAGAAACTTAAACTTTCCATCTGGTTGAGATTGGTAATCGATGAGATCCACCTGGCATCTGTTACTGAAATGCGATAAAATAATCCGCTTTATAACAATCCCTTTTTTCTCACTTTTTTGTTTTGTTGACAAGGTTCGTATAAATCCAAAAACATTTTTATTTGGACTTGGGTTATGTTTTTATAAAGTGTATTTAATTGCTTGATCATTCTATCTCTTCCACCGTGGCCAATTGACAAATGAGCAGAATACAATATGTCAAACAATTCTTTGGCATGGACAAATTTTTCACACTTTCTCGCGCATCTGACAACGGCTCAATGGGGGTTTCACAGCCTTGTACAGTCAACATATCATACCTTTGAATTATTCGATAATCTAGAGATGATTCTTTCTTCTTGGAAACTTTTATTCGCTTCACATCTTCAATTATGGAATCATACTTTCGTTTTGTCATTGAAACACTATTTTATTTTGAATCTTCACTAAAGAGGTTTGCGAAGAATCTTTTCTTCTTTTTACTCACCAATTTGGTGCTTGCTTGCATACTAGGAGCTAAATTTATCTGTTTTAAAAAAAAAACACGACACAAATTCACGCACTAACAGGCAGAAACGAATTTAAAAACAAAATTAGCTATGTTACGCACTGGCAGCCGAGGCAAATTCTGAGAAATAAAAACGACAAGACGCTGGCGAAACTAAACTAAAAGTGGAGGGAGGGAGAGAGAGAAGGAGTAGGGAAAGGAAATGAGAGAAACAAACTTTTGAACTTTAATGATACGGAAGCCGTTAATGTGCACATTACTTAGGTAAAATGCGGAAAACTCTTGATTCCGCACGTTAACGGAGCAAATCAATCAATCTGCAGATTAGCTAGGTAATGTGCACATTAATGGCTTCCGAGCTTTAGCAGTAGCATATATATTCGCTACATCATTGTAATTTGTTTCAATTTAAAAATAATTATTTTTTTCTGAATTAAATTTTTATACTTTATTTTGTAATATTGGGTTTTCATCATGGATCATCAAATATATTATTTCTTAAACTGAAACTGATATTTTACAAATACATTTACAGTGAAAATGGGTTATAACGACCTCCAAGGGACCATGCAGATTTTGTTGTTAAAAACGATAGTTTTTAAAATTATGTAATACACTTTGGAGTTTTATAGATCATTTTGATAGCAAAAGTATAAAAACTTAAGTTTAAAATAAAATTTTATTTAATTATATTAAATTTAATTACCATATATATTAAAATATATTGATAGCCACACCAAATATATAATGAATTTTTTTAAACGAAAAAAAAAAACTGCAGCAAATACAATAGTATATATTATAGCCATTGAAAATAACAAGAGCCTTAGGGTTGTTAAAGGAAGTTTATCTGTTGGGAAGAAACACATCATTGCATTAAAAGGAGAGGATGGCACCGTAACAAGAAATAGGGAAGAAATACTTAGAAGAGTTGAAGAATTCTACAAAAATCTATACGAAAGTAACAGTGAATTAAACGAAGACATTGAAATAGTCGAAGGAACAGCTCCTAAAATCTTAAAAGAAGAAGTTTCATTTGCAATAAAAAATATGAAGAAAGGAAGAGCCCCTGGTGATGATGGTATTACATTAGATATCCTAAAAGAAGCTGGAGAATATGTAGAAGACATACTTGCAAAATTCTTTACCAAATGTCTTAACAGCGGTAACATACCAAACCAATGGGATTCTGCAACAGTAATTCTTTTGCATAAAAAAGGTGATAAAGAGGATTTGAAAAATTACCGACCAATTAGCTTGTTACCTGCTATTTATAAAATCTTCACAAAAGTTCTAACACATCGCCTGCAGAAAAAATTAGATGCAGCTCAACCAAGAGAACAAGCTGGATTTCGAAGTGGATTCAGTACAGTGGACCATATTCAAGTATTAAGAGAATTAATTGAAAGAACACATGAATATGAACTTCCATTGTGTGTTGCATTTATTGACTATGAGAAGGCCTTTGACTCTATAAAAACATCAGCAGTCATCAACTCTTTAAGATCAACAGACATTGAGGATGTGTACATTGACATGGTGAAACGTGTGTATAAAAATGCAAGTGCAAAATTTCGGTTACATAAAGATACCAAAACTATCAAACTTGGCAAAGGGGTGAGGCAGGGAGATACCATTTCTCCAAAACTTTTTACTTCTGCTTTACAGATGATTTTTCAGCTGATAAATTGGAATAACAAGGGAATAAAAATAAATGGTGAATATTTAAATCATCTGCGGTTTGCTGATGACATTGTTATTTTTTCAACGGACCCATTAGAACTCCAAGACATGGTACAAGAGCTCTCAACTAGAAGTGAAGAAGTTGGACTCAAGATGAACCTACAAAAAACTAAGATCATGTTCAATAATTTTGTAGAGGAAACAAAAATACAAGTTGACAACATTGAGCTAGAAATTGCTGATTCATATATTTACCTTGGCCAGCTGATTTCAATGGATGGCAACATTATGAAAGAACTCAACAGACGTATTAAACTTGGCTGGAGTGCATTTGGAAGAAACAGTTTTATCCTGAAGGGGAAATTGCCTTTGTGTCTAAAAAGAAAGGTCTTCAACCAGTGTGTATTGCCAGTCCTCTCTTATGGATCAGAGACATGGAGTCTAACAGTTGGAGCAATACGAAAGTTACAGACAACGCAAAGGAGCATGGAGAGGTGCATGCTTGGAATAACTAGGAGAGATCGAAAAAGAAACACTTGGGTGAGAGAGCAAACTAGAGTAGAGGACATCATTGTTAAAGTAAAAGGGCTGAAATGGCGATGGGCTGGGCATATTGCAAGAAGAACTGATCAACGATGGACAACAGAAATTCTGAACTGGATTCCAAGAGACCACCGAAGACCTAGAAAACGTCCTCAAACTAGATGGGTGGATGAAATAAGAAAACAGGTTGGGGTGACGTGGAAGCGAATTGCTCAGGATAGACTTGTGTGGAAAGCATTTGGAGAGACCTTCATCCAGCAGTGGATAGATAATGGTTGAATATGATGATGATACTATAAAAAACAAATGACCAATAAAAACTTAAGTGACATTTTTTTCTTTCAGAGCAACAATTATATTATCTTCATAACGTTAATGACTTCTCAAAAGTCGGTAATTTTCGTTCGCTTTCTCGCATATATTTTTAAAAATCGGTTTCTTAAATTGTTTTCAATAAAATTTAAAGAAGCCTTAACATATATTGGCATCTCATGGTGCAAATATAATGAACGAACGATTGCCATTGCGGGTAATGCTTTTGAAATTGTTGGTTGTGTGAAGGGAATTTGCAGTTTCCTTTTTTTTTTTAAATATAGAAATGCTGTTAACATAGTCTCGGGCAGCCAATCTCCGACTATTCACCTATTTGGCATGTGTAGATAGTTTTGTTTATGTGTTTATTAACTGTTGCAACAGGAGCAATCTGGCGCTACAACTTTTAGTTGCTTTGGTTGCTATGTGAAAGAAAAGGAATGCGTTGTAATTGATAATCCGTGGAAGCAATAGCTCTCGCGCGTGCATTGCAAAGGATACAAACACCCTCTTTGCTATGCATTTAGCATTAGCGGTTTGAAGAAAAACGAAATTGAGGTGAACTTGGATTGAACAGCTTTCGATTTCTCCTTTCGTTTGAACAGAACAGTATGATCTCAGCTTTGTTTTGAACTCACGTTTTTTCGATAAATGATTGTGAAGTCACGTTGTTATATCAGATACGGATTTCCCTATTTGGGACAAAATCACCATCATTATAGCAGGTTTTCCCGTTATATACGATGTCGTTATAACTGATATATTTAGTTAAGAATAGAATAGGAAACCAAACTTCTTGCAAAAATTCCATCGTTATATGCAATTGGTCGTTATAAACGATTTTCGTTGTATATTTTTTTATTATGGCAAAAAGTAGTTAAATGTTTTTAAAATCAAAACATCAATGATTTAAGGTATAAGCAAAATTTTTTGAAACTATGTTTAGAGACTGATATTTTGCAAATATCATTGGTACTCATCGATGTTGACATTTATGTTTTGCTATCGACGCTCATCCCTAGTAGCTAGCTATGTGGCAAAAGAAAAACTTTCCGTAGAATAAAAGTTTGAGAACCATTGCTTTAAATAACTATCTTCCTCATTTACTGTACACCTTTATACTAACATAGAGGTAACATGTTCTTTTATCATGCCGTTATCCTGGATTTGACCTCAGTGGTAGTGTAGAGCATGTGCCTTCCTCCCCCTAATTTAGTCAGGGTTGGTTTCGTGGGCAACGGGGTTCACAAAACTGTAGGTCCCAATGTAGAACATGACCTTAGATGCCCTGTCGTTACAAAACACACTCTCACCGCACACCTTTGACATAGACTTTCGACTTTTGTCCCTCTGCTCACATGTTTTTGTATCATCACCACTTATGCTAAACTTCAATCAATCCCCAGTCTAAACCTCCAATTCACTTCTCTTCATTTTTCCTTCACGTGCCTTCATCCCTGTTCTTTGTACAGCCCTCTCAAGATTACAGCACTATCTGTGGCTACCTTTCTGAAAATTTTCCTATTCCACAATTAACCAGGTTTATTTAAGGTTATGAATAGGTTCCTTTTCATTTATATAGTAAAAATTTCCTGTTCGTATTTAAATGAATAGTCCCTGACTATTTGAATGCAGAGAATAGATATTGTTATTTTTCCTTTGAAAGAGATTTTTGTTAAAACTAGGAAGTTGTATAATAGGTAATATGTATGTAATATGCAATGTTTTGATGTTAATATTATGAAATGATTAAATTATTATAATTATTATGAAATGATTACATAATGATTGTGATACCTTTATTAGCACCAAACTTTTTTTTTGTTATATATTATAATTATATATAATCATTTAACTTATTAGATAACTAATTCTACATTCTTTTCTCCCCTTAGGTTAGTGATCAGCTGTAATTCCAGTTCGTTGAATAACTATTTAAAAGAATTACGCGACAGCAAAAATATGTGCTATTTAGTAATTATTTCTATAGCAAGTATATTTTTATGTATCAGCTCAGAAGACTTGAATTGAGCAATTTCATATTTTTATAAAACTAAGGATGTCCATTATGGAATAATCAAAATGGGGTTATTCATATATCGTGGTTTATCATACTGACAAAAACCTGTTATCCTTTTAAGCATTTCACTAAGTTTCTGTCAGTAAAATACAGATAGAATATTAAATGGCCAATTAAAACTCTCTAGCATTTCAACAAGACTGAAAATTTATTCTGATGTTGGAAATTGAAAGCAGCAAAAAATTACAATGTTTGCTAAATAAAAACTTCTAATTCACTAGTCTTTCCTAGTGGAAACAAAAACTTGTGAAAATTTAAATTTGTTACACATTGCCTTTAAACAGGATATATTTGTGAGAATGCGTAAGGAATTAGATAGAGGTCAAAACTTTTGCAAGTGAAATGCTTCCTAAACAAGGATATTCAGATTTGCATAAAACTCCCAGTGGAACAAAAACTTTTGAATGTGGATTTTGCACTAAAGTGTTTACTTGTAAAGAGTTTAAACATGCATCTTAGAATTTGTACTGGTGAGCAACCACATGAGTGTTAAACAGATCGTAAAAGTTTTCTTGGAAAAGTTGCTTTTGTATGCATCAAGCAATGCATACCAAGGAAACGCATGCTGTAGAACCTTTAGAATGTGGAACATGTCATAAAATGTTTTCTCGCCAAGGAACATTAAAAGCACACCTGAAAACTCACACAGAATTTTTTGAATGTGAAATATGTCATAAAATATTATCTTCTCAGGGGACTTTAAAATCTCATATGATTACTCATACAGGTGAAAAACCATTTGAATGTGAAATTTGTTGTAAAACGTATTCTCATGCAAGGAGTCTACACAAGCACAGGCAAACTCATACTGAATCTTTTAGATGTGAAATTTGCGATAAAAAATTTTTTTATAAAGAAAGTTTAAAGGCACATTTTAGAATTCATACTGGAGAGAAACCTTTCGAATGTGAAATATGTCACAAGATGTTTTCGCGGAAAAACACTTTACATCAGCACAGGAGAATACATACTTTAGAGACAAGTTTTGAATGTGAAATTTGTCGTAAAAAGTTTTGTAGAAACGAAGCTTTAAAATTTCATCTTAAAATACATACTGGTGAGAAACCTTTTCAGTGTGAAACGTGTTCTAGAAAGTTTTCTCGTAAAAGTGCTTTAGTTTTACACAGGAGAACACATGCTGTGGAGAAACCCTTTAAATGTTTAATTTGTCATAAACAGTATGCTCATAAAGCTAGCGCAAGGGACCACATTAGAATTCATACAGGAGAAAAACCTTTTGAGTGTGAAATGTGTCACAAACTGTTTTCTTGGCCAGGTGCATTGAGAGTTCACCAGAATGCACATGTTACAGGAAAACCTCTCGAATGTGAGATTTGTCATGAACAGTTTATTTTAACAGCTTGTTTCAAGTACCATATGGAACATCATACAGGAGTGAAACCTTTTGAATGTAAAAAATGCAATAAAGGGTTTTCTCAAAGCCAATATTTACGCAAACACATGAAAATTCATATGAGGGAAAACCTTTTGAATGTAAAATCTGTCCTAAAAAGTAAACCTCCATAAGGTGGTTTAAGAAACTGAAAACCTTTTGCATATGAAATATATCATTAAATGTTTCCCCAAAGATGAAATTTGAAGTGACACTTCAGCATTCATAATGTGGAGAAGCTGTTCAAGTATGAAATAATATACATTGAAATTTTTATTCATCATTCCTGGGTTTGTCGTTTTCGAATTTCCAATATTCTGGTATTCATCATCATTCACGGAATTTTGCTTTATCAGAGGTCATAGCTCATTTAAAAAAAAAAAAAAAAAGTAAAAATCTGTTTCTCTAGACAAGAAGATAACGTCACATATATTTCTGGAGATATAATTTGGTTAGAGTAGGATGTAATCTTATAAGATTGTTCTCAACTGTCTTCTTTCTGCCTCTATGTAAATTTGATATTCTGCAATAATTTTACAACAGATGGCGATGCATAATTGTCTCTAGAAGTTTCTTCTAAGAATTTTTCCCTGTTATAGCAGTTGTACACTTATAAGTAATACGCCAGCATACGTAACTGCTTGTGTTAATTTCAATTTAAATATATCATTGCTTAGTGTACCACACACACATTCATTTATTCATAATAAAATTACTGATATCTTTATATGAATAAATATGCTTCCTTTGTGTGAAACAAAAGTAGATGTTTTATTTACTTTATACCTAAACATACTTTTATTAGCTTGGTAAGTACATAGTATGTTTAAGCCATTGATATACAACAGTCTCCATAAATTAAGGAAAATTACAAAAATAGTGAAAACTCTAAAACTAACGTGTTTATTGTAATGAAACTGTGCCAAACTATGCAATACGAGTAAAATGACATGAAAATAAATTACCAGACGATTAGGATGTTTCAGAAATTAGCACATATATGAAATTGACAGATCGGGTGAGTTAGTTTAGTATGGGAAAGGCATCTTCAATATGGAATGTGACCACCCGAGCAGAACAAACAAATTCAGAGCTATGATTATTTCCATTTTGAGAAAGTTTTATTGTAACATGCTTGCAGTAGTGCACCCAGAATATTCTCAGTGGGGGGGGGGGAGGCAGTAATGCAAGGAATTTTTAGTAGAAAAAGTGGCCAGGGGACATCAATTACTTTTTTTTTTTCATTAATTTATCATTATTAAATTACTACTAATTCTACAGTACAGGATACGTAAAGAATTAGAAGTAGTAGTAGATTATATTTATACAATTTTACAATGGCCAGCTTTTGTTTTCCACAAAAGATCACTGTTTTAGTAATAGGTTAAAAACTAACCCTATTTTACAAAACTTGCTTTTGCTTGCTTCTGTTTAATACTTGAACTACAGACACTTATTTCCTTCTGTGACTTAAAAACTTACCAGCTTTGTGAACTGAATCCTTATGACAGAGAAAAGTTCTATGTTGGCTGAACTTCTCCAAGGTCTTCTTCCAATTATTAAATTCTTTTGAAACAAGTTGACCTGTGGCTTGTGTCGATCTTAAACAGACTTCATGGGGTGAAAAGAGAACACAAAATTTGCTATAGGCACTGTCTTCTGCCTTTGGGTAAGCTAGATAGTTATGCTTACTCAATTCAGATCAACAGAATTTACGACTGTAGTAAGATTTCCTTCAACTTTTTATAGCTCTAGTGATAGCCGTGGGAAAATTTCAATTTGCATATGGTTCCCAAAGATTTTTTAGCATTGTTATCCTATCTTCATCAGTGAGGTTAGATTTCTTCACATAATTAAAAATATCTGCAGTCAGAATTTTCACTTCAACTGTTTTGGACTACCTTTACCTTCTGGAAAGCATTTGAAGACTGCCCCAACTCACTGCTGTTGCTTTCCTCAACAGCAGTCTCATCAATGTCACAAGAGTTCAGGGAAGTGTTGGGATCGTCAAAGCTTTTATAATTTCAGTGTCTGTTGGCGTAATAATTTTTCGCTTTGTTAGCCCGGGAGTGGGGGAGGCCGGTCCCTGCGTGGGTGCACCAATGAAAGCTGGTGTGTAGGGTTAATAAATTTCTTAAAGTCTTAATAAGAAATAGGTTTCTTGAATTTGCACTCGCCAAGGAAATTAATAAAATTAGTTCAGGAAATATCACATTGTGCAATAATTTAAAAATATATATTTTATAACAATTGAACAGCTTTTATTACATAATAATTCTGATGACACAAGACATTAAAACATGCTAATGTTTTTATATAAAATTTGAATAAATCTTGGCCAAATAATATAATCAGTATAGAAACTTATAGTTTTAGTTGCTTTTGGTATATTTTAATAAGGGTAGATTACTTTTATATAGGTTATTAGAAAAATGATGAACAACCTTGTTAGGAATTTACAGAAACCATTAATTCTCATTTACTTAAATCACCGGAACATTTATTCTCGTCTTCGGTACAATTATTATATATGTAGGATATATATATGCACAATATTACCAGTGTAGGACCAGGAGCACATACTTGCAATTGTAGAATTGTCCTCTCAAATTTAGGATATTGGGGGGGGGGGTAATATATTCTAAACATACATGTTATAGAAATGCATGTTAAAATTGTGATTTTACATATACTGTAATGTATAAATGTACATCAAATATGCTGGAGCTCCCCCACCCACTTTAGTTTTAGAATTCGACATTGGCATGTCTGGGCCTGCGTAGGCAGGGGAAAGCGTGTAAGGGATTTTAAGTAGAGACAACTGTGGCTTTTAAGCAAGGAATTGTTTAATCAAGCATGGAAAATGAAAAAGGAGGTATTTATGAACTGTACATGGTAAAATTAAATTGTGAAAAAATAAACATGGTGATAGGATAATAATTAAAAAAGTATATTGATCTATGATGATGTGAAAAATTACACCATCTCCTTTTGTCACATCAGTCAACAGATTATGATCGGATAGTACTAAGTCAATAATTGAACACCTGTCATCAAAGTTATAAAGGAGCCTTTTTTTAATATTGTGATATAATTTCATATCACCGGTATCATGAAATAATTTGATATATAACATCAAATTACAGTATTTTACAATGATGAGAAAGGTCATACAGGGTTTGTCCCAAAAGTTCCCGAAATGATTTTTTTTAAAATCATTTATTCAATATCAGTTTACAATCTTTTCAGAACTTTTCAAAGTATTCTCCCCCTGCTTCGATGCACCGTTGCCAACGCTTCACCCAATCATTGAAGGCGCCCTGGAAGTCGTCAACGGGAATCTCCTTCAGTGAGGTCGTCGCGGCTGCTTTTACCGCCTCCAGCGTCCCATGCCGAGTTCCTTTCAGGGTTCTTTTGATCCTTGGGAACAAAAAGAAATCCGCTGGTGCCAGATCGGGGCTGTACGGCGGCTGGGGCAGCGTTGCCACACCCATTTTGGCCAGCAACTCGGAGACAATGAGCGCGGTGTGGGTTGACGCGTTGTCATGGTGCAAGATCCAATTGTCGCGAATTTCGTTTCGGACGCGTCGAACCCTGTTGCGCAACCGTTTGAGCACTTCACAGTAAAACTCCTTGTTGACTGTTTGTCCTTGTGGCACGAATTCACTGTGAACTACACCTTTTCTGTCAAAAAACACAATGAGCATTGCCTTGATTCGCGATTTGCTCATCCTTGCTTTTTTCGGGCGAGGAGACTCCTTGGTGTGCCACTCGCTGCTCTGGCGCTTTGATTCGGGATCGTACTGAAAAATCCACGTCTCGTCCCCTGTGATCACTCTGTCCAAAAATTCTGGGTCCGTTTCGTAGCGTTCATGCAATTCCTGGCACTTCAACAAACGCTGCTCCTTCATCTCACTCGTCAGGACTTTTGGCACCATTTTCGAGCAGACTTTCCTCATTTGAAGATCCTCCGTTAAAATGCGATGAACGATTGTTTTGGGTATTCCACACTCCTCTGCAATCACCCGAACACTTAATCGTCGGTCATTGTCCAAAACTTGACGCACTTTTTGCACCGAGTCGTCCGTTTGTGATGTCGTTGACGGACTCCCGACCTTCCCGGAACCGCTTGTGCCACATGAAAGTTTGGCTTTTTTTCATCGCCCCGTCACCGTAGGCTTTCCGAAGCATTTCGAGTGTCTCCGCCCCGTTTTTACCCAGTTTCACACAAAATTTGATTGCATAACGCTGCTCCAAAAACTGGTCCATTTTTTGATCGACGAGGGTGCAGTAGATACCTCTGCGCGGAGCGTGACCCTGCCTCAACAACTGCCCGCAGGCGACTGATACCGGTCTCGTTTCCAAGCTCAGATCCCCCACCAACTTCTCCGCCCCGTCAGCCAGCGTTGCCAACTACAAAAAATCATTCCGGGAACTTCTGGGACAAACCCTGTATATCATAATTTGATATCAGACAACATCGAATCATGACCTTATTATTATATTGTAATTTGATGTCTCACGACATCGAATTATGATCTCATGACTATATTGTAATTTTCTATCATATGACATCAGATTATGATATCATTACATTGATCGGTGGAGGGTCATTTATAGTGAGGATATATGAATTCAATATCATTCATCATTGATATGGCAAAGATTTCAATATTGTACAATGTCTGGTGCTACTTGAATTACGGGCAGAGACATAGCCAAGGAGCGGCTTTGGCGGTTGTAACCCCATCACA
This sequence comes from Dysdera silvatica, assembly GCA_006491805.2. Taxonomy (NCBI): domain Eukaryota; kingdom Metazoa; phylum Arthropoda; class Arachnida; order Araneae; family Dysderidae; genus Dysdera; species Dysdera silvatica. Next base: position 29,769,547 of record QLNU02015003.1, on the reverse strand, counting down.
ATTGAATTTTGTATATTTAACACAATAATATATAAGTTGTAACTCTGTAAACCCTCCCTTTCAGCCTTTAACCTCCCTCCTTATGAACTTTCTATTTACGCTACTGATTATGGACACCACAGTATCAGATTGGGAAGGGGGCTCTCACACACTGATTTAGACATAGTGTGAGTCTGTAAATGTATAAAACATACATACTCTCTAAAATAGCCCCAAAAAGTAGGCTTTTACTTAAGAAAAAGTAATCGGGCCCTGAAAACAATGAGAGGTATTGTTAACATTGCAAATGGAAATTGGAGAATTGAGAAGCAGATAATTAGAATGGATAATTGGAAAGCAGAGAATTAGAGTGGAGAATTGGAAATTGGCAAGTAAAAATTTGAATGTAAACTGCAACTTGCCAATTTGCAAGTTGACTCTTATTTGCTCTCTGAACATTGATAAGTAAAGATGTGTGAACAATTCATCTAGAAAACATTTAAGGCAGCACTCACTGATTGATTAGTTGTTTTATGGTGCAAGGACAGTAAGGATCATGTTGTACCAAATGTAGTTTTCTGAAGAATCCAGACCTCTTGTGGCCTAAAGAACGAAACCCTGGACTACAGTGAGCAGAAAGTGTTCTTTTTTAAGCACCATTGGGAGTCTAATCAGGGATAACGTCATACTAGGTTAATGCATTACCACTGCAGGGCCATACCTTTCTAATGATGGCAGACAGATAAAGCAAAACAATAACAGATTCAGTATTAATTGAAACTAACTAAATTGTGATTATCAGTTAAAAGAAAAAATTGCAAAATGCATAATTCGAAAAAGCATTTGCTGTAACCACAGAATCAGTGAAAGATTTACCAGCAGGCTAAAGCCTACTGTGGTATATTTTCGACGACAAGTTTGCAAAAGTGTGGATTGTTTGGTGGTCAGTTGAATTACTAATTTCGATTTGTTCTATGTTCAGAGGCATGGTGCATTAGGCACTGGCAGAAGATTCCTTTGTCCATCCACAAGTTTTTCCTTGTAGATATTTATATTTTAATGTGTGGTGTAAACTTTCTAACCACATATTGGTATTCACACCACAGTTCAGCCTGTGGCGATAAGACCACAAGGTCAAACATTTGACATAGGTGTCTAAAAAATACTTTCCGAATACTACTGTTCCTTCACCTTGGAGCAGGTGGTTCTGACAGTTACCAAGCATTACCTAAAAGTTTTTGTCTCTCTCTCTCTTAAAGCAATGTTTTTAATGTTTTATATATATCACATTACTTTTGACGGTCTTTTATTTTTTTCAGGTTCTTTCTCCACGTCTCGTCGACATGCCAATTGCAAAAAAGATATTCCCCTGATGCCCCCCCATCTGTTCAGTCTAGGCATTATAAAAGGCCTCAGCCATATCCGTCATAAAGATGTTAGGTGTCAGTTTACCAATTCTTTTCCTCATTTCTGAGAGAAACAATGCCAAAACTGTCTGGTTCCACCTATTGTACACCATGAACATACATGGAAACCCTTGTATGTCATCAACCACCATTAATGTGGTTAGGCCAAAATTATATTTATTTATTCCATGTGTGCGTCATCCACACATGTGCAATCATGACCATACCTCATTAACATTTCTTTTTGAGCATCGGTCATTATTGTTAACAGAAAATCGTGTTTTAAATTTGGATAATCCTCCAAAACAATATCTTGCAGGCTTATAAAACAAAACACAATCATTTCCATCAGCTTTTGTTTCATTTATCCATGCTTCAACACTGGTGCCATCATCTTTGTGCTGACACAGCACTTGAATTTAAATGAAATGCATTTGCAATGTTCTGTAAGTCGTCTTTCGTTAACAGATTTAGCCTATCCAATCCTGAAGTTTCTGAAACAGACCCCCTCACATCATCTAAAATGTCTTTGAATGGCAGCTTCATCGCAATTTTTGCAGCCAAATTTTCTCATTCAGATTTAGTGAGGAATAAATGTCCAAGCTCATTCTGATGCCCTATGTATGTTTTTATGGAGGTAACTGAACATTTCCCACTTTTTTCTTCATAGACTCTCATATAGGCTGGGTAGAACTTCCAAATTTTGTTAGTCCCCTGTGTTTTAATATTTCTTAATCCATTACCATTAGGTTTGAAATTTCCAGATCGATGACATCTAAAATAATAGATTTTGCCTGTACTCTTTGTCTGTGCCCCTCTCGCTGTCACATATTTAAATTTTATTTATTTTTCAATAGCTTCGTTGCACGACTAAAAATCTTCAAACGTAGCAAACTTAACATTTTCAGTCTCTATACGTATTTCATGCTCTTCTTGAAAATGAACGGAGAGGTTATTTTTCGAAACACAGGCGTTACAAGAACATTCAAAAATTAGTTAGGCCGTTTTCAACTAAAAATTGGAACATTATTCAAAATTTTTTGGATTAAATTCAGAACTTTAAAAAACATGATAGCAGATTTTTTTGAAAAAATTGATTGGAGAGAAATGGGAGGGGGGTGGGTGCCTTCCATAGATAAATTTAAACCAGAGGAAAGGCAGTCATTGAAATACGAGAATTGCTGATGGAAGTAGTCTTCTGTAAGATGCCTGCAATTGGAGTGGGGGTCATTAAAAGCAGACAATTGTAGATTGGGGGGTAAAAATGTGTAAAATTTTACGGACGTATTTTGTGGACGAACCCTAAGTGGAAGTTGTCTCTCCCTCTATAAGCTACGCCATAGAAAACGGCCCTAGGCATGCGTTGTGTATGTGGAGTAATAATGTTTATTGTTATTAATGCTATTTTTATTTTATGGCCCTGAAAAGGGCCTTTATTTATTTTTATAATCAAAATTATTCTATCCCGCTGAGGTTATCGTCTGAATAATCTGAAATGTCGGAGCCGCCAATTGCAAAAATTACAGGTTCGACAATATTTTCCGTAAGGGCATCCAATTCCCACATTTGAGTTTTAGTTTTCATTACGTGATCGATGCAATTCCTCCATGTATGCTGTGTGTGTGACTCTATCGATGCCTTCGAGTGTCAGTTTCGAAACTTGATTCTTTTTAAACGTTTGGTTTTGACCAGCAACGTAGCCCTTCACTTGACTACAAACCAATTCAATAGGATTAAGCTTACAGTGATAGGGGAGTATGCGGAGGACAGTGTGCCCACTTTCAGCAGCTGTTTCATCAATGCGATAACTTGCGTAATTCTTACAGACGTCGTTTACTAAACGTAATGTTTTTTCCCTGGAGTTGAAAACTTCCCTTTATCTTTTAATTCAGCTTTCATTCTGTGTATGCTGGAAGGAGAAACCAGTTAAGCTGGAAACGATCGCTATGACATCATTGTCAGATTTTTTTGGGTAATATTGGTATATTTTGCAAAAAACATTCATAACAACCTTATCGGAACTTCCAAGTGGTTTTCCAGCCTTATGCGGTTAAATGTAAAAGAATCATTATTCGATACAGGAGCAGTATCCATTATTACGTTCATGCGAAAATGCGAAGTCCGAAAGAAAGAACAGAGAATGAATCGTCTTCCCGTTTTGGGGTGGAGGGAAAGGGTTGCTGCAATTTTCACTTTCTCCAAATTGTGCCAAAACATGCTTTGACCCTATTGGATATCAAAGCGATGACGTAATAAACACATCTTTCCCTAAATAAAGACGAAATGTAATATTACTGGGTACACATTATATATAAAATTCTAGATTAATTATATAGACATGTTGTTTGCATTTGACGATGAATTTAACACAAAAATGTAGTACTTAACTGACGAACTATTTTGTAAGGGCGGAAGGTTACAAGGCATAGCCTTTCCTCCACTGTCAGGTTAAGTTGAACAGGAGTATATAAAATCATTCCTATGTGTACTCTACCCTATTAACATACGTAAATTTTATGATCATCCCACAATTCCTTCTTGTTCTTTTTTTCATTTTACAGTAGTGTAGTTACAATGTTTAGAACTTTCTCAGTTAATTAATGATTATTTCTGTTTAAGGATGGTATTCTGTGCAGAGGTGGATTTGTCCTGTGACGGTGCAGTTTGGTAACATGTTCGCCTAGTGCACCGTTAATCCAGGTTTGACTCCTAACAGTACAAAAAAAACTTATTTAGAGATGTAGGCATAGTGTTACATGGGCCTGTGGGGCCCAAGCCGTCCCCCACCCCCCAATAATCTTAAATTGTGATTTCACATATACTGCAATGTATAAACATACACTAAAATATGCTTTTTGTCCCCCCCAATAATTTTGAGAACTCTATGTTGATGATCAGAGATTTCATGAAGATCTCACTGTAATGCAGGGTTTGGTTTCCTAGGCCTTAAGAGGTTCAGATTCCTCGGAAAACAGTAGGTCCCGGCGCAGCATGACCATTGTAGTCCTTGAGCCATAAAACCACAAACACGCAAAGGTGGATTTACAATTTTGATACCTATAGGTTTTGACATACTTTGCCACCTGTTAGCTGACATACTTTTCCGCCTAATCTTAATAAATTTAGTTAGAGGTATGACAGATTTTGGCACTTGTATAAAATTCTTAAATTGTTCGTCCATCATGGTTTTCATATTTCAAATTTAAATATTCGCTAATTTCGCATTTTTTGAATCTCTCTCAAAGTAGCTTGCCTTCTGTCAGTGCCTAATGCACCGTACCTCTTAACATAGAATAAATCAAAATTAGTAATTCAACTGACCATCAAAAAATCCACATGTTTGCAAACTTGTTGTCAAAAACATACCACCATAGGCTTTAGCTTACTGGTAAATCTGCCACTGATTCTGTGGTTACGGCAAATGCTTTTTCAAATTATGCACTTTGCAATTTTTATTTGTTTTAACTGATAATCACAATTTAGTCGGTTTCAATTAACACTGAATCTGTTATTGTTTTGCTTTATCAGTCTGTCATCAATAGAAAGGTATGACCCTGCAGTGGTAATGCATTAACCTAGTATGACGTTATCCTGGGTTCGACTACCCAATGGTGCTAAAAACAGAATGCTTACTTTATGCTCACTGTAGTCCAGGGTTTCGTTCTCTAGGCCACAAGAGGTTTGGATTCTTCAGAAAACTAAGTCTGGTGCAACATGACCTTTGCTGTCCTTTCACCGTAAGACAACTAATCAGTCAGTGAGTGCTTCCATAGATGTTTCCTACATGAATTGTTCACACATGTTTATTTATCAATGTTCAGAGAGCAAATAAGAGTCAACTCGTGAGTTGCAGTTTACATGCAAATTTTTACTTGCCAACTTCCAATTCTCCACCCTAATTATCTGCTTCTCAATTCTCCAATTTTCAATGTTAACAATACCTATATCATTATTGTATTCAGGTCCTGATTACTTTTTCTAAAGTAAAAGCCTACTTTTTTTTGGGCTATTTTGGTGAGTATCTATTTTTTATACGTTTACAGACCCCCACGCCTAAATCAGCATGTGAGAGCCTCCCCTAATCTGATACTGTGTCCATAATCATTAAAGTAAACAGAAAGTTCACAAGGGAGGGGTTATGGGCTAAATAAGAGGGGTTACAGAGCTACAACTCATATATTCCTATGTTAAATATACAAAATTGAATTGTGATGGGGTTACAAACCACAAAACTGCACTCTGGCTATGTCTCTGCCCATAATCCAAGAAGCACCAGACATTGCACAATATCGCACAATTCGCCATATCAATATTGGATGATATCGAAGTGTGATCTCACTATAAATGATACCCACTGGGTCAATGTCATGATGTCATATGATAGCAAATTACAATATAGTCGTGAGATCATAATTCGATAACGTGAGACATGAAATTGCAATATCATAGTAAGGCCATGATTCAATGTCTGATATCAAATTATGATATATGACCTTTCTCATCATTGTAAAATACTGTAATCTGATGTCATATATCAAATTATTTCATGATACCGGTGATATGAAATTATATCACAATATTAAGAAAAGGCAGCCTTTATAACTTTGATGACAGATGTTCAATTATTGACCTAGTACTATCCGATCATAATCTGTTGACTGATGTGAGAAAAGGAGGGGGGGTAATTTTTCGCTATCATTATAAATCACTATACTTTTTAATTATTATATCCCTATGTTTATTTTTCCACAATTTAGTTTTACCATGTACAGTTCATAAATACCTCCTTTTACATTTTCCATGCTTGATTAAACAATTCCTTGCTTAAAA
>QLNU02015003.1:29752149-29763232 GCA_006491805.2 Dysdera silvatica | reverse complement strand
TATTGCAGCATGGTCTTTGCTGTCCTTGCATAGTGATAAAACCAACTACTCATTCATCATTGTGTCTTCAGACGTCACCAATATCTAATGTTTTGTTATTGTGTATCTTAGACATTTTGGACCAATCAAAAAATTACATTATTATTATATATCTATTACCATTATTTTCTAATCTTTTCACGATTTTATTGTAGTACTCATTATTTATTATTTTTGGTTGGTACATTATTTATATGGCCAAGTCAATATTGCAACATGGCCTTTTCTATCCTTGCATAATAACACAACCAAATCAGTTATCTAATTGTTTATCTTTTTGCCTGACAAGCAGCACCATTATCTACTGAATTATTATGATATATTTTAGATATTTTTGGACTTACTGAAAATGAAAAATGCATTTTTATTTATATACTATTATTCCTCTATATATTTTTTATATTTTCGTTGCAGTACTTACTGATTATTATTCTGTTTGGTACTTTATTTATATATCCAAGTCAATATTGCAGCATGGCTTTTGCTGTCCTTGCATAATTGCAAAACCCAGTAAATTATTTATTCATCCTTGTCTTTCTGACATACTAGTATTTACTGTATCATTATGTGTGTATTATGAATATTTTTGGATTTGCCTAAGGGAATAGAAAAAAAATTACATTATTACTATTTATCTACTGTAATAATTGCACGAATTTTTGCTCATTGTGATATTACATTTGATTTGTTAATCATTATATTAAATTTACTTTCTCGGTAATCATGATGACAACTGTGAAAGTTGATTCGAGCAGTTGCGGCTCATGTGTCCAGAAGTAGGGTGTTTCATATATATTTTTGCTCATAAAAATACAACCCTTGAGTACTGTTTCCCCCCCCTTTTTTTTTTGGTGTTTGGAGATGGGGGAGTGCTATCCAGACATTAACATTACTAAAAGAAACTTAATGTGGCAACATGTTACAATTGCCACTGTCCAAAATGTCAAATTACTTAAAAGTTAATAGAAATGAACTCTCTCTGATATTAGCAACCAATTCTAATAAAATAATTGCAATAAAAATATACATAATTTCTTTTTCTTTGTAATGAAAACTAGTTGTTGGTGAAACAAAGATGAAAAGCAATCTACACTTATCACTTTGAATGATTCCTCCACGATGAACATCGAAAGTGACAAGTGAAAATGAGCCGTTAAGAATGGCGGGCACTGTACTAGGTCCCTCAATTTGACAATATTAGCTATTATTTAAAAAAGTGGACTGCCAGGTGTATGCTATTTTTAAAGTGAACACTATGAAAACCAGAGTCTGACCACTGCAAAGGCAACCAAAGCCTGGGCTTTGCACCCCACATTTTTAGTGGGCCCCAAAAAAGACACCAAATGTTACTTCATTTTTAAATATAAATTTTTTACTTTTACCGAATCTTTCCCCCCCCCCCCAAAAAAAAAATTGCCGAGCAGTAGCATTGCGAATTTGTTATTATAGTGTTACCTCCCAATAGCGGACACCCACGGAACAAGATATTTTGTCCCTTAAACAGAGGTGTCCATTCTTCGGAGGTACATGTGTTGATATATACATATGCTACAGATCAGAGGAATCGTCCCTTACTTGCATCCCTTTCAAGAGGTAACACTGTATTTACCTATCCAACTTATGATGGGACCAATTTTGCAATATCCCTTCGAAATGGGCTTGGCTTGCTACTCAGAGCATTTCCAAATTTTCGTGAGGACAAGGGCCCCGCAAAGGTATGATCGGACCCTGAGGGAAACATTTCTGTTTTAATTAAAATAATATTTTTCAAGTAAGAACAAGAAAGTGTTTATCATTGTATATTCTCAATTTATCTCAAAACTTGAAAAGAAATAAATCACCATTTCTTTCTAATATTAAAAATGTAACAATAATAATTTTAAAAAACGAATTATGTGCAATATTTTATATTTATATAATGATTTAGGTAAATTAATTTAAATAACACCGCAGTAACACCCCAAATATCCGAAATAAAGAAAGTGTGCTCAACTTTGATGTAAACAGAATTTTGGATAAGGTGAAAATTCAATTTTCAGTGCAACGGTTAAAGAAAACATTTATTCAAAAACATATTTAATTCCATATTATTAAACAACTATGTTAATAGTGAAAAGGTGAGATATTAATTGCTTCGAAGTACACTAGAAAACAAATACTCATACAGTATAAGCCTTTCTGCCAAAAATATCGAAAGAGCAATTATCAAAATATAAGTGCACCAGACTATTTCGATTACTTGAAGTTTGGATAATTGAGATTTTAGTGTATTGGGATGCCATCATTTATTAGCAGCCTGTGTAGAAGCAGTAAATTTAGATCTAAATGACTTAGTAATCAATTGTATATCCCTTAAGAGAGCGCAAAAAAGATTCTGTGAAAAAAAAAAACAGGAGAGGTAAGGTCAAATTTTTTACATTTGATGTATGTGTGTGTGTGTATGTCTGTATATATATTTACTTGTCAAACTTGTATTACAAGATCTCATTTTGTAGACCATGAATTTGAGAATGAAGAAAACGAAAATAAAGAAACTGTTTTCTTGAAAAAAAGGGACATTATAAAAAATAAAATCTTGATGGCAAAACTAGAAGTAAAAATTTACAATGATGTCCGAGGGCAAAACTGATACTTTCTCATTTACTTTTGTATGGTGTGTTTATGTTTCTTTATGATAAAGGTGACTCATGTTTATTCAACATTATTTTGTAAAAATTTTTAAACCTCCCAAATCAAATCCTGGATACAGCCTTGCAATGCTGCTCTCACATATTACTGGAAAAATGAATACTGACAGACTGTAGTGAGAGCTATAGCTTTGAACATTGAACAGCTATTAGGAATTTCTGAACTTCCTCCAGGAATGGGACTTGAAACTGCTTCAGCTGTATATGACCTCTTAGATGATTGATCATTATTGGATGTTGTTTAAGTTGTAGTACTTGATACAACAGCCAGCTATACAGGTCATTTGAATGGCACATGCTATTTGCTAGAACAAAACCTGAACTGTGATGTTTTATACTTAGCTTGTCACCATCACATTTTTGCAATTGTACTACAGAGTTTTTAGCGAGGTATGTTTCACACAGCAGTGGACCAGATATACCCATATTTTAAAGATACAAAAGGCAGTGGAAGAACATTGGTCAGACAAATTTTTTAATATGGCAGTCAAATGCAGATACTAGAAAAACACCGAAGGATGATGTATGTGAGATTTTATTGTTTGCAAAAAATATAATTGAAAATGCGCCCCATGAGGACTGCAGAGAATTCTTAGAATTGATTATAATAATTTTTTGAGGAGATGCCATTGCAGGGAATATGTTTCATCAACCTAAAGCATATCATTTAACAGGATGGATGGTCAAAGCAAGCTATTGCTTGAAAATCTATTTATTTAGGGAGCAATTTAAATTAACTGGAGGGGGAAATAAATGCTGTAAAATACATTTGTTTCACAATAAAATGTTATTGAAACAAATCTGAGGGATTCTGTAATTTGATTTTAAAAAAAAATCCATATAAATAAGGACCACCCTATATATATATATTCCCATCCCCCTATGAAATTACAGGTTTGCTTGAACTTCCATTTTGAGAAAATTTATTGGAATGCTTCACTCAAAAGCTTTATTGACTTGCATGAGTTCTTTGGTGTTTAAGTGTGGGCTTTCAAAATTTTTTTTATATATTAATTCACATTTGAAAAGCTTCTCACCATTATAAATGCTTAGGTGTTAACTTACATTTCTTTGGGGAAAGATTTAATGACACATTCCATACATGAAAGGTTTTTGTCCAACGCAAGTTTGCATGTGGTTTTTTTTTTAAAGTTCCTAAGGGAGAAAACTTTTTGGAGTAGATTTTACATTCGAAAGGCTTTCCTCCATATGAATTCTCATATGTTTGTCCAAATCTTGGCCATGAGAAAACTTTTTATGGCACTTTTCACACTCAAAAGATTTCTCTCCTGTATGATTTCCCATATGGTATCTAAAACAAGTTGTTAGAACAAACTGTTCATGACAAATTTCACATTCAAGTAGTTTCTCTGCAGCATGTACATTCTGGTGTGATCTTAAAGAGCTTCGTCGAGAGAACATTTTGTGACACATTTCACACTCAAAAGGTTCCTCTCCTGTATGAGTTCTAACATGCTCGCTTACACCAGCTTTATGAGCAAACTGTTTATGACAAATTTCACATTTAAAGGGTTTCTCTATAGCATGTGTCCTCCTGTGTAAAAATAATGCACTTTTCCGGGAAAACTTTCTAGAACATGTTTCACAATTAAAAGGTTTCTCACCAGTATGAATTCTAAGATGTAATTTTAAAGTTTCTTTACGACAAAACTTTTTAAGACAAATTTCACATTCAAAACGTGTTTCTACGGTATGTATTTTCATGTGCTGTTGTAAAGAATTTGTTCGTGAAAATGTTTTGTGACACATTTGGCACTTAAAAGGTTTCTCTCCAGTATGAACTCTACGATGTGCTTTTAAATTTTGTTTTTGAGAAAACTGTTTATGGCAAATTTCACATTTAAAAGGTTCTATATGAGTCTGTGTGTGCCTGTTCAAACTTCCAGGTTGAGAAAATGTTTTATGACAAATTTCGCATTCAAAAGGTTTCTCTCCTGTATGAGTACTCATGTGTGTTTTTAAACTTCCTTGTTGAGAAAATGTTTTATGACAAATTTCACATTCAAATAGTTTCTCTCCTGTATGAATACTCATGTGCATTTTTAAATATGATTTCCGAGATATCATTTTATGACACATTTCACATTCAAAAGGTTTCTCTACAGTACATGTTCCCTCAGTATGCTTTAGTTTGTGCATACGAAAGCAACTTTTCCGTGAAAACTTTTTAGAACATGTTTCACACTCATAAGGTTTCTCACCAGTATGAATTCTAATGTGCATGTTTAAACTTTCTTTACGAGTAAACAGTTTAGTGCAAATTCCACATTCAAAAGTTTTCTTTCCAAAGGAAGTTTTATGCAAGTTTGAATGCCCTTGTTCAGAAAGCATTTCACTTACAAAAGTTTCGGCCTCCATATACCTCCTTGTGTATTCTCACAAATATCCTGTTTGAGAGCAATGTATAGTAAATTTAAATTCTCACAAGCTTTTTTACTAGAAAAAGCTTGAGAACTAGAAGTCTTTATTTAGCAAACATCGTAATCTATTTGCAGTTTCCAGCACCAGTATAAATTTTTGACGTAGCTAAGTCATAAAACCTAAAAAAAAATATAATTGACCATTTAATATTCTCTCTGCTTATTACAGAAGTGTTTATAAGGACAACAGGTTATTTCACTATAATGAACAGAGGTATATAAATAACCGTTTTGATCATTTTATAATGCAGATCCCCAATTTTCTGAGAAATTCTAACTTATCCACTTCAACTATTCTGACTATGTATAGACTACTAGCTGTAGAATTAATTATTGAACAGTACATATTTCCCATATCGTATATATCTTCTACATAATTTCATATCAGAAATGGATTAGTTTTTTCATTTCAATGAAAGCTGAACACCAACCTAAAGAGAAAAGAAATGCAGAATGAGGTTATCTAATAAACATATAGCAAAATTGTATGTAATTAATGACATAAAATACAGATTTTGATGCTAATAAAAGTACCATTATCAAATCTTTTTCCAGTACAGTTTATATCATTATTGAGAATGGTTTTCTGCAAGCAAAAATTAGTATTTGCCTTGCAGCTGGAAGAAACACGATATAACTGATATTAACTAGCAGAAACTAATAAAAGTACATACAACATTGGATCATATTTATTAAATAAAAGGTAAATACTTTTAATTATAGTAATTTAGTATACAACAGAGTTTAAGCTGCATAAGATTCATTTTGCGAAAGGATATTGTATTTTAATAAAGAAAGAAAAAAATTTAATACCACTTTCGCTAAAAAGCGACAGCTCTTAAAATTATAAACGTTCACAATTTTATGTTGGCGGTCAGAGGCATAGGCAGAAAGTTCATAAGGGGGTTATAGGCTTAATGGGAGGGGTTACAGAGCTACAACTCATATATTCCTATGTTAAATATACAAAATTTCATTATGATGATTTACAACCTCCAACCCCCCCCCAGCTATGCTTCTGCCAGCAGCCACCATACAACAATCTTGAAAATTTTCTGTAACATCATGAATGGATGATTAAAAATCGGTTAGATTTTGAAAATGGCTACAAACTATGACATGTAGCAAAGCCAAGGAGAATCGTATAAATATATGATCGATTGTATAATATAAAAAGTGGGTACTTCCTTATCATAGCAGCCCCGAGATTTTCACCAAGATAGTGATAAATTGCCAAGCTATGTCGCCAAGATACTGGTGAAATCTTGCCAAAATCGGGTATTTTCTGTTATTTACATGGTGTGAAATTTGTGCTGCGGTTTTCAAATTCGCATTGCTTCGTTTAGAATAATCCTTGTTTTTTTGTGAATACGTGATTAACGATTTTTAATTTACCAAATAAAGAGGTGGATGCCATATTTTTTCAAGAGCCCCAACCTTATTTGGTGACATAATACTGACACAATCTTTTACTGATTCAGGCAGCACACATTGAATGTGATCTGAACAGGCACGAGTTGAGAAGCAACGTGTGGGAGGGGGGAGTCTAGGGGTCTCCCCCCGTTCAGTTCCTATGATTCAAGTAAGTATACTAATTGTGGGAAAAATACAAACAACAATATAATATTGATTCAGCCTTTTACTGATTCAGGCAGCACACATTGAATGTGATCTGAACGGGACCGAGTCACGAAGCTTCCTCCCTCAAATTTGTCCCCAGTTCGGTCCCTGTGATTCAGGTCAGTATACTAATTACGTGAAAAATACTTAATTAGAAAAGCTTATGGTATACAATATACTCCACGGGCTTAATATCATAGGTGTATCTTGGCAATTTTGGCGTAATCTAAAAGTGCAAATCATCTCGAGGGGAACCACTATAATAAGGATGTACCAAAACGTGTTATTTGTAGTTCTAAATTTTAATTATGTTATTTTGTTTAACATTCTCCCAAAGTACAAAACTGTTAAAACTATCGCAGGTATTTACACTACGAAACAGAAAACTAAAAGAAATTTAAGAATGTGAAAATTTGTTTTTACATTTTAGCTAAAACGCCAAATAAAAATTGAGCTAAACCCTGATATACAATAAAGTTTTGTACAGATTACTTCAATAATTAAAGTAAAGTGGTCATTCCGTATCAACTCAATGTGGTTCACAACCCGACATTATCTAATTTCTTTCAAAATTCGCAGAACTGTTGCACACCATGACTTAAACTTATCTGTCAAATTTCAGATTTTTACAGACTTTTCCAAAATTATGGATTTTTAAACTTCCAAAAGTGGATGAAAAATTGCATTGCCACACAACGTAAAACAGCATGTAACTCTTCTTCTAATTGTGCTACTGAGCTGAATGAGGGTTCATTTTGAAGCTCTTAATGTGAGGTTTTTGAGGAGGGGTAACATAGCCATGACACTAAAGGTCAAAGTCATGTGACCTTGACCTTCAATATCTCAAAACAGGCCCCTTTCGTTTTGCATGAATTTTGGTACTTACGTATTAGCCTGTCGACCATTTTCGCCAAATCGAAACCTATTGCTAAATGCCGTGAAACAGAACCAATAATGAAAAAACGTTTCCACGCACATTCAAACATAACTTTGAATAGTCAGATAAACTATAGTATATAGCTTCTGAAGCAAAACTTCAAGAATTGGAAGAAGAACTTGACAAGATCAAATGGGACATTGTAGGACTCAGTGAAGTTAGAAGAAAAGGTGAAGAGTTGGTGGAACTTAAAAGCGGACATTTGTTTTATTATAGAGGAACGGAAACTGGAAGAACAAGTGGTGTTGGCTTCTTAATCAACAAAAGAATTAAAGACTACCTTCTTGAAGTCGAAAGCACGTCAGATCGAGCAGCGAGGCTCGTTGTTCAACTAACCCAGCGATACCAACTTCAGATAGTACAGGCATATGCACCAACATCAAGCCATACCGACGAGGAGGTTGAAGAATTCTATGAAGAAATCAAACAGCTACATACCAAGGGGAAACAACACATCAAACTCATCATGGGAGATTTTAATGCAAGAATTGGACAACAGGAACAAGGAGAGACATCGGTTGGTAAATACAGGGAAAGGAAAAAACTTGATCAACTCATAGAATTTGCAGAAGCTGAAAATCTTAGCATCATGAATTCATTTTTTAAGAAGAAACTACAAAGAAAATGGACATGGAAACACCCCAATGGAGGAACCAGCGAAATTGACTATATACTGGCAAACAAGAAATCAATTATTGAAGATTGCAGCGTACTGAACAGATTTAATACTGGAAGTGATCATCGAATGGTGAGATGTAAAATGCACTTAAATACTAAACTAGAAAGGCAGAAGCTCATTAGGAAACAAGTATGTAAGAGGGTGGATTTAAAGAAATTAAAAGAAAATACCGAGGCATTCAAGTTGGAATTAAAAAATCGCTTTTCTGCACTGGAAGGACTTATTGAAGAAGTTGACATCTCAGAAGCAAATGAAAACATTGTTAAGACAATAATTGAAACTGCTGGGGAAATTGGTGGTGTAATATGTAAAAAGCAGAATAGCAAATTATCTGAGAAGACGAAACAACTCATGAAAAGGCGAAGACTTATGAAGGTGGACAATCAAAATACCAGTTGCAGGATTGAGTATGTAGAACTTTGCAAAACTTTGCGCAAAAACATGAAAGAAGATATAAGAAAATTCAATTGTGAGTTAGTAAGGAAGGCCATTGAAAGCAACAAGAGCCTTAGGGTTGTTAAAGGGAGTTTGTCTATTGGGAAGAAACACATCATTGCATTAAAAGGAGAGGATGGCACTGTAACAAGAAATAGGGAAGAAATACTTAGAAGAGTTGAAGAATTCTACAGAAAGCTGTATGAGGGAAACAGTGGATTAAACGAAGACTCTGAGATAGTCGAAGGAACAGCTCCTAAAATCTTAAAAGAAGAAGTAGCATTTGCAATAAAAAGTATGAAGAAAGGAAGATCCCCTGGCGATGATGGCATTACATTAGATATCTTAAAAGAAGCTGGAGAACATGTAGAAGACATACTCGCAAAATTCTTTACCAAATGCCTCAACAGTGGTAACATACCAAACCAATGGGATTCTGCAACAGTAATTCTTTTGCATAAAAAAGGTGATAAAGAGGATTTAAAAAATTACCGACCAATTAGCTTGTTACCTGCTATTTATAAAATCTTCACAAAAGTGCTAACACATCGCCTGCAGAAAAAATTAGATGCAGCTCAACCAAGAGAACAAGCTGGATTTCGAAGTGGATTCAGTACAGTGGACCATATTCAAGTATTAAGAGAATTAATTGAAAGAACACATGAATATGAACTTCCATTGTGTGTGGCATTTATTGACTATGAGAAGGCCTTTGACTCTATTAAAACATCAGCAGTCATCAACTCTTTAAGATCAGCAGACATCGAGGATGTGTACATTGACATGGTGAAATGTGTGTATAAAAATGCAAGTGCAAAATTTCGGTTACATAAAGATACCAAAACTATTAAAATTGGTAAAGGTGTGAGGCAGGGAGATACCATTTCTCCAAAACTTTTTACTTCAGCTTTACAGATGATTTTTCAGCAAATAAATTGGAATAACAGGGGAATAAAAATAAATGGTGAATATTTAAATCATTTGCGGTTTGCTGATGACATTGTTATTTTTTCAACGAACCCATCAGAACTCCAAGACATGGTACAGGAGCTCTCAACTAGAAGTAAAGAAGTTGGACTCAAGATGAACCTACAAAAAACTAAGATCATGTTCAATAATTTTGTAGAGGAAACAAAAATACAAGTTGACAACACTGAGCTAGAAATTGCTGATTCATATATTTACCTTGGCCAGCTGATTTCAATGGATGGCAACATTATGAAAGAACTCAACAGACGTATTAAACTTGGCTGGAGTGCATTTGGAAGAAACAGTTTTATCCTGAAGGGGAAATTGCCTTTGTGTCTAAAAAGAAAGGTCTTCAACCAGTGTGTATTGCCAGTCCTCTCTTATGGATCAGAGACATGGAGTCTAACTATTGGAGCAATACGGAAGTTAGAGATAACATAAAAGAACATGGAGATGTGCATGCTTGGAATAACTAGGAGGAATTGAAAGAGGAACACTTGGGTGAGAGAGCAAACTAGAGTAGAGAACATCATTGTGAAAGTAAAAGGGTTGGAATGGCGATGGGCTTTGCATATTGCAAGAAGAACTGGTCAACAATGGACAACTGAAATTCTCAACTGGATTCCAAGAGACCACTGAAGACTTAGAAAACGTCCTCAAACTAGATGGGTGGATGAAATAAGAAAACAGGTTGGGGTGACTTGGAAGCGAATTGCTCAGGATAGACTTGTGTGGAAAGCATTTGGAGAGACCTTCATCCAGCAGTGGATAGATAATGGTTGAATATGATGATGATGATGATGATGATATATATATATATATATATATGAATAGTGGGGAAATAATGCCAATGAATGGTTACATTTAGTTATTTATGTAAATGAACTTTGGCGCAAATTTTTCAAAATCTTCGCCAATTTCTTGGTTGACAGGCTAATATGTTAAGTACCTGATTTTTTTATATTTTAATGGTCAACTACTTACTTAGTTCAATGCTAATTTTCAAGCTGGAACTCGAATGAGATGTTATTAATTTCCATACATCACAATAATAACCACCAATAAGATAATTTAACTCATTTCTTTTTATTGCTCGCTTATGGAGGTTATAAACATAAAAACAGTGACTTAAAATTACATGCTTAATCATTTATAATAATTAATCTAAGCATAATACAATTTTTTTTTTTTTAAATTTTCGAAGTCTTTATAATAAATTACAAAAAGATGTATTGTGGCTTTATTATCGTTTCAGTGAAAGCATTGTGCAGCATCC
>QLNU02015003.1:29737261-29752049 GCA_006491805.2 Dysdera silvatica | reverse complement strand
TCTTTGTCCCTGATGCCTTCACGTATTTACATTTTGTTTCTTTTTCAATAGCTTCTTTCCATGACTTAAAATCTTCAAACGTAGCAAGCTCAAGGTTTTCAGTCTCTATACGTATTTCATGCTCTTCTTGAAAATGAACAGAGAGGTTGTCTTTCGCAACGCAGGCATTACAACAAGGGCATTCAAGTATGTTATTCATAATCAAACTACTAAATCACGAACTAACTATTACAAACTTTTCACTAATCTACAGACTAACTAATGTCCTCAAATGCTCTTCTCACCAAAAACCGCGTAAATCTCTGACTACACACCAAAACTGGAAAACACAAAACAAATCACTAACTAAACACAAACTCCAACCGCTAATTCCAATCGCTAAATCAAATCAACACCAACCAAAAATAAATCACCAACGTAACACCAAAACTGAAATAAATCACCAACGTAACACCAAAACTGAAAAACACAAACAAATCACTAACTAAACACAAACAACACGAACTCCAACCACTAATTCCAATCGACACCAGCTAAAAACCACGAACTCCCGCTATCGACCGACTATATGCTAGAAGATCTAGGTATTTTACATCGTGTTTCGGCACTACTGCACCGGCAGTTTGGTCCTTTTTGATAATCCTTCGCGGAACTGCAGCGTCTTTGCGACCTTCCCGCAGCATTCATCCTTCAGCAAATAGAATCAACAGGATGGAGCATACGCCAGCAGTTAGCGGGTAAATATACAGCCAACTAGATTACTACAGGCCCGCTCACGTGAGCCCAACGCCATAGAAAACCTGTCCCCAAATTTTATCAGTGGCGATTCTCTCAAGCAGTTTTTCTCCGACAGATGGCGCCTGCTACCTGGGTTAATATTCTCAATTTAACAGACTATAAATGCCAATTAATAGCCCAGTTTATGATTACATACAGAAATAGGTTGCCTTTTTCTCAAAAATTTATCGTATTTTATTTTCCAACGACGTTGATGATATCATGACATGATAACGATTTTTTAAAATAAAATTTAAATCTTGCATCTTTTTCACTTACTGAAGACGATTTACTGGATGAAATGATTTCTTAGGCATGATTAAACTGATAATGAATTGATAATTTACATTGGAAGCTAAATTGTAAAAGCAGACTTTATTTTAATGGTTAATAAAGCGAATAATTATATAGAATTTAAATCAACTAATTAATAATTTAATTATTTTTATTAAAATTAATTATAAAATAAAGAATTAATTAGAAGGCTTGACACCTGTTTGAAACGACCTTAATGGAATGGTAATGAAATTAAGATATGAATTTACAATAGACTGATAATATAACTACAGAATGTACAATACATAATTTCTAATAACTTTTGACACAAACCAGATTTTTAATACACTGCATAGTAAAAACAAAGCATCGGGTATTCATGAATAGAAATTCTTTCCAAAATAATTTTACTTGAAAATACAAACTACATAATAAAGCAGTATGTCACCGAAAAAAATAAACACTTATTGTGTCCCTAATACTGCAGATATAAATAAGCTAGATTTTATGAAATTGGATTGAACGAAAAAATATACTATTATTAAAAGTGTGTTTTTTATATTCGTTATTTTTTATTTATCCTCGTGTCTCAAAAATGTATAACAAACGGTAAATAATTACGGCAGTTTACATTCTCTGGAATCTTTATTGATATATCCCTAATAAAATGTAAAGAGGGCACAATAACGCTATTTCAAAAATGTAGAACTGCTCATCAAAATAAAATAATTTTCACTCTAATACATAGTACGTAATAAAACAGTATGTCATACAAAAACATCCAAGTAGAAAAAACGAAGTTTTGGGCGCCCGTACCGTATAGTAAAAGAGCACCATTGTTTTCATTACATATAACATAAAAGGATTAAATGTAGATTAATAAGTACTTTTTAAATTACTGACTCTAACATGAAGGGCTCTGTTTGCTAGGATTGGAAACTGTCCATACTTCCAACAGAGGCGTTGATGAAATATTTTGAATTATAAAATAAAGGAAATTTTAAAAATAAATTTGTGCAATTCACAGACGTATCTCGCTCATATGGTGCCCGGTGTGAACCCGAAATTTGACGCGCTCCCCACTAATTTAGCAAGCATTGATTATTTGATAAAAAATGAAAGCTAAACGAAGTTCTACAGCAACACAAACTGGAATGGGACTCAAAAATTTTTAAGTACTCAAAATAAATGGTTGCCTCTATTTGCGGTCTTCAAGAATGTTGGCACTACCTTCAAGATTATAATAAAATTAGTGGATTTTAAAACATATGTTTTCAAAGAACAAAGCTCCAAGGAAAATTATTTCAATTACGTACAGCCAACATATATTTTTCAAATAGATGAAAACATTAAATGTGCATATATAGCTTTGATGTTGGATGAACCTAAAACAATTAATGCACCTTAGCTTGGCTACTACAGAATAAAATTATAAAGGGAAACAAATTACCTTCACGTGAGATGGTTGTAATTCGAAGATTTCCTTTACTTCGAAACTCGTGGAATGACATCATTTTTTCCTGATTTCGATTTAAGAAATGGAACACAACAATATGCCAGTGTTAACACGACAAAATACCATATAAAAATTACGGAAAACTCTGAAACGTTTTAAACTTGTTCGGTAAACTGTAAACACATGAAAACACATGGCATGTTTACCCATGTCATTTGGCGTCCCCTATGAACAACCCTAGTAATTACTCCAACAGAAAGTGGGGACACCCTTAAAATTCACGTGAGCGGGCCGCGAGATTTGAATTTCCATAACACTTTTAGCATTAGGACCGATTTAAGCAATCTGATTGGCTGAGCAGGTGATCTATGGCTGGGCTCCAAGATCGAAATAATTCCCGTCAAAAAGAATTGGCGTTATTTTTTTTGGCGAAATTAGGATTGTATGTATATCGTAAGAACCATTAATAATTACAAAAGAAAGTGATGTCATTGTCAAAACCTGGTGCTTCCTGCAAATGCTCCAATATAAGAAATGTAATTGAGCAAACGTCTTTAAAAGTAATCTATTTTCCAGCTATTGAAATCATTTAATGAGTTATTAAATAATGTAAGATATTATTACCCTTCACAGGGATAACACAATTACCAAATAATGGTCAACACACAATCCCATCAGGGCTAGTTATTAAATAATACATGCATATAGACTTAACTTGGATGCAGGGCAAACAGGGTTGGCAAATACCCGGGTTTTTACATGGAAAACAGGTGCCAAACCACATTTTCCATAAATACAAAACAACTCGGAAATAATTTTCAATTACATACAAAAATATCTTTCTTAACGACCTCCTCTATTTTGAGAAATTTCCCTTAATGACCACTTCTCTGAGCTAACTCTTTATCACGGAACCGACGATGGTCGCCTGAGGGAGGTTTTACTGTATTTCGAAAATACTAATTTTCAATTTCAATCAAGGAAGGCAATTCCAAAAATTAAGGGAGATACAAAAACTTTTTTATTTTTTAAATACGGGATTACTACTCGACGTGATCTATTTTTTTTCTTTAAAATTTCAGCCGCCATCTACTCATACATTGAGGCAAAAGATGTTTTTTTTATAAAAATATAAGCTAGCAGCACAATATTTCAAAAATGTTTTGTTTTAAAGATTTCTAACCATTTATTACATTTTAAATTTAAATCAAAGAAAAAACCAACTCATGGTAATATTAAAAATAAATTGGGAGTATTATTGAAGAGTGTCGTTCTAAAATTCCCC
Source organism: Dysdera silvatica (assembly GCA_006491805.2). NCBI lineage: Eukaryota > Metazoa > Arthropoda > Arachnida > Araneae > Dysderidae > Dysdera > Dysdera silvatica. The sequence goes on along the minus strand of QLNU02015003.1, from coordinate 29,748,255 downwards.
CGCGATTAAAATCTGATTTACGTAAAGGACGATTACGAACTCTGAAGTGGTTGATCTTTTGGTGCCTGTTACATTGGCGGCCAAAATTGCGTAGCAAACCTATAAGTGATGGCATCGTTAGCCAATCAGATTGTTTAAATCGGTCCTAATGCTAAAAGTGTTATGGAAATTCAAATGTCGCCGCCCACTACGAGTAGTGAGAAAAAGTTTAAGATTCGAAAATGGCAAGGCCAACTAGATTTACTATAGGCCCGCTCACGTGAATTTCAAGGGTGTCCACACTTTCTTTTGGAGTAATTACTGGGGTTGTTCATAGGGGACGCCAAATCACAGGTACAAACATGCCATATGCTTTCATGTGTTTGCAGCAGTTAACCGAAGATTAAAAAGGGTTTCTGGGTTTTCTATAATTTTTACATGATATTTATTTGTGATAATAATGATAGTTTCTTGTTGTGTTCCATTTAGCCTATTTATATCTGCAGTATTAAGGACACAGTAAGTGTTTATTCTGTATTTTGTTTTTTGGTGACATGCTGTTCTATTATGTAGTTTGTATTTTCAAGTAAAATTATTTTGGAAAGAATTGCTATTCATGAATACCTGATTCTTTATTTTTATTATGTGATGTATTAAAAATTTGGCTTGTGTCAAAAGTTATTAGAAATCATGTATTCAATATTATACATTGTATTTAATATATACAATATTATACAATGTATAAAATATTATACATTGTGTAGTTATATCATCAGTTTATTGTAAATTCATGTGTCAATTTCATTAACTTTCCATTAAAGTCTTTCCAAACAGGTGTCAAGCCTTCTAATTAATTCTTTATTTTATAATTAATTATAATAGAATATAATTAAATTATTAATTAGTTGGTTAAAATTCTATATAATTCTGTTTTATTGACCATTAAAATAAAGTCTGCTTTTATGTACATTTTGCAATTTAGCTTTCAGTGTAAACTATCAATTTATTATCAGTTGTTAATCATGCCTGAGAAATCAGTTCATCTAATAAACCGTCTTCAGTATAAATGAAAGAGTAGAAAAAGGTATGTAGGATTTAAATTTTATTTTAAAATTTGTTATGGAAGGTTATCATATCACGATATCATCATCGTCGTTGGAAAATAAAATACGATAATTTTTTTGAAAAAAAAAAAAGCAATCTATTTCTGTATGTAATCAGAAACTGGGACATTAATTGGCATTTATAGTGTGTTAGATTGGGAATGTTTTCCTATGCAGCAGGCGCCCTCTGTCGGAGAAAAACTACGTGCGAGAATCGCCACTGCGAAAATTTGGGGACATGTTTTCTGTAGCGTTAGGCTCACGTGAGCAGGCCTGTAGTAAATCTAGTTGGCCTTGGAAAATACCATCATACGATATGTTTACAAAAATGTTAAAGGCACTTTCCTTTAGTTGCTTAGATTTGCCGCTGTAAAGCCGAAAATTGTGGTCTATTTCCCCGGCGGCATCGGCCAATACATTTGACCCATGATTTTCAGTCTATTCAGTCGGCTAACGATGCCGATTTATGAAAACATGAATAAATCGACTCCCGATTGATCGTCAAGCCGATCTATCGGTCGATCCCTAATTGTTTTAGCAGTAAAAAGTATTAAACTGTTTAGTTTCAAAATTAAATAAAAATATATTTAATTATAATGAATTTAATTGAAGTATAAATTAAATTACATTTATAGCCATACTAAATAAGTAGTATTTTTTAGTTTTTTAAATTGAAGAAATTGTAGAAAATACCACTAAAGTATAGGTAAGTGGGTAATTTAAAAAAACAAATTTAATATAGTTTATTATGCCAATGACTTCCGAACAGTGCTGGTTTAAGGGTTTTATGACCCCTAGGCTGAAGAAATAGAATGGGCCCCTAAAGAATGTGTTTCATGATATTCAGTCAATAAATCAGGAGTTTATTTTGTTTTTTGAAAGTTCATTATTTTCAGTATTCAGGCATATATAGCAGTAATAAAAATTTCTCGGACATTTGTAAATAAACAAGATTAAAATAACGCTTAAATTGTAAGGTAAGGCTCCTTCAAGGTCCCTGTGAAGTTCAAAAATGGTGGGGCCTTTACACGCAACATAGTCTTCAAAATTATTTGGGTGGGAAGGGGATAGCAAGCACATAGTAAATGCATCTATACATTACAATGCATGTTAAATTCCAATTTATTTCAAACTACGGGGAGAGGCTCGCTCTCCACCAGCCCATTTAACTTTACGCTTATACCTATAGGCCTACCTAAGTCAAACACCGTTTCCGAAAAAAATTGGCAACTTTCGTTTCAACAATTTATAAAGAAGTTTTACTATTAGGTTGAAAACGCTTCTTAGTTACTAGTTAGTGGTTGGTTTTAAGTTGTACATGGATATACATGGAGCTCCACTCAATAAATATGCACACCCAATCTTCCTATAACTATGTTTATTTTGAACTTCGGAGTGCAACCGCTGTCATTTCACAATCTCCATTAGTTTTTTTTGGGCTGCTGTACTCTTGGTCAATATTATACTTAGTTAATTTAGAATTGTGAGTCATTCCATCGTATAGCCAACTGTGCACTTCCATTCACCTACATATAGTTTATAGACAACCATATCTGTTATCCATAAAACTTAACGGTACCTATTTACTATACACAGAGAATTCAAATACATTGACACTTCGCAATGTATTTAGCATTACAGGTTTGAGAAAAAACGAAATTCTGTTCACTTCACCAAACTATTTTATTTTTTATTTGAAAGGAATAGTCTGATTCCCACATTGTCATGAACCACATAGTTCTGATCTATAACCATCGAGTCACATCATTATATATGATACTGATTTCACTGCTTGGAATCTACATAGACTACAAAATTGCTATTGTTATACCAAGTTTCTTTGTTATAATCACTATATTTAGTATGGAGTAGAATAGCAAACCAAACTTCTTGTAAAAATTCCATTGTTATATGCGGTTGGTCGTTATAACTGATTTCCATTGTATATACAAAGTTTCATCACAATGTGGGGGCTAACAACCCTCATCAACATTCCTCTGAATATATGCCAGTATCTTTGGGACTGTATTGCATTGGTCAGCATAGACAGGTGATCACTGTACACCGCGGACGTTGGTATAGGTATGACTAAGTATCTACCAGTTCTCTCTCTTATAAAAAGTGGTCACTTTATTCAGGTGGTCACTTTACCCAAGTGGGTACTTTACCAGATTCAACTGTGGGGTCATTCCATGTCAAATCAATGTAGAAAAGTGCAGTTTACAACCCAACGTTCTCTGGTTTCTTTAAACATTGGTAGAACTGTTGTACATTATGACTTATAACTACCTGCCAAATTTTAGATTTTTTCTGCTTCCTCCCGAAGGTTATAAATTTTTAAACCTTAAAAAAAGGCTGGAAAAATGCATCACCCAGCTGTACGTGAAGTATTATGTAACTCTTCTAATTAGGCTACTGAGATGAATGAGGCCTTGTTTTGAAGCTCTTGATGTGCTGTTTTTGGAGAAGTGTAACATGGATAGGGTATTAAAAGTCAAGGTCATGTGACCTTGACCTTTGATCTTCAATAGCTCAAAACATGTACCTTTCGTTTTGCATGATTTTTTTATATTTTAATGGTCAACTACTTACTTAGTTGGTTTCCAATTTTCAAGTCGGAACTCTCATTCAATTTTTAGTTATTAATTTTTATGTATAAACAATAAGCATAATTTCCACCAATACGATACCACACATATTGCTTAACCATTGCAGATACGTCTGAATTTGTAGTTATGAAAGCATTGATTTATGGGTCAAGTGCTTACAATACTGTGCTGGGCAGAAGTACTGTATTTAACACAATGTAATTACTCGCATAGTAATGTAATTACTCGCGTAGTAATGCAATTACCAACGAACATGAAGAAATTCTTTGGTATGTTTAAACTAGAGAATGAAATATGGCATATATATTGATTTTCACTAAATTTTTTAATAATTAATTACATAACATTTAACAGAATAACTTTCATTAAATAAAATGAAAATACTACTTTCATTAATAAATTGCTTCTTAAGTAAAAAAAAAAAAATAATAATAATGTTAAAGAAATGGAAAACACAATCGTTCAAAAATTGAATTTTTCGTTTCTCAAAATGGTCTTAAAAATAAAGGTACATCTAACTAAACTACATCATGCAATAATGAAACTAAATATCTGACGATGCAATGTAAATAAAAGTGGTAGCGGAGGAATTACAAAGTATGTTGTTAAGGGTTAAGTGTTTATAATATTAAAATTATTTTATATAAATCGAACACTACGCAGATTAAATCAAACAACAATGTCAATCAATCAACGTTTATTGGCGTAGTGATATTAAAATTATAACAAAGTTTTACTTTAGTTTTATAAGCAGTTTTATATTAATCATGTTCTAGACTTCTAAATTTGCTAATTTTATATCAAGATGTATTTTTCTGGTTGTTATAAAGACTTCCAGGTAATAAAGTTTTGTGCTTTTGGTTCTAACCGTCATTTCTAAAATAAAACTTAAGCATGCTACTACTTAAAAAAAAAAGAGGGGGTCAGTTTTGGCTGAGATTGAAATTTCAGTCATTTGTAAACAAAAACCTAAGATCTTTAATTTTGGTTTGGATTTCAGTGATTTATAAACCAAAACCTAAGGCCTTTAGTTCTGGATTTGAGTAGTTTGTATGCCAAAACCTAAAACCTTTAGTTTTGGGTTGGTTTAGATTTGAACTTGGGAACAGACTGAAGGTGATGTGATAGATGTCTCAATACATATTCACTCTTATTAAATGTAGGTGTTAATGAAAGTAACTGTTTTTGTGTATAGTGGAAAATGTGTGCTTTTCAAGAATGATATATTGCTACAATCCATTAAATTTAAAAGGCCACAGTAAAGTTAAAAAACTTACTTAAAGTTCAAAACTGGATGACAGAAAAAATATCCACCATTTCAAGGATAGGCAAGGATGTACAAAATGTCGTATAAAATTGCCAAAAATGCTTATTTGTACTACCAGAGGACCTGAGTCGTAAACAAGAATTTCTGAACCACACTCTGATGACAATTAAGATGCTGTTGCCACAGATGTAGCAATGCCTTCACTAAATGAAAGCCTTCGATGTTTAGAGGAAACACCAGTCAAAAAGAAAAAAATACAAGAAGAAAGTGATCCCACAGAAAAGTTGAAAAAATTACATCTGTATTGCAGAAGAAACTGCTTGTTACTCAATGTTCAGATGAACCAACAACAGATCCATGAAGAATGAAATTTTATCATAGTTGAAAAAGAAATTTAAATTATCTAGTAACAGAAGTGACAAAATTCAAATATTAACAATTCTTCCAAAAAGTTGGAGTATTGGGAAAATTCGAAAACAATTTAATGCGTCAGATTATATGGTACGGCGTGCAAAACAGCTGCTAAAAGAAAAGGGAATTTTAACAACCCCAAATCCAAAACCTGGAAAGCACTTCAATGAAACTGTTATAAACATGGTGAAAGAATTTTATACCTCAGATGAAATAAGTCGCTGCATGCCAGGAAAAAAATATTTCATGTCTGTGATCATTGAAGGCCAGTGCACACATTTACAGAAAAAGTCAATATTGAGCAACTTGAAAGAAGCCTACATTTGTTTTAAAAATAAACATTCAAATCTAAAATTACGCTTCTCAAAATTTTGTGAATTAAGACCCAAGAACTGTGTTCTTGCCGGTGCAAGTGGAACTCATACTGTTTATATATATGTACAATTCATCAGAAGGTAAAGCTAATGTTGAGTGGCTGTAAAATTGAACTATCAGCTGAAAGTGGTATAACAGTTAAATCGTACAGTGAGTGCATTGCTGATATTATTTGTAATCTACCTGTGCCAGCTTGTTATTTACGTGAATGCAAGTTATGCCCAGGAACAGGAAACTACACACTCATCCATCTGATTTGCTTGATTCCAGAGGCATTGATGAACTGACATTTAACCAGTGGGTATCCACAGATCGAACCACACTGATGGTGGCAACTAAACCAGTAAAGGAATTTGTAAATACATTTATTGAAAACCGACGATTCTTTGTAAGCATTCCTTTTTAGCCAAAGAACAAGCATTATTTCAAAATGAAGGAAAATTGAAACTTCAAGAAGATGAATTTTTGGTTATATGTGACTTCGCTGAAAACTATTCTTTTATACTACAGGATGCTGCACAAGGCTTTCATTGGAACAATTATCAAGCCACAATACATCCTGTTGTAATTTATTATAAAGACTTCGAAAATTTAAAAAAAAAAAAATTGTATTATGCTTAGATTAATTATTATAAATGATTAAGCATGTAATTTTAAGTCACTGTTTTTATGTTTATAACCTCCATAAGCGAGCAATAAAAAGAAATGAGTTAAATTATCTTATTGGTGGTTATTATTGTGATGTATGGAAATTAATAACATCTCATTCGAGTTCCAGCTTGAAAATTAGCATTGAACTAAGTAAGTAGTTGACCATTAAAATATAAAAAAATCAGGTACTTAACATATTAGCCTGTCAACCAAGAAATTGGCGAAGATTTTGAAAAATTTGCGCCAAAGTTCATTTACATAAATAACTAAATGTAACCATTCATTGGCATTATTTCCCCACTATTCATATATATATATATATATATATATATCATCATCATCATATTCAACCATTATCTATCCACTGCTGGATGAAGGTCTCTCCAAATGCTTTCCACACAAGTCTATCCTGAGCAATTCGCTTCCACGTCACCCCAACCTGTTTTCTTATTTCATCCACCCATCTAGTTTGAGGACGTTTTCTAGGTCTTCGATGGTCTCTTGGAATCCAGTTCAGAATTTCTGTTGTCCATCGTTGATCAGTTCTTCTTGCAATATGCAAAGCCCATCGCCATTCCAACCCTTTTACTTTCACAATGATGTTCTCTACTCTAGTTTGCTCTCTCACCCAAGTGTTCCTCTTTCAATTCCTCCTAGTTATTCCAAGCATGCACCTCTCCATGCTCTTTTGTGTTATCTGTAACTTTCGTATTGCTTCAACTGTTAGACTCCATGTCTCTGATCCATAAGAGAGGACTGGCAATACATACTGTTTCAAGACCTTTCTTTTTAGACACAAAGGCAATTTCCCCTTCAGGATAAAACTGTTTCTTCCAAATGCACTCCAGCCAAGTTTAATACGTCTGTTGAGTTCTTTCATAATGTTGCCATCCATTGAAATCAGCTGGCCAAGGTAAATATATGAATCAGCAATTTCTAGCTCAATGTTGTCAACTTGTATTTTTGTTTCCTCTACGAAATTATTGAACATGATCTTAGTTTTTTGTAGGTTCATCTTCAGTCCAACTTCTTTACTTCTAGTTGAGAGCTCCTGTACCATGTCTTGGAGTTCTGACGGGTTTCTTGAAAAAATAACAATGTCATCAGCAAACCGCAAATGATTTAAATATTCACCATTTATTTTTATTCCCTTGTCATTCCAATTTATCTGCTGAAAAATCATCTGTAAAGCTGAAGTAAAAAGTTTTGGAGAAATGGTATCTCCCTGCCTCACACCTTTACCAATTTTGATAGCTTCGGTATCTTTATGTAACCGAAATTTTGCACTTGCATTTTTATACACACGTTTCACCATGTCAATGTACACTTCCTCGATGTCTGTTGATCTTAAAGAGTTGATGACTGCTGATGTTTTAATAGAGTCAAAGGCCTTCTCATAGTCAATAAATGCCACACACAATGGAAGTTCATATTCATGTGTTCTTTCAATTAATTCTCTTAATACTTGAATATGGTCCACTGTACTGAATCCACTTCGAAATCCAGCTTGTTCTCTTGGTTGAGCTGCATCTAATTTTTTCTGTAGGCGATGTGTTAGCACTTTTGTGAAGATTTTATAAATAGCAGGTAACAAGCTAATTGGTCGGTAATTTTTCAAATCCTCTTTATCACCTTTTTTATGCAAAAGAATTACTGTTGCAGAATCCCATTGGTTTGGTATGTTACCACTGTTAAGACATTTGGTAAAGAATTTTGCAAGTATGTCTTCTACATATTCTCCAGCTTCTTTTAGGATATCTAATGTAATACCATCATCACCAGGGGCTCTTCCTTTCTTCATATTTTTTATTGCAAATGAAACTTCTTCTTTTAAGATTTTAGGAGCTGTTCCTTCGACTATTTCGGCGTCTTCGTTTAATCCACTGTTACTTTCATATAGTTTTTTGTAGAATTCTTCAACTCTTCTAAGTATTTCTTCCCTATTTCTTGTTACGGTGCCATCCTCTCCTTTTAATGCAATGATGTGTTTCTTCCCAACAGATAAACTTCCTTTAACAACCCTAAGGCTCTTGTTATTTTCAATGGCTTTCCTTACTAGCTCACAGTTGAATTTTCTTATGTCTTCTTTCATGCTTTTGCGCAGAGTTTTACAAAGTTCTATGTACTCAATCCTGGAACTGGTATTTCGATTGTCCACCTTCATATCTCTTCGCCTTTTCATGAGCTGTTTCGTCTTCTCAGATAATTTGCTATTGTGCTTTTTACAGGTTACACCACCAATTTCCCCAGCAGTTTCAACTATTGTCTTAACAATGTTTTCATTTGCTTCTGAGATATCACTTTCATCAATAAGTCCTTCCAGTGCAGAAAAGCGATTTTTTAATTCCAACTTGAATGCCTCGGTATTTACTTTCAGTTTCATTAGATCCACCCTCTTACTTACTTGTTTCCTAATGAGCTTCTGTCGTTCTAATTTAGTATTTAAGTGCACTTTACATCTCACCATTCGATGATCACTTCCAGTATTAAATCTGTTCAGTACACTGCAATCTTCAATAATTGATTTCTTGTTTGCCAGGATATAGTCAATTTCACTAGTTCCCCCATTTGGGTGTTTCCATGTCCATTTTCTTTGCGGTTTCTTCTTAAAAAATGAATTCATGATGCTAAGATTTTCAGCTTCTGCAAATTCGATGAGTTGATCGCCACGTTCATTCCTTTCCCCATATCCGTATTTACCAACCGATGTCTCTCCTTGTTCCTGTTGTCCAATTCTTGCATTGAAATCCCCCATGATGAGCTTGATATGTTGTTTCCCTTTGGTGTGTAACTCTTTGATTTCTTCATAAAATTCTTCAACCTCTTCGTCGGTATGGCTTGATGTTGGTGCATATACCTGTACTATTTGAAGTTGGTATCGCTGGGTTAGTTGAACAACAAGCCTCGCTGCTCGATCTGATGTACTTTCAACTTCCAGAAGACAGTCTTTAATTATTTTGTTGATTAAGAAGCCAACACCACTTGTTCTTCCAGTTTCCGTTCCTCTATAATAAAACAAATGTCCACTTTTAAGTTCCACCAACTCTTCACCTTTTCTTCTAACTTCACTGAGTCCTACAATGTCCCATTTGATCTTGTCTAGTTCCTCTTCCAATTCCTGAAGTTTTGCTTCAGAAGCAAGGGATCGTCCATTAAACGTAGCCAAGGTCAATAACAAACGGCAGCCTGGGCCATTCCAGTGATTCTTAGCACCCCCTGCTTTCATGCCACACTGACCGCTGCCTTGATCAGGAGCACTCCAGCACCTGGAGACTAGGGGCCATGGTTTCTGGTGTGTCAACATAATGGAGGAATTAGCCATAATTTCACCACGCTGGCTAGACGGGTTGGTGAATTAGCCCTCCCCTTCCGCCTTTCTATCCGTGTAGCAAATATTAATTTGCCACATAAATAGAAAGCTCAGCCTGCACCACTTGAAGGCGGGGTAGGACACTAGGTTACTGGCCTGGCCGGTTCCACACATCGTCACATACGTTCAGCGTGTGGGTCTCCTTCCAGTTAGATACCAGCAACCCTTTTGCAGGCCATATATATATATACAGAACCGGGTTGTCCAAAATGCTTCCCGTGGGCCACAATCCAGCCCGTCGACAAATGTTTGGAATGAAAAAATCCAAAACAATTTTAGAATTTTTTTCAAAAATCACGAAAAACCCCATGTGTTTTCACTTTCCATATCGCATGTGAATAAATAAATAATCGGAAGAAACTCTGAAGAGAGTGGGGTTTTTTTTTACAAAATTTGCTGTACTAGGTGGCTGGCGAGATCTGTGAAATATTTGTAAGTGGCCCACTGCTCAAAAAGGTTGGATAACCCTCATTTAGAAGAAAATGTCATCGTCTTGAATAAGAGCCGCCTTGGGAGCCATCCATATCAACCGGATTTTACCGGCCTTAACCGGGTACTTTAACCCTTCGGCCATTAGGGCAAAAACAGCGCTCCCTTTCTCCGCGTATGAGGTTTTATAGGATAGTATTACTATTTTTATTTATAGTATATTTTACAAAGAAAGGAGCCATTGTTCCTGCCCTGGTGGCCGAATGGTTAAGGCACTTAGGTACCAAGTCGTTCGGATTCCGAATTCGACAGAGTCAGGGCGATGAACCCTTTTCTTCTATATATATATAAATAAAAGTTCAAGTTTGAGCTAATAACGTGTGTGTCAAAAAGATTAATTAAATGTCGTAATGAGTACAATGCAACTAATGAGCCAACCATAAAATGTGAAACAATAATAAAATAGCCATTCAGAATAACACATATTCATTTCGTTATTACTTCATTTTCACTAACAAATTTCGTCCATCTTTCCTATACTAAACATAACGTGCACATTTACAGATGTTCAAAATACTATTCAAAGAATTTTTAAAATAAATGTTGAATAAGAAGCCGATAGAATTACATTATTGTAAGCATGCATCATTCCAATGTGAGTAGAAACTATTCAAGAACGTTAATGAAAGATGTTGCGTGAGCAGCGTAAGAATCTCTACGGTCTAAAAACCATTCAGGGACGTATAAATCGACGTAGTGCAGCGAAGGGCCAAACTTAGAAATTCTGGGGCCCGGGGCAG
>QLNU02015003.1:29660763-29716311 GCA_006491805.2 Dysdera silvatica | reverse complement strand
TTATGTATAATTGTCTAAAAAAAGTTTCAGGGAATGTTGATCCACAGTCATGTACAGCAAAATTCCTCTTAAAGGCTACTCCTCATTAGACAGTAATCCCGTTTTTATGGTTTAGATAAAAATCTCCCCGGAAAAACTCCTTCATGGTAACATGAATTGGAATTTGTAAAAATCGGGTATGTTATGTGTATAATAAATAGCACATATCCCCTTTTTATAACTTCCGATTCATATGTCCAGTTGTCCATCTTTTATGGATAATTTTTCTTCCCAATGATTGGCTGCCAAAAAAGAGGGGGGTTTTACTATATATTCATATCCTTCTTTCTAAATTCAATAATATAAATGTGTATAACATAGCAATGTACTTAATGTGAAATCGAATAAAGATTATTATTGCAGACCCTTTACTAATGTAATGGACATTTTAACGTATGATATTTGTTTCAGGTTATGAATAAGGCTCTTTCTATTATATTAAAATTTCTTGTTAGTGCAAATGACATCGCTATTGTTACTTCTTGAATTTTTTTTTTTTGTAATGCTTAAGTATAATATGAATAAGTTATGAATTTCTTTTTCCTTAGGTTGATATTCAGTATGTGGTGATCAGCATTAATCCATTTCTGTTAAGTAACTGCGTAGAAGATTCTTGAACCAGAAAAGAAATGCTCTTTGGTACAACTTTTCTTTCAGAAAGTAAATTTATATACATGTGCCAAAAGAAATTTACCAAGCAAACTATTGTAAACCGTCACGTGAAAAGCCATATAGGAGAGAAACTTTTTGAGTATGAAATATGTTATAAACAGTTTTCCAAACTAGAAGGTTTAGAAAGGGACGTACAGAGTCATACAGGTGAAAAACCTGTCAAGTATAAAATGTGTAATAAAAAGTTTGCTCTACAATCCAAGTTGAATAAGCATATGGAAATTCATATTGAAAGGAAACCTTTTGAGAATACGGAAGAAAAATATAAGAAAATGCATGCTGTTAGAAGGAAAACACATGCTGAAAAAAAGAAATGTTTTAAATGTGAAATTTGTCATAAACAGTTCACCGGACAGAGTAATGTAAATAGACATATGAGAAGCCATACAGGAGAGAAACCTTTCAAGTGTGAAATATGTCATAAAAAGTTTTCTGAAGGATCCAGTTTGAAACTACATATACGAACTCATACAGGAGAGAAACCTTATGAGTGTGAAATGTGTCATAAGAGGTTTTCTCAAGGCTCACAATTACGCAGACATATGAGAAGCCATACAGGAGAGAAACCTTTCGAGTGTGAAATATGTCATAAAGTATTTTCTGAAGGATCAAGTTTGAAACTACACATACGAACTCATACAGGAGAAAAACCTTTTGAGTGTGAAATGTGTTATAAAAGGTTTTCTCAAAGCTCACAATTAAGCAGACACATGAGAAATCATTCTGGCCAGAAACCTTTTAAGTGTGAATTGTGTCACGGAATGTTTTCTAGTCGAGAAGGTTTAAGAGCCCACATCAGAATTCACACAGGAGAGAAACCATTTGAGTGTGAAATGTGTCATAAAAAGTTTACTCATCGTAAAGGTTTGGGAATTCATGTACAAAATCATACAGGTGAAAAACCTTTTGAGTGTGAAATGTGTGATAAAAAGTTTCCGCGAAGCTCGAATTTAAATAGCCACGTGATAATTCATACGGATTATAGAACTTTTGACTGTGAAATTTGCCACAGGGGGTTTTCTCGAATAGGAGATTTAAAAAACCACATACGGACTCATACAGGTGAAAAACCTTTTGAGTGCAAAATGTGTGGTAAAAAATTTCCTCGAAGCTCAAATTTAAGCAGACACTTGAGAACGCATACAGATGATAGAGCTTTCGACTGTGAAATTTGCCATAAGAAGTTTTCTCAACTAGGAAATTTAAAACGACATATACAGACTCATACAAAGGAGCAAACTTTTGAGAGTATTGTAAAAAGTGTACTCAATAAAATAATACATTCTCTCGCATAAGAACCTGTACGGGGTGGTGAAAACCTTTTGTATGCAATTTGCCATAGAAATTTTTCTTGAAGAGGGGTATTTGAAAAAAAAATATGCAATTTCAAACAGGATTGAATTTTTTTGAGCATGAAATGTGTCATAAATGGTTTTCTTAAAGGGAGAATTTCATCAGATATCTAAACATTCATAGTACACTGGTTTATATAAATTTGTCAAAAAAATATTGTAATTAAAAAAATTCACAACTAATTTGAATGAAATTTTATGAAAATCATTATGTATAAACTGGACTTCAAAATAGTAGTTAATGTGTCAAGGTATCGATTTTAAAGTTGGCTAAATTTTTGTTACAAGAACAGCAAAGGTTATTGCTATTTTTTTTTAATGTTGGTCTTATGGGGAAATAGTTTCACCGCGCTGTGTGTGTGTGTGTGGCATTAGTGATACCTGCAAGAATCTAATTTTGTTGTTTGAAAGTAGTTTCCATAGGGCTTTCAAACATACAACAATTTATATTCAGCCATTTGGCTATGTTCACCTAACTGTAGCCTACTTTTGCCATAACGCCAATGGTGAATTACATTTTGAAGTCGTTATAACAATGTCCACCATGAAAGTTTTATAATCTCTGTATATGAATTGATCATTCGTTTACATACTATTCACGGATCCTGCATTTGTGAATATATCCAAATTTCATGTATATTTAATGATAGTTAGCCAATTTATGTTTTCCATTTTATTGCCTAATTTACGAAGAAGCACATAGTTTAGAGCCAACAGTTTACGATGGTACATTCTAGTGAAGAAAAAAATGTAAATATGGAAACAAGAAATTTTAAAGAACACCTTATGTACAGTAAAACGTCCTTAACAGACACTCCCAAATAGCAGACACCTCTATTTAGTGGACGCTTTTCTAATTTACAGTCCCAATACTTGTCATACCGTAACCCTCATGAATAGTGAACAAATACTGAAGTCCCAAAGTGCCTGCTATTAAGAGTCGGGTGTCTACCAGGTTATGAAAGTTAAAGAAATAAAAAGTCATTAAATTGATGTTATGGGTGATGTTACGGTGTCATTTTTTAATTTTATGTGTGTATTGAATTGTAATTTTCATACAGTATTTTAATTTTTTATTGTTAAATGAGTTTCAGCTGTTCTCCATCACATTTTGGCAATATTTAGAGATTTTTACCTATTTTATCAATTATTAAAAAAGTGAGGGGAGCAACTTCTTAATGTCAAATGATGTACAAAATAGTCAAAGAATTGGACTTCTTTTTGTTTTTTGGTAGGTATCCTGAAGAGGTTTTACTGTAGGGTGATCTTGATTTTGCTTTCATTAGATTATTTAATTAAGCTTTGATTTTCAGATAACTAAATTTATTATATACAGTGGGTGTAAAAAGTATTTGCATAGTCAATATTTTCGTAATATTCCACATAATCAAGATCCCAAAACATGTTTGCAATATTTTATTGCTGATAGTCAACAATATTGTATTTTAAGGGAACAGATATTATTTGTACAATTGTGATTTTCATGCATACATTTAATTTCAATGCTTTGTATGGTCACCCTTGACATCCATTAATCGCTTAAAAGTGGAACTAAGAACGACACATTACATTCATGTAATTTTTTGCACTTACGTTTCTTTAGAGTATTTATACGTTATGAAATGTTAAAATTCTGAAAAAAAATAAATTTGTTTTTCTTGGTTTTTAGCTGTGTTCCATTTTTAAAACATTTGCACTTTGCATGAAATTTCTTAATATATTTGACAACATTAAAAATAGTTTGTTTTTCACTAAAAACATTCTTTGATGTTTATTTACTTACCTTAGTTTATAATTAAATGTCATACCTGCTATTAGACATTTGGAGGACAATTTGCATGAACGAATTTATATTTTCCATTGTATGACCGAAACTTCAATGAATTCGTTTGTCGCACTGAAAACATTTTTCTTGCATATAGCACATCATAGTCATTATGTTGTACCTACAACACAAAGGCAATCGGATATTTTGAATCATTTGATACATGACCGCAAGGTCCAGAGTGGATAATTAAATGATCCTCCTATCACAGAAGACTCATTGTCACTTGCCTTTGGAAGCCTAAATGTGAAATTTTTATTTCATGTAACTCAGGGTGCAAAATCCAACTTGTGATAACTGCCCTGTTTAAAGTATTGCTGAATAGATTCCACCACCATTTCTTGTTTTGCAGCTGCGGTCTGCAACTGCTTAAAGTTTGTCTAAAATAATAAAGATGAACTTAATGATAGGCTGTGTGTAAACATTATTTAAAATAAAATACATAATCACAGGTTTAATTAAAACTCTGGATATGTTTTTTATTTTATATAATATATCTAAAATGTCAGCACCTTCCATTCCTTCATTGTATTTCCTGATATTGTGAGGTTGACAAACATCAATTTTGCATTTGTTCGCATTGTAATATCTTTTAACAATTCGTGTGGGCTCATGCGTGTAACAGTTTGATGCTACTGTAATTACTGAATTATTCAAGTTGCAAATGTACACTGACCCATCAGAGCGATAGTCAAATTTTCCTCTGCTTTCTTTAGCGTGTTCTCCCTTAGATTTCAGTGGCCAGTGCGAAATTCGCTGATTGTTCCTGTTGCTCATATTCCCCGTTTTGACAGCTGGGAAATTAAATCGTGTAACGTAAAAAAATTATCGAAATATGTATTATGTCTTGAATTTTGATCAGGAACAGATTCGACAATCAATTCGAACAGTTCACAATTCTCGATTCCAATTGCACAACTGGTGAGGCTTCCTTTTTCCCAGTGTATGTTTCCATAGCTTATAGATATCCCTTTGATGAACACAGCATCTATATCTTAAATCCAAATCTGATAGATCTGTTTTCTTCTAATAAACATTTTGCAGGTATGACGACCATAATGAGATATCATTGTTTCATCTTAATTTTTTGTCAGATTCCAAATTGCTGTAAATTTTTAGATAACTCTTCGTAAATAAATGCTATTTTTCCAAGTTTTTTTTATTGACTTATCATCCATCAAATGGAAAAATTTCTTAATCTTTCTAAAGCAACTGCATGGCATAATAAAACAACACATCTTCTGTAGTACTCCAGTACACGTTCTCATTGGGAATTGATTGGTATCCACTTAAAAGAAGTAAACCAAAAAATTACAAAATATCTCTTAGCAATTGATTTTTTTTTTCAATGCATAGGATTTGTCAGGTGTTCATTCTAGTCACCAGTCAAAATTTTTAAAAATAAATTGGTGACATATCCACTAGATTTAGAAATTTCTGCAAAATTGTTTCGGTAGCTGTTGACTGAATTGGTTCTTTAAAATTAGCTTCCATAATTGACGACATTCTATGACGCATACAAAAGATTTTTGATGCTCTAATACCAATAAAGACAGTCGCTTGAAATCGCCCAAGGCAGGCTTGCAGACATTCCTTTTCACAGCCAATTATCGATGTGAATAATTACAGTGGTGCTAAACCAGAGCTGTGTGGCATAATAAATGATTCAGCTTAGTGACGAAATGATGCTATCTCAACAATAATGATCAGTGAGTGAGAGTATACAGTAGTGTTTGTAAGTTTCTCTCCAAGGTGGTTAAAAACACCGATTGTAACCAGCAGAAACCCTGAAAATAACTATTTTGTGTATAGGTTTATTTACAATGTGTACGAAGTTGTTTATTCAAAGGTTACATCATAGCAAATTCACCACTATTCAAGTTCTGGCTCATCTTTCTCATAAAGCAGTTTATAGAACAGGATCAGTTTAACTACTGTTCCCTAATTTATTGTGAATAAACAAAAAGCTTGAGAGAAATATTCTCTCAAACCCAACAGAACTTGCAGGCAATATCATTGCACAACCAATAGTTAAAAAAACTTCATTTGACTAACTAGAGAATATACAGAAGTTGGGGTATTTGTTAAGATTTCATTGGATTAATATGTTGAATGAAAGGAGCTTTTGATTTAGGCTTGAAAAGTAAAGTATAAAATTTGGGTTAACGACATTACAGAATTTCTTTTCTGCTCGTATGATAATTTTGATCCCATATACTTTAGATTAAGCAGAGGCGTAGCTAGACGTTTTGCTGCCTGGGGCGAGTGACTGTCATTGCTGATAAATAAGCTCCAAAATGTGCTAACGAAACCAAAAAGTGTTTTTTAAAGGCTAATTACTGTCCCCTCCCCCGAATTGTGGCACCCAGGGCAATCATTCATTGCCCCCCCCCCCCTCTAGATACACTACTGTATGTAAGCTAGCATATGATATTGATATTTCCTAATTAAATCTACTTTTAACAGTTCTTTGATTCTTTCTATGAAACTATCGTCGTCCGTTGAGGTAAACCAAGTTTCCCAAATATCTGCAATAGAACGATTTTTTTTCGGCTCCAAATATTAAAAGGAAGATCAATAAAATTGTATCAACTAAAAAAAAATTTCCCTCGTAATGCATACATACATTGACTAATCTGCAGTCTTTGTACACATAAAAGAAACTTCATCTATAACAGTGGTTCTTTAACTTTCCTAGACAGCGGACCCCCTTCAGAGATCACTCACCCTCGCAGACCCCCAAGAATTAACTCTTTAATTAAGTTTAAAGCCCGGAATTTGCATCATATTTATTTCTAGTGTTTCATCACTAATTTTCACCATTTAAGGAAGGAATTTTTCGTCCCCTCATAATTTATTCTTAGCATTAAAGAGCAAATGCTCTTTTTAGTATTTTTCCAAACCTTTGTGGGAGGGTCTTGCGGACCCCCAGGGTCTGCAGACAACAGTTAAAGAACCCCTGATCTGTAACATTTAGCAAATAAGTAACCCATTTCATAATTAGTTTACTACTGATACCACAGAAATTGTGTTCTTTACAAGGGTTATTTGTTGTACGAAAAAATCATAGCAAAGGTTATTTGTCTGGGGTTTTACGGCTCAAAGACTACAGTGGTCATGCTGCGCCGGGACCTACTGTTTTCCGAGGAATCCGAACCCCGGACTACAGTGAGCAGTGCGATCTTTATGAGATTTCTGAGTAAGCGTTCTTTTTGCACTGTTGGGAGTCGAACCCGGATTAGCGGCGCACTAGGAGAACGCGTTACCACACTGCGCCACCGCAGGGCCGCAAAAGTCATAAAATGCCATAAACTATAATTTCAAAGGACTTCAATCCTCATATGGTTTAGGAAACTGAGCCCTGGACAACTGAACAATTCAGCGGTAACCGTTTTATTTTGGCATCTTTGGAAATCCAAAACTATGGTTAATGGCATCCTAGGCAAATATGCTACTACTGCAGAGACGTTCTTTACTAGGTTTTAATATTCATTTTGGTGCTCAGGGACACCAGGTCACTCAATCCACTCCCCCCCCCAAAAAGAAAATATGGAGCCGAGCCTTCCAAAATTGATTGATACTAGGAAAAAAGATGTGTAAAATAGTGTTTTCCTAACTCGATTTGCACACATCAGTTTTTCCATTCAGTATTCCCCTCCCAATATTTTGTTTGTAGTTTTACGGCTCAAGGACTACAGTGGTCATGCTGTGCAGGGACCTACTGTTTTCCGAGGAATCCAAACCTCTGGACCTACAATTTTCCGAGGAATACGAACCTCTTACGGCCTGGGAAATTAAATCCTGGACTACGGTGAGCAATACGATCTTTTACAAAGTCTATGAGTAAGCATTCCCTGCACCTTTGAGAGTGAAACCTGGGCTAACAGCACACTAGGCAAATACATTACCACACTGTGCCACTGCAGTCGCCCCCCCCCCCATATTTCTTCGAAGTCATTGCTCATGGTGGTAATTCAGTAAAACACTTAATTTACACATTGAAACATTCTATTTAATAAAACATGTTTTAAGATATTTGCCATTCAGGATTATAATCTGACTTCACACATCAACCATTTTCAATCCACTGCAGAACGGAGGTCTCTCTCTGTTATCATACATGTTGTATATTGTAAAAAATACTGACAAAGTGGCTTTAAACTTACCAAGCTGGACCTACAGTTTAACAAAAAATTCGAACTTCAGTCACCAAAGTCATACATTAAGGCGAGACTTGTGTCACCTTCCTATGGATGGGCTGCTTCAAAATGAAGCTCTGCCAAGTGACAGTATTCCTGGCAGAGAACAGCTGTGGGTACACATCAAAGTGTATAAAAAAAAACACACAGAATGTGCAAAAACAATCCTTTGAGTACAAATAAAAAGTAATGTTTTCAACCAAAGGGCAAGCAAACTTCCATTTCTCAAAAATGTACTTCGTTCAATAAACAAATCAAAACATACCTCAGACATTACAGAACATTTTTTATTCATTTTTACCAAACGTACTCTAAAGTAACTCATATAAATCACATTTTCTTTTGTGCATGAATACAGGAAAAACTGCCTAAGATGGAACCTGTAAAAAGGTGTTAAGTTACTCAACACGGAATTTTTTTGCAGTCACTTCAAAAGTCAATGGTGGTTAACATTAGCTAAAATGGAAAGCACTATTTCGCCCTGTCAAAGAGAAGAACTTGCATAAGGCAGAAAATCACTAGCAGGAAGAAAATTTTCTCAGCAGAAAAAAGTTGTAATACCATGCAAATAGCGGGATGAGTGACAAAAGACATTTTATAGATACGGAAAGCCCTTCTCCAGATAGCCTGGGGAGCAGTTTTGGGGGTTGTAACCCCCATTGCAATGAAATTTTGTATATTTAACATAGGAATATATGAGTTATAGCTCTGTAACCCCTCCCATGGACTTTCTGCCTATGCGTGTCTGACCACCATTTTGTACATCAAACCATAGGTATACCCAGAAACTTCACAAGGGGAGGGTTACAGAGCTACAACTCCATTGTATTTACATGTATACTATACACAATTTCATCGCAATGGGGGTTACAATCATAATCGACCCCTCTTGCGTATGCCAGTGCCACCCACTTCTTAAATAAAAACGTTCATTATTAACCAGAACGAAAAGTCACTCATATCCACTTTATCAATTCATGGATAAACCTACCGCAAGAGAGAGAGAGATTATCTTTATACAAGGGAATCATTATCTTTACAAGGGAGGTACTTTATCGTTACAATTTAAGCTTACATAATAGACTTTTTGTATAGAATAAGCATGTATAGTTAGAGTGAAATTTTGCACCATATTGATCGTAACTACTAAACCCACAAAATAGTGCAAAAATTAAAATTAATAAAAATAAAATGCAGTGATAAAATAAATATTTTTATCAAAAGGAAAATATTGTCTTAAAGTTCGCAAGATAAGACAAAAGAGAAAAAAATATCACATGCAGTCATCTCTTACCACTGAATTTAACTATGTATATATTTTACATGTAACCTCCATAAGGCGGAAACATGCATACTACGGAATTTTTCTCTGGTTCTATGAGTTACTGCATTAGACAGGTTTCACTGTATATGTATTTTTTTATCGTTACACAAAGTTATTGAAACTTAACTTTGGTTATTTTATGGCACAAGGACAACAAAGGCCATTATGCACAGAGACCTACAGTTTTCACAAGGAAGCTAAACCTCTTACAGCCTAGGAAACCAAACCCTAAACTATGTGGCAAGATAGGGGCTAAGGACCCCCACCCCGACGTGCAACATTTCAAGTGCCCTCACGTGCACTCTCAATATGGAATATAGTAGTCATAGTTCCAATAGCAACCTAGAAGAATGCGGGGTTCCTGGAGAAAGAAGGTTGGTTGTATTTTTATGGCACAAGGACAGCAAGGGTCATTCTGTGCCAAACAAGATGAGAAACCACTGAAAGAAACTATTGAAGACTCAATAGTGATAAGGAGTCAAAAAGCTGGCACATAAATGTCCAGTCAAAAGCTTTTTCTCTGACGGGATGGGGAAGTTTTCAGACTGCTATAACAGAAATGAGGGGATAACGTCGAAAAATAAATTTTTGTCTTTGAATCAACTTATATATAATAATGTGTAGAAATAAAATTGCCTTTATTTCATTAATAGATTAGTTTATCTAATAACCAGAAGCAAACAGTTACTTAAAGAATGCATAATTGTGACTGTTGAAAGTTAACACGTTAAATGCCATGCCGCTTTTACGTTCCGTTCATGCCACAGTTAGCCATCAAGCGGGCCGATAGGCGAGCCAGAGTATAAACAGATGTCACGTAACGTTGCCCGGCTCGAGGACTGGGGCTTGTCTTCGTATTTTTTCCTCTCCACTTGCAGATGAATTGCAAGGACCGATACACGCGCAGCGATAACAAGAACGAAAAGTCAGCCGCCGGTTCGTACGGACCAGCAAGGCCTGAACGGAAAGTCTAGGGATTGGCGTGATGTTTAACGTGTTAAAGATATAAAAGATTTTACATATAACTATTTTAAAATATGAAGGTTAAACATTTTTTCATGTCATCTTTCTTGCTATGCTCAATCTCAAGTTATGATATTCCATAGAATCCTTCTTCCACTAGTTTTTTCTCTCTCCATGATATGTATAATTCTTTATAGTAGTAAATATTTATATCTCTCGTACCTAACGGGCCTTGGATTTACGTTTTGGCATACCAAACAAAATTATTTCATCTAACACAGCCCTCTCAGAATCTGACAAGTTGTTTGCTTCTCTTAAAGGGCTAGAAACTTGTAATGGAGCTTCAACGGTGATCTTTGAGCTATTAGTGACTTTTTCAGATTGAGGTTGCGATCGAGGAATCATATCATAGGATGGCATATAATTTACAATCACTGAATTTTGTGGCACATTATCAGAAGATGCATAATTCGGTGATTGAAGCCGTAGTGGCGGAGATTGTGTATTTTGAGTGATAATCATCCGTTTTTTACTCTGTTGCAATTTAGGGTCCCTTGTTTGACATGAATTTTTTGGCATTCCGAGAAAAATAAATTGTTCCAGCAGAGCTTTATCTGAGGGTGTGATTTCACATTTCTTAAGACCTGTTTCCAAGTATTCTTTACAGTCGTTTTCTCTTTTGTTTTCCGATGACACAGTTTCACAAGGTCCTGTTTGGTCATCATGCCTCTGGTGCAAATTTCGGAAGGTGTTATGCTGCGGACTCCTATAATGGGTGGGAACACTTTGCACTGGCACGTTACCCTGCAAACCTGAATGTACCATGGCTTCATTAGGTGAAAGTGTAATCTGTCGATGTGAGTTTGTTATTCTTTTACTCGGTGAATGTCTGGTTGGCAGATGCGAATACAATGAATTGTGAATAGTCGTTTGTGTTGATTTTCCAATTTGGTTATTGGAAGAATTTTTAATGGTGGATGCTTTTTCAGATCTTTTCTTTGGCATACCAAGTGATATAAGCTGCTGAATTAAGGTTTTATCTGAGAGGTCTGCTTCTTTTTGGTTAGACTGGCAGTTGTTCTGTTTCATCCTTTCGCAACTTTCAGATGGCCTTTCTGATTCCTCCATCCCCATAGGTTTATTTGCTGCTATGTTTTCCTCAGAATAAGACAAATCAGGTTCCTGCAATAGTTGCTTACAAGCTATAGGCTGTTGTGGAACTAGGTGGTCTTCACGTTGCATCATCGTTGATGGATTAACCATGTTAGCAGTATTGTTTGAGAAGCACTTTAAGGTTGTGGTACTTTGACCTGCAATATGGAATATACATTTTAAAATCAATATTGAAAAACACTATAATATAACAAACCAGTTGCATAAATACAGGGTATTCTTTATCAATCTGGGAGGAAAATTGCAGAATATACAGGTTTTTTTTTTAAAAGTTCAGTGATATTTTACAAATGGCTCGTGGAACTCCTGCAGGGTTGTCGTGGTATCCCACGGTTCCAAAGAACGAACTTTGAGAAACACTGCCTTAAATATGTATAGGGGGGGTTCTGCGGCTAGCATGTGGTAAGGAAAGAGTTCCATGGCCAGGCATGTGGTAAGGAAAGGGCTCCATGGCTAGGCATGTAGTAAGAAAGGAATTCCATAGCTAGGCATGTGGTAAGAAAAGGGCTCTGTGGCCAGGCAGGTAGTAAGAAAAGAGTTTAGTGGCTAGGCATGTGGTAAGAAAAGAGTTCTGTGGCCGGCTATGTGGTAAGAAAAGGATTGATTGTTTGGCTTTTTTATGGAGCAAGAGCATCTGGGCTATACTGCACCAATGGTAACATTGGACATGTTCGTTAAGAAAAGGGTTCCATGGGATAAAAAGTTTGAGAACCACTGCCTTAGACAAAAGCTCAGATTTCTTGGAAGCCAAAATTCTGGTGTAGTATGACCTTGACTGTCCTTGGATTTTATATATATGTGTATAACAAAAAAAAAATTTTTTCATCAAATTTTAAAATTGCAGCTACTATCACCAAAGATACATACGTAGAATCGCCTTAATTCTTGTAAAAGTCAATTAGCTAATACAGGTGTTCTCAAATGGGTGGGTTGGTTGCATTTTTACGGTGCAAGGGTCATTCTGTACCAAACAAGGTGAGAACATGATACAGTTATAACCAAAAATAAATTAAATCTAAAATGGTAAAAATATATTGAAGGTAATGTATTAAAAGTCATAAAAATCATATGAGATGGGAATAGTGAATATTAGATAAAAAGTTAAAAATGATTTCATGGTTAAAAGAATCATATAAAATGTCACGAAGAGTAAAATTACTTTGATTAAAAGCCGATGAGCATTGCTGATTAAAATTTATACAAGTGGTTAAAATGTGTAAAACATTTAATGGTTCACCACATGTGGCACACATCGGGGCATTTTTTCCCTTTAAAAGGTGTTGATGAGAAAAGTATGTATGGCTGATGCGAAATCTAGCCAGAGTGACCTCTTTATGACGGTCACTTCTATAGCTAGATTTCCACACCTCAAGACGAGGTTTAATGTGGTGAAGCTTATTAAAACTTGCTCATTCCATTCCAACTGCCATTTTTTGTACAGATGGGATGAGACATAAGTGTTAAAATCTCCAAATGGAATGATCATACATTCTGCAGTTGCTGTCTTTGCAACAATGTCAGCCTGTTCATTGCCGATGATACCAACGTGGTCTGGAACCCAACAGAATTTTACAAAACACTGTCCGATATTTATATCCACGAGATGTTTGTAAACTCTGTGGATTCCAGTGTGATGCGAGACGTTGAATGAAGTCAGGCTTTGCAGAACGCTGAGTAAATCTGTACAGATGACAGTTGGAGTTCTCAAACGGGGATTTCGTGGGAGAGTGGTCTCAAATTAGTAGACTCGAACTGTAACAACATTAATATTGTTACATGAAGAAAAACAATTTAGAACAGGGAATGACATCCTGAGATGGGGTGAAAAAGGGTGCATGGGGAGAAAAAGTACAGAACCATTAATCTAATAGATACAAGTTGCTATCACAGATGGGTGTAACTTGATGGAGATTATAGGGGAGGTGTTCAAACCACTTTCTCCTCCTGCTTCACGTTTTAATTCAAATTTGAAAATTAAATTATAAAATGATTAAATTATCACGGATATGCTTCACAGTTATTCAGCAATGCAAATTTTCTTTACACGTCAGGTATTTATGAGATACGGTATACGCACCGCCATCCATTTTTTGTTTATCTTTCATGAGAAACACCGTGAACTTATTAGCAGACACACTAGATAGAAAAATTTATCTGCAAAAGCAGGGTATTATTGTGAAATAAGTTTCTTGCCAAGAATTTTATCTGACCACAAAAACAGGATGACTATACCGGAGGGGTTTTACTGTACTTAACATATTTGTACCAAAAATGATAAAAGCACATTAAAATCTACATTTTCTTATAATACAAAGCCTACATATATTAAAAACAAAATGGGATAAATTTAAAAGGCATCTATCTCAGATACACTGTGGGCTCCTTTATGATTTCTGGGGCTTGCATTCCCGGAGGTTAGTTGAGGAAGGTGTTGAGAGGGAGATCACATCTTTATTCCGTTGTATCTAAAAGTTTCGGTTGAAAAACGACTTTCAATTCACACAAGAAAACAAGTCTAATTTTTTCTTCTAATTCTTATCACGTAAAAATAGGCTCTAGACCAGAGGTCTACCAGAACCAATTTACGAAAGCTTCATGTCTACTAAACACTGGATTAGAGAAAATGAGTATTATTTTTAAATTAGGGTAACTTTTCTAAAAGGAAAACGTAAGAATATCTGGGGAAATAAGAAGAAAATCGAGTAAAAATGGACTGAGGTTTTGAGATCTGACAATGCACCTACTAGCATAGTAAATTCAACTTTGTAACCGAAGCTGGCATGGTGGTAGCTGGAAGTGTCAGATGAGAGGTCATAGTAGTGCAAATCCCTAGTTCAGCAATTTAAGGGGGATAGGGTTATGCAAACTTCTGAATCCAGCTTTCAAAAAAATTGCTAAAGAATCCGAGAATTTTTTTTTAATTTATGTTTTTATTTAATTTTTGTTTTCAAGAAGCGTAAAATATTCACACGGGAAATTATTTTTATAGGTATGGACTTATAACACAGGACATCATGTGAAAAACAATAAAAGCAAATGACAGACTCCAATGCAAACATTTGATGAAAGACCTAAATAGACAATTCTGTTGCCGACACATTTTTTTCTGCAAAAGAGAAGCAAATTTGTTAAACATTTTGAAAATGTCCAAAATCTTTCAAAAGCCCATATGTATACCAGAAGTGAAGGAGCAAAGAGAGGTGCTGTTAGGATGTACTGTGTTTGAGACCGAAGTTTGAAGATTCTATTTTGTGTTATTAATACACAAGTACCTTCATTCCATCCATGAATGATTGCATATAGTCTTGGCCAAAAATTTCAGTTGTCTGTAAAAATAAGTGTCCAACGGCTGGCCCATTTTCTTGCATTTTGCAGGGAGAAGCAAGATCATACACTTGGGAATATAAAAATGATTTTCTGTGCGAATATTTTACGCTTCTTGAAAAGAAAAATATGAATTTAAAGGTTTTTTTTTCTTTGATTCTTTAGCACTTTTTATGAAAGCTGGATACAAATGTTTGCATGACCTTAGCTCCCTTAAATCGAACTAGGAGTTCGCACTACCACAACCTTTCATCTGACACCTCCAGCTATCACCATGCCAACTTTTGTTGTGAAGTCGAATTTACTACACTGGTAGATGCAGTGTGAGAAGACATTGCATTATATGCCTGAGTCAGTTAAGTTTCTTTTTCTTAAAAGGACTAGAAGCGAGACCAGCATTTCTAAGAAATTTTAATTAAAATTATATACAGAAAATTAAATAACTTAAACGATTCCCTTTAAATGGATAGTTGTCAATTCCTACCTTACTCCCACCCCCAAACATTTTCGACTAATAGCTGTGGCTCATGGTACAGACTCTCTCCACAATCCAGCCGATAGAACTCATGAAGTTGTGTATCTCTGCACTAGACTACACCAAAAATAGCGGGTGTAAAGGGAGATATGTAGTATGGATATGTCGGTAATCAATTTATTTGGTGAATATGAAGTTTGGTTCATGTGATAGTTTGTGCTATGATGAAATGACAAGATCTGTACTTACCAGGTGCAATATTTCCTGACGGCATATATTTCGGTGATTTAAGCTGCAATGGTGATAATTGTGAGTTTTGAGTGAAAGCTGTCTGCTTTATATTCTGCTGTACTTTTGGAGAAACAACATTACAGTCATTTCCTGGCATACCGAAGAGAATAAATTGTTTGAGCAAAGCTTTTTCTGAAGGTGTGATTTCACATTTTTTAGCAACACTGGTTTCTAAGTATGTGTCACAGTCGCCTCCTTTCCTGTTTTCTGATGTTGTGACATTTTCGAAAGATCTCTCTGGCATCTCGTGCAAATATTGTACGGTGTTGTGTTGAGGGCTACCATAATGTTTGGAAATACTTTCCACAGATATGCTATCCTGCAGATGCGAATTGTCAATTGTAGTTTTTCCGATTCGATTATTAGACAGTTTTTTATTCAAAGTTCCCTTCACAGATTGTTTCATTGGCATACCAAGTGATATGAACTGCTCGATTAAAGCTTTCTCTGATAGGTCAATTTCTTTCTGATGAGGCTGAAAGTTGTCACCTTTCACCTTCTCATAAATGTCAGGTAACCTCTTCGACTCTTCTATTCCTATAGATTTTGTTGTTCCATTTTCGTCCGAGTGAGACAAATCAGACTTCAATGAAGGCCACCTAGAAGCTGCAGACTGTTGTGGAACAGGATGATCTCGCTGTTGTGTTATCATATCATGAGATAAATTAGATATATCATTCGAGGAACATTGTAAGGTTGAGACATCTTGAGCTGAAACAAGAGACATACATATATTTTATAAAAATGATGTTCAAAAAATACTACACTATAACAAATTAATAATATATAACTGCAGGCCATCTTCCATAAAGACGTCAAAAGAGAAATCGCAAAAAAACAAGCAGAACAATGAACATTATATGAATATTGAAGCTGATTGATTCTATGATGAATTAAAACCCACATTCTAAAGCAGTGGTTCCCAACTCAATTTAAGCCGCGGACCACTTTTCCACTTCAATTGTACCCGCTGACCACTTTGAAAAATTCTCACGAGCTGATTGCAAGACCTTAATAAAAATGGGAGTGGAGTTTTTTGGGGGGGGATGTGTGTGCGTAAAATCGTTCTTTGGGGGAAAAAAAAGAATAAACAGGAAAAAAAAATCTAATGATAATGCAGTCAAACCTTGTTAAGATGAACACGCTTAAGACGAATTACTTTTAATACGAACCGTTTTCTGAAGTTCCGTCAGATTGTAAAATACTACAAATATACCATCAATTTCATTTTTATATTTAATTTTAATGTTTAATAATAAATTTTATAAGTACTTTTTTTTAAATAATGACCTGTCTTCAGCACCACTCAGGACTCATTTGCGGACCAACCACCAGTTGGGAACCACTGTTCTAAACCAAACAAAAAATCAAAGATATATGATTGAAAAAGCTATGTGCTACTAACATGAAGGGATTTTTTTTTTTTTTTGTGAGTATAGTTGGATTTTAAAAATTTTCATTATGTGGTAATTTCTGCAAATCAAGTTGCAAAGTTCATTGCATTTTTTTTTTTTATTTAATAATACATATTTTATTTTTTCAGACATATGTTACATACAAATACAAAACTTATACACTGCATATTTATAACATAATCTGATTATCATCACTAGGTCCCAGATGATGACATTTGCACTTTTTTTTTTTTTTTCTATTTTTAGGGCATTTTAGGCGATTTTTCCATGTTTTAGGTCATTCTTTGTCAATTTTTTTTCATAAAAATTTCATTTTCGTAAAAATTACAAACAAGTTGCAAAAACCAAACTACGATTTCTAGACGAAAAAAAAAGCTTCAACAGCTTTCATCCTCAATCAACTATGCATATCAATCATAGCCTTTTTAACTTTTCCTTTAGCGCTATTCCCAACTTTTATTTCAACCATATGCTAATTTTTATTTTAACACTGCGATCATTTCCCAGTTGTTGCCTTATATTAAGTATTTTTATTGAATTTCAAGGCACTTGAAACGGTTAATCATTCAACTATGTCAGCTATTTGAGAAATTTTTTTACTCCTTTGTGTACGAACAGAGTGGAGCACAACGTTTTACATTTTTTAAAGGATGCTATATAAAACATAGTATAAGCTGGAAAAACAAATAAATGTTTTTATCCAAAATTAGTGCATATCACGTCTTACATAGGGTTGCTGAGGAAATTCAGGCAAATTATCTGGATGTAGATAGATTTGTTAAAAAATAACTTGGGGAACTAACTTAAAATGACTTAGGAATTTTGTTGTCTGGAAACGTTTTACAAACCACATTTTTTCACCTTCATTTTTTCAAGAACTGAATGGGTAACCAGCTTCAACAATTTTCATTGTCCATAAACATTCTGCATTAGATACTCTATCAGCATCATTCACATTCCAGTGTTTCAAAGTTTCAGCACTAGATACAAAATTTGAAGACTTCTGTCCAGATGATGAAATTGACATGGTGAATTTTGTTTGATCTTTGGACAAAGCAGTTGTCGCCAAAATTATGTGCTTTGGTGTATTTACATGTTGTAGTACTTGTCGTATTCCTGAATTTCTAAAACTAAAAGCCTTTTTGCATATAAAGCAGTGTGCCATACAGTCAGTACGCTTTGCACACTACAATTCAATTAAATGTTTATTTCCATTCTTTTCACTCAGCCAGTTCTCTGGAAACCGTGTATAACGAGGCATGTTTATACTTATACATCAATTTTACTTCACACATCAAATTCACACCTTAATCTGAAAACGTTAAAAAAGTACCACAGTTGATAATCTTAAAAGTCAACAGTCCAATCTGAAAGAAAATTGGTCATTGATAGAAGAGAAATCAGCCATTGCACTAACGAGCAATGTTACGTTCCTCGCAACAATGACAGAGGAGGAGTGAGTGTATTAATTTATTTAATACCCTAGGAAGTTGAAAAAAGTTTTACAATTACATCTTCTTGGTGCAGTATAGCCTAGATGCTCTTGCGCCATTAAAAATTCAAACAAACAATTACATCTTCAAGTAGCCAATAAAATGACTGCTTAAATGTTTTCGAGCAAAGCAAGCTGATAATGGAAACTGTGTACTCCATATTGAGGATCAAAACTTGGAATGAAGATAACCTATGATACAGTTAACTTTTATACCGATTAAAAAAAAAAAATCCAAAAGCATAGGAAATATAGGACATGTTCCAAAAATATAGGATGGGAGGGACACCCCTGTATGTACTTCCCTAAGAAATTATCAGTCAACTGAAACTCAAGATTTTGAAAACATGTTCCTTTTGCGACAGGAAATATCATTTTGAGAAAATCGCATTTTTGTAAAAAGTTTGTAGTGCATTTAATTTCACTTATTACATAGTAAATTTATTAAAAAAAACAGTTCTACTCCATTTAGAGCCAAAAATTTTGTGCAATTTGAAAGGTACGAATGCATACTTTTTTTTTTTTTTTAAATAAAGAAAAAAACTTTATCATAAGCATTTTCGTGAGTGATCCCCTTAAACTGTGGCTGAAATGGACCCAAAGTAAATACAATTAAAAAAACCAACAAATAAAAATAAACAAATTTAAAAAAAAAAAAATCGTTTAAGTTAAAAATGTTAACACAAACCAATAATAGGCACTGCACTTTCATCTTCTGATTGCAATGGGCTAAGGGAATTACAGTAATTAAATGCAGGAGGTGCATCTTTAACTTTAAACATTTTTGGTGTGTAACACAACGGAGAGTCTGGCAAATCGCTGGGTGAAACAACCCCACTAGGAAGGTGACTAAAATAGGAGGAAAAAAAAGGTGAAAACTAAGTCAAATAATTATCATACATACTCAAAGAACAAAAGTGCAGCATTTTAGGCGTTCGTGTAGTAAAATTTTAATAATAAACAATGTTAATTAATGTACGTTTCCTCGTTACAACATTCCCTCGCTCGTAGGAATACAAGTGCGTTACTGACGAGGGACAGTCAATATCCGTGCGAAATGTATATTGATTAACATTGCTATTAAAATTTTACTATGCCTAAAATGTTGTACTCCTTTTCATTTACACTGCATAGTGTTATGTCACCATACTAATCTTACATACAAGCACACCACAATGTTGCCTTATTACTGTTTTTTGGTTGGTCGGTTGTATTTTTATGACACAACATTACAGGTTTTTTTTAAACTAAATTTTATTTATTTATTTTGTGAGTGTACAGTTGTTCCAATCTTATCAACAAAATACAGTGCGTTTGGTATTTTAGTGGACACCTGATATTTTTACGTAAATGCTAAAAAAAATACAAAAACTGTGAATTGGCTTTTGAAGAATGCCGAGACACCATAATGTCTTGTAGAAAAATAAATTTTATATCAATATATCGTCACATAAATGGGGAAAATGCAAATTTATGTAACAAATGTTGTTTGTTAATTTAAGGGACACTATCATTCCTGACTAACAGATGGCAGTGCAGGCGCTAAAAAATTTGCATATTGTATTCTTTCGATGCGTAGGTTCGTATAAATACCCGTGTGAACAGGTTTATGCGAAAACAGCGTTTGTAGTCATGTCAGAAAGGAAAATACTTACGGATTTCGAGAAAGAGGAAATTGTGGCTTTTAAACGAAATGGAAAATCCATTTTCAAAATTTGTCAGCTTATTCAGCGTCCAAGGAGTGCTATAGGGGCCTTTTCAAAAAGAAACCCCAAAAGGATCCACTCGAAAAACGGGGAGCGAAGCTAAAACTGAGTAAAAGAGATAAGCGGAACATTATTAGAGAGGCCAGTAACACAGGAAAGTTGGCTGCAAAAATCCAAAACGACCTTAGTTAGCTCCTAGTTAAACGTTGGATAGTATGGAATGTGCTCTCTAATTCCAAAAATTTATCTTTTCGGAAAAAAAAAGGCAAACCATCTCTCACCCAAGTTCACAAACAGGAACACTTAAACTAGGCTCGACGACACATGGAGTGGAACGATAAATGGTTGCAGGTACTTTTCACGGACGAAAAGAAATTCAACTTAGATGGTCCGGATGCTTTTCAACATTATTGGCACGATTTGCGGAAAGCGCCGCAATACTTTTCTCGTAGAGTTCAAGGAGGAGGGTTGATGACCATTTGTAGTGTCTTTGGCTACAACGGTACTACGCCTGGAGCTTTCATCGGCAGTCGTATGAATTTCACCTGCTATCAAGAATTTTTAAAAGAATATGCCCTCCCATATGCCTCATAAATATGTGGGGAAAACTGGATTTTGCAACAGGACAACGCACCGTGCCATGCATCTATCTCCACCAAAAGATGGATAAATTCAAAAAAGTTTAAAAGTATGATTTGGTCGACACGTAGTCCTGATTTAAATCCTATCGAAAACGTATGGGATTATATTGTTCGTCAAATATATGCAAATGGGAAGCAATTCACGTCGGTTAATGCCTTAAAGGACGCTATTGTGGAAACTTGGTATCAAATCGATCCTAAGTATTTACAAACATTGATAGAATCAATGGATTCACGTGTCTTTAAAGTTATATGCAAAAATGGAGCATCTATCATGTATTAATGTACATAAAACACTCCAATTTCAGTAAGTGTCCATTAAATTTTCAAACAAGATTGAAAGCCTCATCTTGATTTTGTTACATTTATGAATGATTTAATAAAGATTATTAATCTTCCACTTTGCAGAATACTGTTTTATTGTAGTATCTTTATTTTCATTTTCAAATTTGGCATTATTTCTCACGATAGTGCACTGTTATCAAGTGTCCACTAAAATACCAAACGCACTGTATATTTAGGAACATACCACCTATAAAATCACAAATCAATAGTATCAACATTGCACAATAAAGTTTCATACAATAAAACAATACACTAGAATCGTATAAAATAAATACAAGATATTGTAATACCTAAAAATTTAATTTTTTTTGGTTTCTTCTATAATAGTATTATTTATCTATATTTCATGTTGTAGTAGATTATTTTATTTTTATGTCTAAAAATCATAAATTTGGTTTTAGTTATGTTAACTATAAAATTATTTCTTTGAACCAATTTTTCATTTGTAATAGTTTAATGTTAATATTTCTAAATAAATTATCTATGTTATGGTTGCTTCCTAACCAGCATATGTTGTCTGCATAAATCAAGATATTATCATTAATTAATTGAATATCATTCTCTGCCATTAAAAACATTAGTGGTCCCAATACTGAGCTCTGGGGTACTCCTATGTTAGTATTTACTATATCTGATTGAGTATTATTTATTAAGGTAATTTGTTTTCTATCTGTTAAATAACTCGTTAGGATTTTCCTAATTTTCCCTCTAAGACCATATTTTTCCATTTTTTTCAATAATTGTTGGATAAATACCCTGTCCATTTACCATATGCGTATAGCTCATGTGCCATTGGGAGCAGTAGGGCGATGCTAGTGCTGGCGTTCTTCCCTGGAGTGACACTAACGAACTACCAAGTCTTTGGTGAGATGTTAATCTATGAATACACAAGCCAACGTGCTGAGCGACGTCAATTATTTTACTGTCATTTCTAATAAAGTTCAAACTGCTGAGCTTCATGGTTATAACTCTGCCAATATCATTCACAACAATAATCTTTGTCTATTTATTAAATCAGATACTTTGGTTAAATCAAAATATATTCCCAATAGGAAATTATTGTCCTCTAATGTATCATGCATTTTTATTAAAGTTTTTATTAGTACGTCTTCCATTGTTTTATTTTTTCTGAAATCGTACTGGCAATTAGAAAATAAACTATGTCTTCTAAAAAATTATTATTCTATTACTTAATATTTTTTCAAAAATTTTTGCAAAGATTGTCAATATTGAAATTGGTGTATAGTTATTTATTACAATCAGTTTTTGAACCTTTTTTAAAGATTGGTACTTGTATTTTGTAATTTTCATATTTTTCGGTATATATTCACTAGCAATTTTTCTTCTCTCGTGTCCTAAGTACTTATTAAATATTTTTCCAATATTCGGCAGCATATAAAGCACTGTCATTTACCTTTGCCAGATCTTCCCTCGGTCAAGTTATGGACATTCTCGGACATACCAGTAAGTGATCGTAGTTCTGAATCATGCCGCACTCGTCGTCATTACCCATCTCCCATTTAATTAGGTTTGTTTTGCACCGGGTGACCTCGGTCCGCAAGCGGTTGAGGGACTTCCATGTAGAGAAAGGTAGTTGAAGTCCTTTTAGTCCTGATTCTAGAAGTTTTATCGAAGTAAGCGGCATCATTGCTTTCCACAGCGACATCTGTCGTGCTTCCGGAGAAGTTTTCAGTTCTTCTGTTGAGTTTATAAAACTTTTTCTAGATTTTAGTCTAACAGTCTGTATCTTGTGCTCGTACAAAGGATGGCGAGGGTCATCCTTCTGTTTCAAGTGCTTGATTTCAGTTGCAATTCTCCTGCGCACTACAGGTGGTGCTATACCTATTATAGGATATATGCTTGAGATAGGAGTCGGCTTAAGGCATCCTGTAACTATACGGACAGTCTCGTTCACTGCGACATCCACTTGTTTGGAGTGAGCTGAGCACCTCCATACCGGTGCTGCATATTCCGCCGTAGAAATACTTAGTGCCGATCCCGTAGTACGTGGACGTCTGGTTGTGCTCCCCAGGATGAACCGGTTAGTTTGCGCAGTATGTTATTCCTAGCACAGACTTTTTTCTTGGTGTCATGGCAATGCTGTTTAAAGGTAAGAGTTCTATCAAGCTTAACGCCTAGGTATTTTGGGTTGTTAGAATGTTCTAATTGTTGGCCTTTCCAGTTGACTTCAAGTTTTCGCCTGGCCTGCCTATTTCTCAGGTGGAACGCGCAAACTTGAGATTTGCTTGGGTTCGGCCTAAGGGCATTGTCTTAATAATAGGTTGCAAGTTCTGCCAAAGATGTTAATTTACTTTGCACTGCTTCGAAAGTCTTGCCTAGCAATCACGTCATTATATAACAGTAGAAGAGGTGTTATTAATGTTTTAAAATACAAAAATCCATATAATTTGACAAGGCCATGTAACGGTATGATCTTAGATACTTTCTAGATATGGGAAAAGAATAAATAAAACAAAATAGTTTTGATTCCCCATACTTGAAATATTGAAAATATAGCATCCATTAAACTAGTACGGATTTAAATACACTGATACAGTTAGAGACTAAATTTAAATGTTAGTGTCAGACAGGCAGGCATCACATGGAAAAATCTAAGCCAGCTAAGTGTTTTAAGTTCAGTTAATCTGATTACCTGAAATCGCTCACTGAGCTGCGGTCATCGTGAAGAGATTGTTGTTCAAAACTGTTTAGAGAGCACAATGAACTACTTCGGGAGAACATGAGTGGTGTCTCATCGATGCTGGCTTCTCCATCATTCTTGGGACCTGCTAAAAAGTTGCGTTCAAAATAAGGAAATTATAAAATCAACATATAATCAAACTGTCCGAACGCAAGTATTCAAGTACAGCAGTAGGTGTGTATATTGCCTGTTCCCATGAATGATATCCTTCAACACCAACTGCAGATAGTAACGAAGCCTACATAGTTTTTGGTCTATATACATATCTATCATACATTTTTATTGATAAATTACACACAGTAAGACATTATCAACATTAAATAATCATAAAATACATTGTATATTATTATACTTGTGACCTTTTCTCAAACGAACAGGATTCTGACATTTTAGCACAACCCGCAAAAGATAATACAGCAATGAAA
The DNA here is from genome assembly GCA_006491805.2 of Dysdera silvatica. Classification (NCBI taxonomy): domain Eukaryota; kingdom Metazoa; phylum Arthropoda; class Arachnida; order Araneae; family Dysderidae; genus Dysdera; species Dysdera silvatica. Next base: position 29,691,949 of record QLNU02015003.1, on the reverse strand, counting down.
AGTACCTTATAAACAGTGGTTTAAACTCATTTTTAGCAATTTGTGTTTTTAAACCGCAAGAACAGTAATGGTTATGCTAAACTAGAACCTAGATTTTCATGGAATCCAAACTGCTTAAAGCCTACGAAACCAGTCCCTGAACTACAACGAGCAATTAGTCGGTAAGCACTTTTAAACCATGTGAACAAAAACAGTCATGCTTTACAAGGATCTAAAAATTTTCATGGAATCTGATATAATCTGAACGCTACTAACATCTGAAGTTTACTTTGTGTCTCTCTTGATAAAACTTTAGTTTTTAAAGTGAACGAACATCCCAAAACCATACCAAGGGTAAAATTAAAATTAGAGAAGAAAAAATTGTTTTGCCATATCTGTGATATTCCATACATATATTTTACATTAAATCAATCTAACCAAAATGATTTGTTTATTATAGCCATGAATTCATTATAATCAAGTTTCATATATGCGTGTGTGTACTTCACATTCACAAGTTACTAAGCTTATTGAGAACTGGCTAGTCGATTAAGCCTTTTACTACTGCCACCCCCTCTAATCATTTTGAAACCGATGATGACATTATTTAAAAGATTAGAAACAGACTAGGATTTACCTATTTCCTTTGAATCGGCAGCACTTGGCTCATGAGTGGGCAAAGGTGTTCTATTTTCTTTAATCATCTCTTCACTTTCTTCTACAGTAGCTAAAAGACGGTTCCTGGCATCTATGCCATTCTTGTAAGTCTCTTCTTTAAAGTTGTGGATCGTATCGGGACTTTTTTCTAAGCAATCTTCAAAGCAACTGTTTGGTGTCTGGAGTCCTGACATACCGATATCCCGCAAATCTGTCAAAGATGACGAAGTGGAGAAATTAAGGGGAGTGTCCTCTGTGCAGAAGACTTTGATGGTATCTTCGTAACTGCAGGACAATTTTGAAGAATCTTTCAAGGGTTGAGAGAAGGAGGGGCCATTGAAACGAACAGATGAAGTATTATCTTGACTAAACTCATGGTATTTCCTGCTAAAATCAATTGGCTCTTCCATGTTGTCTAGGTCTGTCTCAGCGTATGGCTCATAGATTCTTTCCCGGGATGTATTAATCTTTTCTTTTGATTTGGAAGAGGACATTTTGAAATTCCGCTCACTTTGATGAGGTGAAAAGTTGGACAGTGTGCCAGACTCTTCTGGATATTTTAGACTATAATTCACGGGCTGTTCATGGCTGTCGACATCATCCAAGTTTATGTCTTGCATTTTCTTTGTGATGTCAGGGTAATGTTCTTCATTTACATTTGCTTTGGTTTCTACCTCAGAAGAGACTTCGTTTGCTACAGTTTGTGAATCATAAACAGAATCGAAAACGCTAGGGAGTGGTGAGCTCGGACTCAAACAAAACTGTTCCTCTCTATGTGACAAAGAAGGTGGGCTTACATTACTAGAAGATGATGGGTCTCGCTCATGGAAACTAGTATTACTTATATCATGAGGTGGACTTATTGCATTATCTCCTCCTCTTCCTATAGCAGAACAATCTCCATTAAATGTTCTTGTTGAGCACTTTCCCAAATTCTCTTCATCTTCCAGCATTGTGTCCGAGTTGCTTTTCTCCAGATTTACATGCAGTCCATAACAGTCGATAGTTGATTCATGCAATTCGTTACATGTCTGCGAAGCAACTGAATTTCCACTCTAAAAGTAAAAAAAAAAAAAATCCATTTCATTTTTTGTTATTAAAAATTTTTTCTTCAAAGACTAACCTAAATCCAACAGAAGTTACCTGCTTCAAGTCGTTGGGAGTGTGCAGCTGATCTACCAAAGCCATCATAAATGGTTTCATCGCACTGAAGAGTGCTTTATCAGGCCCAGAAACCTTTTCAAAATAAGAGCGTACCATCGAATAACACTGATCGCTTCTAGCATCGCTTTGTTGATCAAGTCCAAGCTCCATCATTTCGGCCAAAGTTCGCAAACCACCTGCATAGCGAAGTCATCGATTAATATCAATTCTTTAAAGTGGATACAATTTATACACAGGACACATATATAACAAGAATCTGGGACCAACAAAAATGCTCGCTATATCCTGTCTATCCACTAAATCCGTTTGTGAATGGAAAATTCCAAATCCTCTGAAACTAAAGTCTGTGCAAATACAACAACATTCACTTTTAGAATTTGCTTGCAATTTAATGAATCTGTAGCATATCACCACATGCAGTGATACAATGTACATTTTTAAACTGAAAATCATGCCTTATTTTCAACTTAATGTCCTATAGTAGTTTGCTTCATTCTGCAGCATCTACGTTCATTAAAAAAAATTCATGGTAAAATATTTAGTGCACTAAATGAATGGTTACTAGCATAATTTATTGTCTCAAAAAGCATTTATTATGAATTTTAGAATTTAGAATATATTTTAAAGGGACGAGAGAGTTTTAGAAATTTTTCAGTTCTAAGTGCTGGAAAATTTATTTTATCATATTCCCTTTAATTAAAAAGTAACATCCCCTGAATCTCTGATTTTTTTTTCAATTTTTAAATATCGATTTTCTCTTAGAAAATTTTATAGGTTTTGTTTGTAAAATCTTGCCATTTTTACTCGTTCAATCCAGGGTCTGTAAAAACTTGGTATGCTGAAATGATGAAAATGTATTACATTTAATTATTATATAAAATGAAAATCAACGTTCGACACTTGAATAGTGAATAAAAAAATATAATAAAACATTTTATCTTATCAAGAAATATTTAAAAAAAAAATAAATATTCAGAAGGGAATTAGGAAAAAAAAAACTAAATAAATATAAATGTAATGACATTTATCAGAATTTATACTTAATTTTATTTTCATGAAATTGAGGATATGATTATTTACTAATAAATAATTATATACAAAATTCATATTGTTATTCTAATTTCACAGAATCTTATTCAGCAAAATGTAAAAACAAAATGATGAAATACGAAATTGAGGATATAATTATTTACTAATAAATAATTATATGCAAATCCATATTGGGGTATTCTAATTTCACAGAATTTTATTCAGCAAAATGTAAAAATAAAATGATGATAAATAAAAAAAAAAAAGATAAAATATTATGATTGAAGGTTGGCTGTATGATTAACAGAAACGTATTTTCACAAAAAGGAATTTTCTCACTCTGAGAAAAAAAAAGTTCGGGAAAAACATTTTAAAAATAGAAGTTAGCAGCCAGCTATTTGAAAAGAGCAGCTTGAATGGTTGAAAAAACGGAAAGCAGAAGTTATTTGGAAAAACGGAAAACAGGTTAGTAGAAGTGTTGAAAATGAACAAGATTACAAGAAAGACATTTTCAGTTCTCGCAAAGCATTCACATTTTTTTTATCCGCCGAAACAGCTGTTTGCCATCATATTTGGCGAACATAGCAACTAGCAATCCAGCCAATCCCGAATTCACATATATGATTAATGTATATATATCGGAGTGTCAACAATTTGAATCATGTGATGTAAAGCAAATTAAAACTAATAAATAGCTATATAAGTGAAAACGCAAAACAAATTATGCAGTCTACTGAAAAAATTAAAACGACACATGAAAGCTTGAAAATATATATGCAAGAGTTCAAAGCAAAACTCACATTCTCCAAATATGTTGAAATTAAATTAGAAGTGGTTTCTACAAGTAATTTTTTTATATAAAATCCACAAACATGAATTCAGAGTTTAGATCTGAACTCGCAGATCTAAACTCTGTCTCATGAACACAGACCAAATTGCACAGAAAAATGGAGTCAAACACAGGTGGTTTAGTAATTATCATAGTGGCCAAAAGAGTCACAAATTACTGATTTATTTATTTTTTGAGAATATGCTTTGGCTCCAAACTCTTCATATTCTAAATTACCTAAAAATTGAAGTGTTTGCCGCTGTTCTTTGTCAAAAGACATGTCTGTGACCTGACGTTCTTCACTTCCCACAAACTGAAAGATATTAAACATCATAATTAGTAATCTCTGTGCTAAGAAAAAACCAGTACATGGGAAGATGCAAAGAAAAAAACCTATTAAATTTACCTTCATATGAATAACGTAAGTTCTTTACTTGTATTTATGATGAATTTTATTGTATGTGGATAATTTTTCACATAAAGCGTTTTCTTAGCTGGCTAAGCAGCACAGCACATGCAAAACTTTTTTTTTGTGGTTTTACGGCTCAAAGACTACAATGGTCATGCTGCGCCGGGACCTACTGTTTTCCGAGGAATCCGAACCTCTTAAGGCCTAGGGTACCAAACCCCGGACTACAATGAGCAGTGCAATCTTTACGAGATCTCTGAGTAAGTGTTCTTTGCACTGTTGGGAGTCGAACCTGGATTAACGGCGCACTAGGCGAACACGTTACCATACTGCGCCACCGCAGGGCACATGCAAAACTGTGATGAATAGGACTAACATAGTATTCACATAGTTGATTGAGATCAAAATGTGAGGACGTAGACTTTCATTTTGGGAGGTTGGGGGTCAGGGCCAAAATTTGCCATGGTCTCAGAATAACACCCTTCATTTATCATGAAAGTTGGAATTTTTTACAGTGAAAAAATACATGTGGCGGTGGGGGGGAGTCATGACCCCTGCGACAGCCCTTGCTTGAGATAAGGTTCTTATTTACTAGTACTTTCACAGTCACAACTCATGAGCTGGCACAGTAATAACAGTATCTTTTTCTGGTTCCTAGAACATTATTGGACTTATTTCTTTGAATTATTAATATAAACTTAAGAACACACAAATATATAAAAACTCTAAAAAAAAAAAAGATACCTGTGTTATTTTATATATAAACTTATTTTATGATTGTGGTTATCAATATAATGAAGAAGAATTTAACTTTTAATTACCTCAATACGATATTGTTTAAATTACAGGAAATAATTATTCACTTAAACGCTGGACAACATTTCAACATTCAGTCTGCTCCCTTACCATGGATGTTCAGTGTTGCTAGGTTTCGATGAAATTTCTTTCTTGTGAAAAAGATAGTGAGAGCACGGCTAACTGCACTTCATAGCGTCCATAACATAAGCCGATTTCCGCGGAAACGAACCTGTTTCTAATTTTTTCCGCTAGGGTCGCACGTCTCGACCATTCATTTTACTACGCGAAATATACTGCATCAGAAACTGAATATACACACCAAGTTTTATGATTTTGTACAAGAATTTTTCGTTTTATACGGATAACTTGATGCCGAGGAAACACCATGCTAAATATAAGCGAGTTAATCAAATATAACACCAAACGGTTTTAATTCTTCAGTGAGCTTCCAGAACATTTTATATATTTTCAAATGAATTTGTTTTCAACCCTTTTTATTGCTAGCGCAATTATAAAGGTTAAAAAAATATTTAAAATGATTAAACGCTTATTATATAGCAGGACATAGTTGCTTTCCAACTGTAGTCCGCTGACCTTTAATAGTCCGGGAACTCTTAGCCATCCATGAAAAATAACATGAAATGATATTGCACACATTAAAAAAAAAAGAACTATTTCTCGAACGGTGATTTTTTTATTTAAAAAAAAGGATTTTTCTTTATTTTAATTGGATTTCTTGAAATTTAAGTCGAAATTGTTAATTTTAAATTAGATACTTAACTTCAATGAAATTCTTTGTATTTCTATATCAAAATTCTTTATACATAAATAAGATTTTCTATATTTAAATCCGATTTTTTTCATGTCAATTGAGTTCCTTGTAACTTTTCTAATAATTCTTGAAAAAATATGTTATAATGATGAATGCATTGTAATATACCAACCAAAATAAACACCAACCTGATATAAATTACTAAAATCATTAACTTGTATTATATAGAAAATAAATAATTAGTGCATTAGCATTCATTATACATTCATTATAATTTGTCATATTTGAATATTAATTTATACATTTACATACAATGAACATTAAAAATGGGGAAAATAAGAATGATTAAAAATTAAATAATTGCTTAAGGTTTTATATTTGTGTTTAATCAAAGTACATTGAAATTTAAAAGATGAAAATATCACACACAACGGCGTGGACAACGATTTCTAAGTTAATATTAATATAAATAAATTTAATATACATGTACAACTGACATATTATGGATTCCATGAAGCTCAAAACAGTAAGCATTTGAAATCATTTCATATATTTATGAAGATATACTTGTTTACCAGTTTTGCAGCAAAAATAGTAATAGGGGGATTCTATTGTAACAGACTGACACTTTAAAAATTTTGGATAAGGTTAGCTATTTAAACATAAAACTAGAATCAACGTCAGTATTTTAACAGAATTTATTTATTTATTATTTACAATGTCTCAGATGAATGTGGCATATGTTTATTATTTCATCATCTATTTTTATGCCTGTGCACTTTAATTTGTTTATTAGAATACACTTTATGGTTTTACACAATAATATATACTTTGTCATTTTCACAGGATAGAAGACACTTTGCTATTTTTGTAAGATGGAATACACTTTGTTTTTTTACAGGACAAAATGCACTTTACTATGTTTACACGATAAGACTGCTTTAGTTTAAATATTATAAGCAAGCCCCTGCTACAGACTTACCCAATAAGTTTCATGACAACAATTTCATTTAAATTAAAAAAATTAAGATGCCATATTCAATTAAAAATACAAAACCATTATCATCATTTAATAACCAGACTATAAAGCTATAAAATTATTTATCCTAATAAACATAAAAAATAGAACCAATTTATACTCTGAATTACTAAGAAATCGTTAAATGATATGTCAATCCATATTAATACTAAATAAAAAGAAATCGCTACAACACATTTTTTTTTAAAAAACAATTACTACTAAATGAACAAAAATGAAAAATAACTGATATATTCAGCAATTTTGCTACCCACTTTTTAAATTATTAAATATTATGCTATTGTATATTTTTTTAATTGAAAATAGAAACAATAAAATTTGTATGAAGTAAAATCTAATAGTTTCACTAGAATGCAAATTTCCACCTTACGCATATCTTACTTATTTAGAAATTGAATGTTTACTTAAATAAAAATGGAAAGTTCCTATCATGAATCGTGATTCTGAATTCATAGAACAAAGGACCATGTCAAAAGTAGACAAAATATAAAACACAACACAACTCTTTGCTAGAAACTTTGCAGAATGATTCATTTTGACATTGAAATCGTGTCTAAAAAAGAATTTTTATTTTCACTATTCCGGAAAGGAATAAATTATCATTCTTTGATAATACATGCTAATGTGTTTCCATAAGAGTTTGCTTTTATTGTAATTCGGGGTGGGGAGGAGGGCGGTTTGTCAGGTGTTAGAAGATTTATTATACTCCTTCCACCCAGTTTAGCTAAATAAAGGTTTTTTAATTAATTTGAATTGAAATTGTAATTGAAACAAAAGTGAAACATGACAAAATAATTTTATTTATTCATCGTCACTCTCTACATAATTCAAAATGCCCGGAAAGAAAACATTGCAAACGTTTCAATCATGATGAACTTCGACAGCTATTAGACGGAAATTTATAAAATGAAATGTGCAAACTTTTACCTTTGGTAGACTTGCAAAAGGGAACCTAACAATGAACCATGATTTTTTTGAAAGAAATCAAAGCAAAACGATCGAAATAAATAAAAACTGTGAAAAATGCCACATGACCACATGTACAACTACGTGAGAGCAAAACATGGTCGGGACACCACCATCTATAAATAAATTCTCATTTTCGAGAACTAGCCCGGTTGCGACATTTTAATTTCCATAACAGTTTTAGCAGTAGGACCGATTTAAGCAATCTAATTAGCTGAGCAGGTGATGTGTGGCCGGGTTCCCAGATCTAAATCTGGGATTACAGCGCCGCCCCCGGCGGCCACCCTTCCCAATGAAACCCTTGCACAATCCTCCTCCTCCTCCTCCCAGATCTAAATAATTGCCGTCAAAAAGAATTGGCGGGTTTTTTTGGCGAAATTAGCGTTGCATATAAGCCAAAAGAACCATTAATAATTACAAAAGAAAGTGATGTCATTGTCAAAGCCTGAAGCTTCCTGCAGGTGCTCCAATATAAGAAATGTAATTGAGCAAACGTTTTTAAAAGTAATGTATTTTCTAACTATTCAAATCATTTAATGAGTTATTAAATAATGGATTCATATAGACTTAACTTGGATGCAGGGCAAACAGGGTTGGCAAATACCCGGGTTTTTACATGAAAATCGCAACCCAGTTTTTTTTTTTCATGGTTTGTGAGGAAGTGCGGTCATCGTGAAAATTGCCGAATATGCATTTTCCATAAATACAAAACAACTCGGAAATAATTTTCAATTACATACAGAAAAAAAATCTTAACGACCACCTCAATTCTGCAACCACTTCCCTTAACGACCACCTTTTCTGAAAATGGATTTCCTTCCTCCTCCATAGACCCAATGCTAAATTTAGCTCCATTCGGAGACCACCTCTCTGAGCGACCGCCTATTTCTATGACCGACGGTGGCCGCCTTAGGGAGGTTTTACTGTATTTCAAAAATACTAATTTTCAATTTCAATCAAGGAAGGCAATTCCAGGAATCAAGGGAGATGAGAAAAGTTTATTATTTTTGAATATGGGGTTATTATTCGATGCACTCGATATGATCTTTTTTTTTTTTTAAAAATTTCGAGACCTTCTACTTAAAAATTTAGGCAAAAGATGATTTTTCTATAAAAATATAAGCTAGCAGCACAATATTTCAAAAATTTTGTTTTGTTTTAAAGATTTCTAACCATTTATTACATTTTAAGTTTAAATCAAAGAAAAAAATCAACTCATGGTAATATTAAAAATAAATTGGGAGTATTATTGAAGATCATCATCCTAAATTCTCCCGTGATTAAAATCTGATTTACGTAAAGGACGATTACGAACTCTGAAGTGGTTGATCTTTTGGTGCCTGTTACATTGGCGGCCAAAATTGCGTAGCAAACCTATAAGTGATGGCATCGTTAGCCAATCAGATTGTTTAAATCGGTCCTAATGCTAAAAGTGTTATGGAAATTCAAATCTCGTAGCCCGGTTGCTGTTCTTCGTTCTTTTTCAACTTACGTTATGGCCGCTATCAAGAGCAGTCTGGCTGTGTTCTGACATTTCGTCGGAGAAATTCTGCCGAAAAAGAAGGCGGGGTTATAAGAGTACTTTGAAGGCGTGGTTATAATTGAAGGTGGACCCAGCCCAGCCCAGCCCATCCATTTTCAATATCATAGACAAACATGGCTGGTGTGAACTTCGTGAAATCGAGTCGTGAGGAGAACTTGCTGTGTGTAAATCACTGCTTTATTTATTCTTCATTTGTAAAATCATAATAACAATATACTGTGTAACTACAGCGATAATACAGACAATATATACTAAAAGTACATCATATTAGACTCTACAATGAAAGGTCTCAAGAAAATATCAGCAAGAATATAACATGCATGGGACCTTAAGATTACAATCTGATTCCAAAGATGACACACAACTAATTGTGAATCACTCATCCTTTCCTTATGTTTTTTCCATTTTTTTTAGTTTCCATTACCCTGTATCAAATATTTTCTTAGACTTTTTTAAATGTTTATTTACTTTCCAATTTTTTGAATTCCTCTTGTAGTCCATTCCAAAGTTTTGGTTCAAATTGGTAATCATAGTATTTATAGTTTTCGAGAATCAGGTAAGTAATATAAATAAATTATAAAATTAATATGGGTATATTTTTATAATAACTTGAAAACTAAATAAAATCATCGATTGTTAAATAGATTATCGATAAAAACGTAGTTGATAATTATGTGGGAGGAGTAATACGCAACACCTCCCCTGACTTAGTTTAGGCACACCCTTTTCTTCCCGCCCACCGATGACGCCCCCTTTTTTTAAGAAATACATTCGGCGAAACGGGGTAGAACCGGTTTGGCCGTGGTGTGAATATATGCTTGCATTCATTTTGCGAATGACAGATAAGAAAGAAAATGAGTTTAAAGCGCATATATTTTCTTAAAACAATAAGAACAAAAGTAGATAGTAATTTATTTTGTCTCCCCACGTTGTAAATGAAATTAACTGCATTTGCACTATGAAGTGAATTTTACATGATCAACAAAAATATTTTTTCCCCCTAAAGCCTTGCTTTATTTTACCCTTCTATCCTTTTCCGATAATTTGAAATGGAAATTTCACATGATCTCTAAGGATCTGTAAGGTCGAAAATTAATACAGTAAGACACTTTGCCGGTAATGACTACGTATTCATTTTTTTAAGCTATAGGGCCGGAAACGCGTCACTGAAACACAAGTTCCGAGTAGAAGGAACTTACAGTTACTGATCCATATTGAAACAAACTGATAGAGAAAGGACCAGTAAAAAAAAGGCGAGTCTATTGTCGCCATTTTAATTCCTAGCTGCGTCATATTTGCCGGTACGTGTAGTTTTGCGTTTTTTTGTCGCATTATTTACTGGTACGTGGAGTTTTACATTTTTGTTACCCCACATCCGAAATGGCAGAAGTTGCCGTCGATTCTGGAGAATTAAAATCTGGAAAGAACTCGCTTCCATCGAGCAAGAAAGAAATGAAACTGTCTGAACTGAAAGTGACTGATTTGAAGAATGAATTGGAAAGCAGGGGCCTTGATAAGACGGGCGTGAAGGCCGCCCTGGTAGATCGCCTTCGCAAAGCCATCGAAAGTGAAGGCGAAAATCCGGATGAGTATGTGTTTGAGCCATCTGATAGCAGTCCGGTGCTCAAAAAGATTGTTAAAAAAGAATCGAAGGATTTGAATAATGGCAGTAAGCAGGAGAGCGAAAATGAAGAGGAGGAAGAAGTGGAAGAGGATAAACAGGAGAGTCGCGATGCTGAAGTCCTACAACTGTCTTTAGACGATAAAGAAGATAACATTGACACGAAAGAAGTTGAGGACGAACAGATGGATGTTACTGAGCCACAAGATACTACGTTAAAACTAGACATTTCAGAAAATTCCGTAACTTCAATGAAAGAAAACGATTCATCTGATCAGACAATTCCAGACTCCGCAGAATCTGCTGCTAAGAGTGAAAAAGCAGCACCACAGGTCCTTTCTACAACATCCACACCTACCAAAGCAAAAGTTATTGGAAAAGCACCAGTAAGGGTGCTTACTAAGCAGGCGAAGGCAAGCCAGGGTGCTAAAAATATCTGGATCACCAATCTACCACTGTCTACCAGAGCAGCCGATTTAAAGTCATTTTTTTGCAAACATGGAAAAGTAATTTTGGTGAAAATCGTTACCAATGCGAAGCAAACAACAGGAGAGAAGAAATTTTATGGTTATATTACACTCTCAGCGTCTAAAGAAGCAGCGAAAGCTGTACAGGATCTCAATAACACCGAACTCAATGGTCAAATTGTGAAATTGGAATTAACAACGGATCAACCGAACACGTTGTTAAAAAAAGCAGCAAAAGTTGTTGTAAGGAAAGTAAAAGCTGTTGGTACAGCTGCTAAGGTATCTACCATAAAAGCTAAAGAGAAGGCATTAGAATCCAAAGAAACTAAGGCCGAAGAGGATACAGAGAAGGAAGCGAAAGATGATAGATCGTCTGTTCCTCGCCGTGACAGGGAAAGAGATCACAGACCCCGTGATCACAGAGATTATTCTGACTATTATCCAAGAGGCTCCTATCGCAGACCTTTTGGATTTCGAGGAAGAGGACGTGGTCGTGGTGGTTTTCCATTTAGAGAAAGGCCTCCCATCGAGCCGTTTAGACGACCCTTCGGTCGGAAGCCTTTCTTTGGTGGACGCATGGGTTATCGACCAGCTCTGAAACCCTCTTTCATGCAATTTAAAATAAGAGAAGAACGACAGCGTGAACGTATGCGAGAACGTTCTATTCGGGAATCCGAACGACGGCGGGCAGAAGATGCATTTCGACAAAAACTCGTCGAAAGAAAGCAAAGAGAAGAAGCTTACCGCCTGGAGCGTGAAAAGGTCCAGTTGCGCATTGAGCGAGAAATGCTTGAACGTGAAAAAGCAGAGTATCTAAAGAATGAACGAGAAAAACAGAGGATGGAACGAGAACGCATTGAGCGTGAGCGAGAAAAACTTCGACGCCAAGCTCAAGCCAGAGATATGCCAACCAAGCGACCATTTGCACCTAGTCCAGTAGATCGTGAGCCCATGTGGGAAAAGGATAAAAGGGCACGCCATTACGAAAATCGGTACCCTAGTTTCTCTGAGAAGCCGCCTGGTTCGGAGGGTCGACCTGATTTCCGCGAACCACCACCTGGCTATCGTAAATTTGAGCATCGACCAGACCACTATGAGCGGGAAGGATATTCGGCATCCACCTCACGATCCGATCTTAATAAGTATGGTAAGGGGCGGCCTGAGCCTCCAATTAGAGATCACGATGAAAGACGCGTGTATAAGCGTCCATATTTCAAAGAAGATCCTGTGCGTGCTTATCCTCCACGTGAGGTAGAGCGATATGCTCCTCCACCAGAGGATCGTGGTTATAAACGCAAAATGCATGAAACAATGAGGAGTCCACGACCTAGAGGAGGTGGCGGCGGCCGCAGAATGCCATACTATTGAGTTCCGTTACAGCTGGTGCGAACCCGCTCTGCATTGCAGCAAGGCCACATATATGCCTTGAACATGAATTTTGTTAATTTCTTTTATGACATGTCCTCATCTATTCAGACATAATTTCAGTTAATCGCAAAACTTTATCATTAAATTGCTTTCAATTGGTAAATTGCCGATGTTCCATCAAGTTACCTGTGTTTAAAATCTGTTAAGGCTAACTCTTACACGTAAAAGAAAACTGAAAATCGAATGACGAGAGTTCAGTTTTACTTACATACGTGAAGCTTATTGAAGAAATCTGTATCGATGTTCTCTTCTTTCTGTACCATAATAAGGAAACCTCAAGGTTTCTCGTGTTTTCTTATTGGAGCATGTCGTCCTGGTTTGTCTTTTGCTGGTACGTTTTCATGGCACATATTAAAATTTTTGCTTTTTACACATGTCGATGTCGAAGAAAGTACCTTGATGAGAGAACAATGCCTTGAATTTGAAGAATGGCAAATAACTGTCATGATTTGCTTTTTAGTGTTGAAATTCCAAGAAATGAAAATAGCATATGATGAAGAAATTGTTACAAATGTGAACACAATTGCCAGAAAACCTAATTTCTCAGAAACAAGAAACTGCGTAACTTTTCATCAGTAACGTTGAAATGACTACTATAGCTTTTATTTGGACATTTTGGCAATTTTTGCCACTGCGTTCCAACAACAGTTTGCTGTTCCTTACAAAGTGTCTCGTAGAATTGGGGTTCAGGTAAAGTGCGAATGTATTCATTTTTATTTAAATTTTAAAAATATCTACTGTTAAATTTTTAACGTATCTACTGTTTCTCAAAGTACAACGTTAGTCACAAAATGTGATTATATATAATGTTTAAAAACATTTCTTTTTTGGCATGTGTATGGGTTTGGTGATTTCCACCCAGTTTGAACTCTTGATATTTATGGAATTTGGCACCGTTCTTTTTTGTGGGGGTGGGGAGCATTTTTTTTTTGAAGAAACGTAGACTAAGTTTTGCAGTTTACTTTGATAACAAAGTTGGCCCTTTTTCTTTGTGGGTGTGTTTGCTGAAATTGCAAAAATAACATGTCAGATAATTTTACAAAAATTATTTTTTTTAGGCATAGATACATGGTTACATATTTCATTAAAATTTGTCTTAAGTTGCTGAAATTAGATAAAAGATATGGTGCCAAAATTTATATTTTTAATAACTTTTAAGCTGTGCGTCTGAACCGCAGGCAAGTGATAATGTTTTTAATCTTTTGGGGCTTTCTTACCTGGTCTGAAAGCTTCATTATGGTTTTCATTAGATTCTTGTCACCTATGAGCACAGAAAAACAGCAAACTGATAGGGAAATACTTAGCGATAATTTCGATGCAGTGACAACAGGACTTAAATATTTTGTAAAAATATCATTTTAATTTACTGCAAATAAGTCGCAAATGGTATCTCACAAGTTCTTAATCACGCAGCTTTGGGTTTTAAATTTCAAAGTGTTACAAGTAATTTTTTCATCTTTTTAAAACCTCTTATAGATCAATTTTGTTCTGAATGACCTGGAGGGGGAGAGGTGTAATGGATCGGATTTTTTTTTTTAAATTTTTCGTTAAAAATTGGATTTCGAAATATTTTACCTTTTTCAAATTTCTTTCTGGTGCCAGTTCAGTAACAGCTGCCTCTTTTTAACATTTTGAGGTAGGCGTTAGAAAACTGCCAATTCTCAAAGAATGGTAAGAAGGTAGTTTTACCGCACATTTTCCTTGGCTTCAATTTCGGTAATTTGGAGCAGTGAAATTTTTATTAAAAAAAAAAAATCTTGACTCCCGCCCCTCTCCACAAATTCTAGGCCTATGGCCTCATGTAAATTTCGAATTTGGCATTTAATCTCGGCAAAGCATTCTTTTGGACATGTAAAAAGCAATGAAAATGAAAATTTCATTGTTCTGGCTTGTCAACAGTCTGGTCAGATAAATGTGTGACATATTTTGAAAAGGGACAGAAATCAACACTTAAGCGTACAGTGTTGTGAACACAAAATATTGCTGCCAATGAAGAAACAGACAGGAAACCACAATTACCAATATTGTAGATTTCCTTAGCAAAGAGGCACCCATATTTGGACTAACCTTTTTTTTTTTCTTCAATGACGTACGGTGAAGTGCTGAAGTTATGCCTTATTTGCTAATGTATTTGATCGTTATTTTTTTTCATGTCTGTTATTTTTAGGGTTTTTACCATTTGTTAATTATTAGGTTTTTCAGTGCCACTTAAAAAGAATTAGTTTCGTCTTTGTAATTTTCATAAAACTTGTCTTAGCAGCTGTATTGTTAGTATAAATGTCTTGCATGGCATTCCATGTTTCATGAAACAAGATGTAATTGTAACCTAGTTATTGTGATTCGCACATTGTCGAACCTGCTATAATACTGTCGTCTCCGCCATGATATTACTGTCATCGCAACGTTTCTTCAATAAAGGACATCTCATTGAAGTATTAGCGTTTTCTTCCATGACAAGTTGTGTGAATTGCCAAATGGTAAGGGGTTTATCTTCATTGATTGCTATGTGCAAACACTTTGAAACAGAAGCATGTAAGTAAATTATGCAATTTTAGAAAAAGGATTACGATTGAGAAGTTAGCCAAGGTACTTCAATTTAAAGTAAGCAGTGCCATATTAAGGAATGGCTAACTAGGCCCGTGCACTATCGTTACAGGGACATCGTAACCTGAAGAACAAAGAATTATCCCATAAAATCTAATCCTAGAGTATGCAAAGGGGCACCAAAATAATGCTCGGAAACATATACCAGCCCTAAAAGTTGCATATAAATTAACCAGATTTTGTCTAAAAAATTATGAACATTTAACGAAGTATAAAGATTAATATAGGCGGCTTTTTTTTAGAAGATACGAAATTGTCTTTCCTGGTGCATTGCATATTTTACATTTGGGTATTGTTTCTGCTTTTGTAAAAATGAATACTGCAATGGTTACTTTGTCAATGGTGCTTTTTCTTACAAGATTTTGTATTCGTAAACTTACAAGATTTCCTCTCGGTAAACAAGAGATAGCATGGGTTCTGCATTTTAGCTGGAAAAGTTGGTAATGGACGCACGGAAGCAATGTGTCCATGTAGCATTACTCTGAAAGTGGAGTTGTATATCAGTAGGTATTTTATCGTTTTCCACAACAGGAAATATGTTAATGCAAAAAATGGAAGTATTTTTCTGAGTTCTGTTTAAGTTGTAGCAGTTGTTTGCCTAAAAAATCTGATTCGATGGACAGGCCTTCCTACTTCTACAGAAAGTTTAGACTAGAAAAAAAAAATCGTTGAGATTACATTCGGGTCGTCTCTAAATTTGGGACATTTTGAATCCCAAGTGTTCCTTCCACTCTTTGTTGCATTAGGAAAACATTTCAAGAATAAGGGAGGCACTTACAAATTAAAAAAAGTTGATCAGTTTTTAAGCGTTGAGAAGCAAGAAAAGACAAGAAAACCACATGTATTTTGAGTATGATATGGTTACTGGGGAATTCCTTCTTTAGTGAGAAAAAAATTGGCAATTATATTTCTGCCTTTTGAAAAATGCGTAAACATGAATTAGATGTGTGTATATAAATACAAAAATTAAATAAACCCTCAAATGGGATAACCAAATACACCCTTAACTTGCTGTTTGTACGGGAAAGTACCTGTGTCTTGAAAGGGGATGGGGATGAAAAGCATGGTAAAAGCATAAACCAGGAATGTTTGGTATATTTTTAACATTTTTGAGCTATTGATTTACACATGGATATATTATGACAATTTTTTTATGTACCATGATATGTTGAAATTGCTAATGGCTTGCACCCATAGAACTTCATTTCACTAGATCATGATTGTTTTCACCCAAGGTTCTGGGTAATCTGTACTTGGATTGAAAATTTCACGTTACAAAAACCCTTAATTTCTAGAATTCTTTAACTCGTTTGGAAGAAGTAAGAGAGTACTGGATTATAGCACATGTGAGTAAAGTAATTATTCTGTGCATTATTTTCACTTGGCTGCCAGAAACAGAAGATTGAGAGCAGGAGATATTTTTTTACGAAACCTGTGCTTGAAATATACAAAGGGAAATTAAAACCATCCATCTCTGAGGTGCAAGAATGCCTTAATTCTGTCCCTAAGAAGCATGTCCAGTTATAATAAAAGTAAGATGTATATATACATATAAAATAAGAATTTTTAAAATTTAATGATACGCCATAAGTTGTGTTCCAAGTTTCAGTAAGATCGACTATGATAGCATTTTGAAGTGAATCACTATATATAACTTCTGCGCTATTAATTTTTGAAGTGATTCTTTAAGGAAGCAATAAGTAACTGTTTTACTTGGAAGTGAATAGTTGCTTGATTAGTTGAATTTTGGAACACAACTTACAAAAGGTGCATAAATCTACAGTGCTTATTTTTTACGATAAAGATTTTGCGCATTCTGAAATCGTTGAAGTGGGGAGAGCAAGGGTTTGGAGCATATTTTTTATATATATACAAAGTTCATTGTGTCATGCTGAATTTCAGGATGTCGAGATCAGTTTTATCAATGCGTCGATTTATATGCGAGACACCTCAGATATGCTTATTGAACTCTGCGTCTTGCACCAATTAAAACCAAGATAAAAATCTAAATATGTTATGACTCAGATCATTTTGTTATTGATTTCCACCTGAAGTAATCCCTTGTGAGGTACAACAAAAATAAAATAACGAACTCACTTAGGACTGCCTAATGTCCTTTTCAGAGGTGGCTAACTTCTGTATCTAGAAAAACTATAATATGATGCATATTGGCTTCACTATTGATATATTTTGTTTAGCCAATATTTATGAATATACCCTGGAATTTATACAAATAGAACACTATGCAGATTAAATTAGAAACGATCTTTATCAATTTTTTGAGGCGTAATAGTGACGTTGATTTTATTGCATGGCTAGATGGTGAAATGTTCGTAAAGAAAAATGTTTTTCGTCTGGTAGGGCATGATCTCACAACCCTCAACATGACCTTACAATCAGGGCAGGCTCTCTTAACTGAGCTACAGATGACTAAATCAATTCCCTACTGTATTTAAAGCGTATTTTTCAAAATCGGTTATTTTGCAGGATACTCTGGAATGATTAAAAAGTAACAATAAACTGGTTGTATGCATTTCAAGGTAGTGATATTTACTTCAAATTGTCATTATAAATTATTTTACGGAGAGAACGAGAACACAAGTGAGATTTACAGCCTTAAAAATTCAAAATGCAATTTCTGAATAATTTTAGTAAAATATTGATGTTAAAAAACGTATGTGTGTTAACGAGAACACTGTGGATTCTCATTCGAAGTAACAAGTTCACCAAATTTAAGTTTCAGTGACGACATATTTTTATAAAGTCTGACGGTTATTAGTAAGTTTCTTTGCTATGCTTTCCTAGTAGGAAAGTGCATTTACATACGCATGCGTTTCCATATATGGATGGTCAGCTAAAATCACAAATTGGATAATTCCTGTTAATGTGTCTCTCTTCCACTATCTTATAATCAGAATAGATTAACAAAAATGGAGAAATCTGTTTAATGCAAATTCAGATGATATGTTTAAGCCTATATGGTCGTCTGTACCTTGCCAGAAAGAGTATGGAAACATACATGCATACGTGGCCAAAACTGACAAATGTTTTGATTTTGTTAACCTTACTGCCAATTGGTCACCTAGTCCATGGCATCGTTTTTTTGAATTAGTCGAGGGATGTAAAGACAACGATTCAGTACGTCCTCGCAAATACATGCACATTAATTCGTAATATTTGTACTCTGTGTTTGGTTTTTCTTAAATTATGCCGTAGGAAAAGAAGTATGAATACAGTGTCCCTCGTCTGCACTTTTACCCTTTTAACATCAAGAATTGCAAGTTCTAAGAAGACAATTGAAAAATTGGAAGATCACTATCGCAAGACAAGCAGCTATTTTTTTCAGAAGAGAAGTAATGAATATTGGATATTTTAAGGTAATTTTTTTATTCCTATATTTAAATTGACTTCAGATTGAAGATTTGGGAAAGTATGATTTGTTTTGTGTTTGGCAATGCAGCAGTGTATATAATTAGCATGCATTTATGCAACAGAGAAGTTTGAAATGTTACTCTTAAGTTTACAAGACCATGTCAAGAAAATGCGACTTTTTTGTGATTAACCTCTTCAGAATTTGGTTGATATCTGTGCTTTTATGTATGCTATCTAACTGTTTGTGGAGTAATACTAAATATTTTTAGGTTCAAATAATGAATTTTTATAGCAAATTTAAGAGATTATGAAGTGGTTTTTAATAAAAATAAAAATTTTTTTAAGTATCTGCAAATTGCAGAAGCTGGCGAGGAAGGAAAGAACCTAGCAATCAAATTCTTATCTATAAGTGACAGTCTTTGTAAATCTTATCATTGTCGTGTTTATTTTTTAAATATTTGTTTGTGTTTGCAGGTGCCATGATGACCGTGTCCAGTGCCTTCATGGTAAATGCTTTTTTTTCTTCTATACGTGATGATATAGGTAGTGATTGATATAATATATTCGATGATTAATACTTTCACTATCAGCAGTCTTTCATGGGATCTATGCTTATTTAGATGCTATGGACTGCAGTTGCAAAATTTCTTAGGTTTTCTCTCGTATAGTGATGTATTAACTAGGGATGCGGCGAATAGTGATTTGGCTAAATACCGAACGTTCGGTTGGCTTAAAGGCCAAATACCAAATATTCGGCGTCCGAATATCAACCAACTTTTAAATTTCATTAAAAATTTAAGCAAATTATATTTGTCACATTTTAAATTGAGAATAAAATTGAATTCTGTTTTTTAATCCTTTAAAATTATGCTTTTATTATTCATGTGCTATACCTTGTTTAAAAGAACAAGGTGCCAGTATTAAAAGTAAGGTAATTTAACGGAAACTGTGGTCAGTGGATGTAATAAATGGATGCAAATAGTTTCAAACGATGTTGAAAATTACCTCCCTCCTCCAAATTTTTTTTTTAGAATTGCTTTTCTGAGATTAGGAAATCAACAGTGCCAAACAAAAACAATAAGAAAATTCATTTCGTACACTAGAAGTGAACACTCTGCTTAAGAGGAGAGCCCTTCTGTCAAGCAGTGTGGTAATACGTTTGCCTAGTGTACCTTTAACTCAGATTCCACTCCCAATGGTGCAAAAAATGCTTACTCAGAGATCTCATAAAGATCACACTGCTCACTGTAGTCCGGGGTTTGGTTCCCTAGGCCTTAAGAGGTTCAGATTCCTCAGAAAACTGTAGGTCCTGGCACATCATGACCATTGCAGTCTGTGAGCCATAAAACCACAAACAAAAAAAATTCTTGAAGAGACACTTTTAAAAAGGATGGAATGTCTACTAAACTGGTGGGAGGCAAATCCAAAAAACCTTCCCAGACTTGCATACTTTGGCTAAAAAACGATTTTCTCCTCCATGCAAGTACAGTATTCAGTGAACATTCGTTTTCAGAAACAGGCAATGTATATGAAAGAAAACGTAACAAAAATCTTCCAGAAAATGCTGAAAGATTGATATTTTTGCATCATAATTCCAGACTACTTAATGTATAACGTATTACTGTAACTCAAAAATTTATATAAATCGAACACTACGCAGATTAAATTAAACAACAATGTTAATCAACGTTTATTGGCGTAGTGATACCAGCGCCGATGGTATGGCGTGATTAGATGGTGAAACGTTCGAAAGAAAATAAATATTTCTGCCTTCGGTGGGACCTGAACCCACGACCTTCCACTTGCCGGGCGGAGGCTCTACCCACTGAGCTACGAAGGACAATACATAATCTCTTTACGAACGTATATATATTGTTGCCAGCTATTTCGCAGAATGGTGTAGTACATAGACTACTATTTAAACCAAATTGCAAAGAGACTGGTATTAAATTGATCGAAATGCCCGTTGCAGCATATGTATTTATTTTATATAAATCGAACACTACGCAGATTAAATCAAACAACAATGTCAATCAATCAACGTTTATTGGCGTAGTGATACCAACGCCGATGGTATGGCGTGATTAGATGGTGAAACGTTCGAAAGAAAATAAATATTTCTGCGTTTCGTGAGACCTGAATCCACCCAGTGGAAGGTCGTGGGTTCAGGTCCCACCGAAGGCAGAAATGTTTATTTTCTTTCGAACGTTTCACCATCTAATCACGCCATACCATCGGCGTTGGTATCACTACGCCAATAAACGTTGATTGATATTGTTTGATTCACTTAAAAATGTTTCATAAAATATAATTATCTTGATGTTTCCTAAATATTCTAAACAGCCTGATTCAATAAATACTCCTTTGAATGTTCAGAAGGCCATACACCGAATAAATTTAGAGCTTTACGGTGCAAGGATAGAAAGGGTCATTCACCGGGATGTGCAGTTTTCTAGGTAATATAAACCAACTGACTATGATGAGCAATTAGTCAGCGAGATTTTTTTTTTACTCTTGGGAGTCAAACCTAGAATAACTGCATACTAGGCAAACACATTACCATTGCTGTGCTTCCAAATAATTTATTTTAATTATATGACATGGATCATATATATATCCAGGGTTCATGTGTTTTTGGAAAAGTGGGAATTATCAGGGAAAATGGGATTCATTATAAATGTCCAGGAAAAATCTTGGTTTTCCCCAAAACCTGGAATTGTCAGAAAATTTCTTATTTGTTAGAATGCCAGCATTAGTTACGAGAGGAAGTGGCTTCACAATCTGATAATAAACAGTTTCAGATGTGCCGAGTCTTTATTATATGTCAATGTTAAGTAGGTGTTATCTTTTTTTTAATACCTTTGTGTTAAATCAAGTTTCTCTGTCACTTTTTTTTTGGCCCACACCCTATAGTTTTTAATTCTCCTCTGTTCTTTTTGTTCCTCCATTTCCCCCCCCTCCCCTTCTGGTCCTCTGGTTTTCACTTCTCTTTTCATAGTCCATTTTCCTTTTCGCTTTCCTGTTTCTTTGAGAGATTTGTATTTTCCATTTGTTTTTGCTGAAAAACGGCATTTTGCTGTCATCAAAAATGGCAGATGAATGTCCACAAAAACGTCATAAAGGATCCGTAATATAGTCCCAAAAATAGTAAAATATATATGATTTGATAGTTTTTTTCCAGTTGTAAAAACTTTCAATTTTTGGTTGCCAAAAAAATCAAGGGATGTCACCTGCAATAACTGATAGGTGCCGTAAAAGGTAATACTGGAATTTTACATAAAACCACGTGGAAAAGTCATGGAAAATATTCTGTTGTTTGATGATTTAATTATTTTTGATGTCATTAATTAAAATCAATTTTATGCTTTTTTTAATAACTAAAGTAAAAGTTTAAGATGTTCTGCAGTCTTTAAAAAATATTTTGCAATTTTTAGGAGCATTTCAATCGCTCATTGAAAAAAAGTTTTTAAAATTGATTAAAAGAACGAAAGAGTACATTTCATAGGAACTTTTAATTTAACTAGATTTCTTTACACTGGTTTTATGATAGCTATTCATCTGATGATTGGCCAAATATTAAACAAGTATTTGGTTTACCGCCAGCATCAGCTTTTTCTCTACTTCCATTATACGGCCATCCATTTAATGTAAGTCATTTGAAAGTTAGCACTTAAGTGTTAAGATAAATTAGTTTATTGTGTGTTAAAAATGAAGTAACTGTCTGTAGAGGAAAAAGTCGAAATGGTTATTAATGGGAAATATTGGAGAAATATGCAACACGCATACAGGGTTTGTCCCAAAAGTTCCCGGAATGATTTTTTTTAAAATCATTTATTCAATATCAGTTTACAATCTTTTCAGAACTTTTCAAAGTATTCTCCCCTGCTTCGATGCACCGTTGCCAACGCTTCACCCAATCATTGAAGGCGCCCTGGACGTCATCAACGGGAATCTCCTTCAGTGAGGTCGTCGCGGCTGCTTTTACCGCCTCCAGCGTCCCATGCGGAGTTCCTTTCAGGGTTCTTTTGATCCTTGGGAACAAAAAGAAATCCGCTGGTGCCAGATCGGGGCTGTACGGCGGCTGGGGCAGCGTTTCCCCACCCATTTTGGCCAGCAACTCGGACACAATGAGCGCGGTGGGGGTTGACGCGTTGTCATGGTGCAAGATCCAATTGTCGCGAATTTCGTTTCGGACGCGTCGAACCCTGTGCGCAACCGTTTGAGAACTTCACAGTAAAACTCCTTGTTGACTGTTTGTCCTTGTGGCACGAATTCACTGTGAACCACACCTTTTCTGTCAAAAAATACAATGAGCATGGCCTTGATTCGCGATTTGCTCATCCTTGCTGTTTTCGGGCGAGGAGACTCCTTGGTGTGCCACTAGCTGCTCTGACGCTTTGATTCGGGATCGTACTGAAAAATCCACGTTCCGTCCCCTGTGATCAATCTGTCCAAAAATTCTGGGTCCGTTTCGTAGCGTTCATGCAATTCCTGGTACTTCAACGAACGCTGCTCCTTCATCTCACTCGTCAGGACTTTTGGCACCATTTTCGTGCAGACTTTCCTCATTTGAAGATCCTCCGTTAAAATGCGATGAACGATTGTTTTGGATATTCCACACTACACTGCAATCACCCGAACACTTAATAGTCTGTCATTGTCCAAAACTTGACGCACTTTTTGCACCGAGTCGTCCGCTTGTGATGTCGACGGGCGTCCAGAGCGGTCGTCGTCGTTGACTGACTCCCGACCTTCCCGGAACCGCTTGTGCCACATGAAAGTTCGGCTTTTTTTCATCGCCCCATCACCGTAGGCTTTCTGAAGCATTTCGAGCATCTCTGCCCCGTTTTTACCCAGTTTCACACAAAATTTGATTGCATAACGCTGCTCCAAAAACTGGTCTATTTTTTGATCGACGAGGGTGCAGTAGATACCTCTGCGCGGAGCGTAACCCTGCCTCAACAACTGCTCGCAGGCGACTGATACTAGTCTCGTTTCCAAACTTAGATTCCCCACCAACTTCTCAGCCCGAAGCTCCGCCCCGTCAGCCAGCGTTGCCAACTACAAAAAATCATTCCGGGAACTTCTGGGACAAACCCTGCGTACTTATCTTAAATATATATTAATATATATTATAGGTATAAAGTAAACAATTATTAGTAAAATATTATAATGTGTATAACCACGTTGAAATATAAAAGCGGTGGAAGTATTTGGTTTGACATTCTTTAGAAAAACAATTGCAACAAAAAATATTTGCGGCAATCCCCTAGAAGCCTATTCGCAACCCCAAATTTGGGAACTACATTAGATCAATCTTAAGAAATGTCGAATTATCCGGGATGTCGGCTTATCCGAGGGTCAAATTAATGGGACTCCATTTTATATTGTACGGAAGCCAGAAACTTAGAAAATATAAGAAAAACGCTTTTTTTTATACTGAACTTAAACAGTCTTCCTAATTTACACCACAACATCATTATTGCTTTTTAAAATTTTAAATTTCGCGTTTTTCGAAATAAGTTTAATAATTGGATAGGAGCGGGAGCTATTAACCGCAAACAAATTATAACCGCAGCAACTGGTGTCCTACTTGAAAACAATTTGTAAGAGTCCATAATTGCCGAAAAATACTTAAATTTGGTCGCCGTTACTGTTTACCTCAAATTGCAGGATTAAAATATGTCTCCCGCTCTTCCGCTTAGATCCCCTTGTTTAGCAAAAACGAGCGCAATCAATAAAATTAATGATGTAAATATTCTAATTTTCTGAGTTAATGAGCTTATCAATATGTTTTCGTTCTAATTTTAGCGAAATATTTAGATTATTTTAAAAACTTTACAGTTGGTACTTATAAGTCATTATTACTTATGTATATATGCACAGTGATTTCTTAAAGTTTAATTAAAATAATTATTATTATTATTATTATTATTTTATTCTGTAAGGTTTATGCGGGAAATAAAATTTACTAAACTTTTGAAGGGGAAACATTATGTTTTATCTTTTTCCTGACATTACTCGTATATATAGCTGCGTGTCCAAAACGATAAGGTCAAGATTTTTAATAAGGTTTGCATCAAAAACTTGAAAAATATTTTGGACAAAGGGAAAAGATGCTTACAGGCGGGGAGACGCAAATATAAAGTATGCGCGTGATTTGTTAGTAGGGGCGGATTCAGAAAATATTTTTGGGAGGGAGGAGCATGACGTTTCAAAGTCCAATGTAGAGACTTACAACAAACGTAAATTTATTATTTTCGAATGAGGGGCGCTCCACATGCGCCCTCTCCTGGATTCGGCCCTGATTGTCAAACTATAACTTATTTTTTAAAACGTAAGAGTACAAAGGTGAAAGAAAATTACAACACTTTAGAATGTCTATAATGTCGGCATATTTTTAGTATACAATAATGTTTGCCACCCATGTATATTTAGCTCAAACTAGAGCTTTTTTTATATTTGGAGAAAAAAAGGCGCCGTCCTCATCCTGGACTCGAACCAGGGTCCCCGCGTTGAGCCCGCGGTGTCTTGACCTACTAGACGAATGAGGACAAGAACAAACGCATTTTTCTCCGTATATGAGGATGTAAGATATTATTACCCTTCACAGGGATAACACAATTGCTAAATAATGGTCAACACAGAAAAGCCTCCTGGGCGAGATTTTTGTGAGTTTTTGTTTCCCAACCTTATATATATATATATATATATAAAAGTCGCGACCCATCTCTTATAGTTGCCAAGAAATCCCGGACCCCCTTTTATATTAACCAAATAGCCTGCGACTATCTCATATCCGCTGACGTCCATTTGCGTAATAAAAGCACTTTTAACATAGTGAAGGAAATACATTAAATATAAATTAATAATATATTAACTATATTTATTATATCAATTATAAATATTAAGGTATATAATAAGTTTGGCCTGCAAAAGGGTTGCTGGTATCTAATTGGAAGGAGACCCACATGCTGAACATATGTGACGATGTGTGGAACAGGTTAGGCTTAATTTGAAAAAAAAAACAAAATAATAATCTGGATCTCCTATTTTATTCTAGATATATTCTAGATATACACTAGATATTATCCTATTAGATTCTAGGTTAAATCAAGAAATTCTAGATCTTCTCTTTCACTAAACATATAGCATAAGTGAAGAAACCATGAATACAACCTAAAAATTAATTTCCGTGGTTAAAACCAAAAAAAGCCGATTAGTAGAACACAGAGGAATGGAGAGGCGTATAGCCGGGCCCTACTGTTTTAATTATGAACTATAGTTATAATACTATTACTCTGTAATATCATTATTAATAATACATTCATTATACGATATATATATATACATATATATATATATATATATATACATATATATATACATATATTATCTTTCAATATATTAATATAATATGAAATCTATAAACAACAGATAAAATGGCATAGTTCACATTCAAATCTCAATCCTCAGATTAATGTGGTACATGAATTAATGAGATATTCAATGGGAACACACGACTATCCGAACTCCTTGAATTGAACTCTGGATTAACTAATGCTGTTTTCTATGCACATTTTATTACATTTTTCTCTTGGTAGCCATCCATTCAATGTCTTTAGCAAAAGCGTTCACATTTGATTTTTAATTCTCTATGCTCTTGAGAAAGGGAACAATAATGCAAATACTGCAAGCAAAACTTGTAAGTAAAACAAAATATATGAAAGAACCTTTGGGTGGTGTTAGCCTGTTTTTGTATCCGGTGTGACTACAAGAAATTTCGCGGTGAGAAATGGAAAATATCTGTGTCACGAGGGTTTTAATGTTGTGTCTTGACTGATGTAACGAATCCGCATGGTAGTTCTGATGAAGTTCTGTTATACTCTGACTGGTATATCGTGGCTAATATATAGATTCTAAATCTTTTAAGCGCCTGTCTTTCCTGACCGAAATGCCCGCTCAGTGTTGAGTATTAGAATATTTAATAGCTGTCACTCTCTTACCGAAATAGTTAAGCTCAGCGCATCTGGTCCCAGAGAGGGGAGAAGAAAAGTCGAGTAAGTGCCTCCACAAGAGAAAATCCATGAAGCCCTAAGCATAACGTGCTTTTGCAAAAATGTTATAGTTCCTCTGCACCTTTACATTGCAACTTGTAAAACTGTCCGGATCATCGAAAAGTTCACTCATTCGAAACCGGATCCGTTTTTTTTATTTCGGATAACCGAGGTTTTACCGTAGAGTCGGAAAATGAAAAGGCAAACAATGTGGCTTGTCATGCCATTTTCGACATGAGCATTCAATTAGTATTCTAAATGTGATGGGTTTTGGCGAGGGACTTACAGTGTAACTGTCTAATAAATATATCTGTTCCTCCATATAATTATCTAACATATTACATATTTAGAGTTAGCATATTAATTCTATTACACAACTGATAATGACGCAGAAGATCCTCAGATTTACGTGAAATGAGAGAACTGTTTGTTGATTCAAGCGTCAGGGTTCAATTAGTTGGACAACATGGGAAAGACGCAACCTGATTGCATAATTGCAGTAATTATCATACATATATATATATATATAATTATGTTATTTGCAATACAAACTTACTCCAGCTTAAACCAGCTTAATTCTAACAAAGAACCCATTAATTTGCTTAGGAAGACTTTACGAGTTTTCTAATCAAGTTAAGACTTTTAAAATTATTATACGTTGGTTCCTGGAATCACTTTGGCTACAATTTTCTGAAAAATTCCAACTTTGAAGAAAAAGCTTTCCCTAAGCAGATAAAGGAGGCTGAAGAGGAGTTACTCATGAAACTTAATTTCGAGGTAGTATTCACAAATTCTAGAATTCATCGTTAACTAATAAAATGGAAAGGAAACTTCATTATGAAAATATAGTTCTTTATTTAAAAGACTATAAAGATTTTTCAAGACTTTCCAGATGAGGCGAGTGTGTTATTTTACAGCACGAAGTTCATGTAATGATTACATTTTGCCAAAAAATAAAAATTTATACTACTCTTTGATATGTAGTCCTGTGATTAAATAAATAAACAATTATATATTCAATAGCGTGCGAAAGAATATGGGAAAAATTAATTAAAAAATGATCGCAAATATTGAAAAATGGTCTTTTAGTATAACTTGAAAAAATAAAATGAATTGAAAAGACATAGTAAAAACACACACACACACACACACACACATATATATATATATATATTGCATGGTTGAGATAGATACACAATACTAGTCATTAATATATATATATATATGTGTGTGTGTGCAGTAGATCCCCCATAACACGGGTTCATATAAGACGGATTCGTATAACATGGCGGAAAATTTGTGATCGTGTTCGTATAACACGCTGAAAGAGGCTGGTATAACACGATAAAATAATGAAGCAGATGTTGCGATTTTATTATGTTTTAGCTCCAATAATTAATATAACTTTTGGCTGGTAACACTAAACGTCATTGTGCTTCCTGAATTTCGCGGAAACCCCATTTTTAGAGGAGATCGTTCCAGTTTATTTCGAGTTGTGATGTACATTAAACGTGCCTGAAAAAACTTTTATATCGTATGATTTATTTTATTCAACTTAAATTTGAGGAAAAAAAGTTTTAGGAAAATAAATCTTTGCGAAATTAAACCCGATTTCATCTAGAGGAATTACATATCTTTTATCTCTGGTACATGCATACTATCAATTAAACTGTGTTTAAAGTCAAGTGTGTAAATTACACATGACTACAAAAAAAAATATATATATATTAGATCTTGTTTTGCTCAGAATGACCCTTGTTGTCCTTGCGCCCAGGGCTGTCCTGAAGGCAATTCTTAAGAATATGCGGCGTTGTCTTAATTAAGGAATATTGAAATTGTGGAGTTACACTCGTCACTTCGCTAAGCTGACTGGCATTTGACTTGTCGTCTATCTTCTATCCAAGCCCAAGTTGGCAGTTGCCACTTTCACCAGTTTTTTATTCCTCTCCTGGTCATATGCAGGATATTAATTTGAGGATTATGGGGTTCGTGGGATTTTCTTTATTCATTTATTTCTATCCAAATATGTTTTGTAAATGACTAAAAAAAAGGGGGCTAAACTTTGGTGAAAATTGCTCCCAAACCAGAAAATATAAAACCCTTCTTGAGACTTTGAGAGTACGCGGCACGTTCTCGGCATATTTCAAAATTTCTTGAGAGTAAGCGGCGCACACAGCGCTTACCCTTTGGGGACATCCCTGCTTGCCTCATGAATATACAACCAAACAACCGACAAAAACACTTAGATCAGAAAATGCTTAGAAATATACCCGACTTCTACCTTCCTAAAATGAGAATTGAGACAGCGCAAGACAATATATGATATAAGGCACCGAAGATGTGGAAGAAGGTCTCTATTGAACTTAAAAATTAAATAATGTGAGTTTATTTAAAAACAAAAACTAAAAGGCTGGTTGTTGGATTAGGTAGATTGGTGGTCTGGCCTTCACTGGTTGTGGATTGATGTGGACATAAATGATATTAAGGTCTTGAGTGAGTTATATATGAATGTTTATTTAATCTGAACCCTCTTCGAACATTTAACGTTAGCTTTAAAAGAAGTTGTATATTTTACCTAATAATGTGGAAAAATGAATTATTTGTAACACTGTATGCCTTATGTAAGACTGTATACATTGTTTGAAGCAAATAAAGATATTATTAATAAGCACCTGCAAGGGGCTATGTAAGCATATGCAGAAACTTCGACAAATAGTTTAGATGGCAACTCAAAAATTCGCAGTTCAATTCTTGTTTGTTTGCGTGCGATTTTGAGCGCAGTGGCAGCAAGGGCAATGTTGCCGTGCGACCTAAAGCTTTCCAAGGAATCCGAGTATTTGTTGCCAGAAAATCCAAAACCATTATTACGGGGAGGGGGAGAAAAACGGTACGCATTCTCTATGATTCTCTTGGTAGTAAAATACCAGGCAAGCACCTGTTGTTTCTGACTTTTCCACTTGAATTTTTCTTGTGAATGGACAGTAGGCTAATGATATGATAGGCAATACGCTATTACCGCGACACCATAAGGGTTGTGGACTTACATTGCCTGAGGAATGCGAACCTCTTCAGGCCGCCTAGTTAATCAACTCCTAATGAATACAGTGAGTAGTTTGACTATAGTTCAGTGACAAGCGTTTTTTTTATTATACAATGTTGGAGGTCTAACTTGGAGTAACCTTACGATATTCGAATGCAATATCACTACGTTTCTACAGGATTCGATTTTCATGCTTGTTTTGCCTTTTCCATAACTATTAAGTAGCAAAATAGAGAAGAAAAGTTGTTGAAAAAGTCACTTAAGTAGTTAAAAAATGAAAATTTCCAGTTCGATCGCTGTCGTAAAATAAAAATATTAAATCCCGAATCCCACACGTTTATTTTTAATTGCGTTATGCTGTCTTCTATTACAACTTCTTGCATATATTTTTAAAACTTATAATTTGCATTGTTTTTATCTCTTTTCTAGCTTTCCTCCACTTTCGTACACAGTGATGATATTAATTTGTTGCCGATTGAATTTTTCAGTCCGTGTTTTTGATAATTTACTGCTATTAGTTAGCATTGATGGCAGAACATCATCTACAAAGAGACGAGTTCCTCCCAATTATTTCGGTAAACTAATCAAACTGTGTAATTGGCAATCTCAAGTGCGAGTGAAATTAACTAGCAGTCGTCAGCAGAGTTTCTGTTATGATGCCCAATCAGTTTTTGATAACGTTAAACCAATTTCCGATTCATTTTTGCCAATATCTATAAGCTTGTTAAATCACATTACGGTCCCTACAAATCTAATTAATACTTGGTTAATCAGTTTCAGCCCATTTTATGGTATTTGCCTTTTTTTTTACTGTTATTAAATATGTTTCCTGATTCCCGCAGTGTCATAAGAACCTAATTAGGTTAGCTTTAAAGAAGATACTAGGATTGGATAAATTTTAGAAGGTGGACTAGAATTAGGATTAATATTAGAACTTGTACTAGAGATAGTACTAAGACTAAACTAACATTAAAGACAATATTTATGTATACAAACTGTGAGACAAAATAAACTAAAACTAATATGTAACTTTATTAAACTTAAATTTATGCAAAGAATATATTAAACCAATTATATATGCTACTAAAGTTAGGCAGAAACACGTACTCATTATAAGACTAGAGAAAATATAATTTAGTACTAAAAGTACATTGCATTTAACCATGTCCATGCCCTCTACTCAACACCAAAAACTACACTTTAATTCTTCTATATATACATCTCTAATTTGAGAGAAGAACCGCGGGTAGAGGAAAAGTATTGTTTATTTTAATCCACCCAAGAAATCACAAAAACATGCCCATGTAATTTTGTTTTTTGACCAAAATTTAGCTTATTTGGCAATTGTTTGTAATCCCAGAGAGAAGTCATAATAACTTTCAAAACCTTAAATAATGAGAAAAGGATTATCC
>QLNU02015003.1:29648733-29660663 GCA_006491805.2 Dysdera silvatica | reverse complement strand
TGACCGGTGTAGTCCTTGAGCCGTAAAACCACAAACAAAAAAAATTCTTGAAGAGACACTTTTAAAAAGGATGGAATGTCTACTAAACTGGTGGGAGGCAAATCCAAAAAACCTTCCCAGACTTGCATACTTTGGCTAAAAAACGATTTTCTCCTCCATGCAAGTACAGTATTCAGTGAACATTCGTTTTCAGAAACAGGCAATGTATATGAAAGAAAACGTAACAAAAATCTTCCAGAAAATGCTGAAAGATTGATATTTTTGCATCATAATTCCAGACTACTTAATGTATAACGTATTACTGTAACTCAAAAATTTAAATAAATCGAACACTACGCAGATTAAATTAAACAACAATATCAATCAACGTTTATTGGCGTAGTGATACCAGCGCCGATGTTATGGCGTGATTAGATGGTGAAACGTTCGAAAGAAAATAAATATTTCTGCCTTCGGTGGGACCTGAACCCACGACCTTCCACTTGCCGGGCGGAGGCTCTACCCACTGAGCTACGAAGGACAATATATAATCTCTTTACGAACGTATATATATTGTTGCCAGTTATTTCGCAGAATGGTGTAGTACATAGACTACTATTTAAACCAAATTGCAAAGAGACTGGTATTAAATTGATCGAAATGCCCGTTGCAGCATATGTATTTATATAAATCGAACACTACGCAGATTAAAGCAAATAATAATATTAATGAACGTTTATTGGCGTAGTGATACCAGCGCCGATGTTATGGCGTGATTAGATGGTGAAACGTTCGAAAGAAAATAAATATTTCCGCGTTTCGTGAGACCTGAATCCACCCAGTGGAAGGTCGTGGGTTCAGGTCCCACCGAAGGCAGAAATGTTTATTTTCTTTCGAACGTTTCACCATCTAATCACGCCATAACATCGGCGTTGGTATCACTACGCCAATAAACGTTGATTGATATTGTTTGATTCACTTAAAAATGTTTCATAAAATATAATTATCTTGATGTTTCCTAAATATTCTAAACAGCCTGATTCAATAAATACTCCTTTGAATGTTCAGAAGGCCATACACCGAATAAATTTAGAGCTTTACGGTGCAAGGATAGAAAGGGTCATTCACCGGGATGTGCAGTTTTCTAGGTAATATAAACCAACTGACTATGATGAGCAATTAGTCAGCGAGATTTTTTTTTTACTCTTGGGAGTCAAACCTAGAATAACTGCATACTAGGCAAACACATTACCATTGCTGTGCTTCCAAATAATTTATTTTAATTATATGACATGGATCATATATATATCCAGGGTTCATGTGTTTTTGGAAAAGTGGGAATTATCAGGGAAAATGGGATTCATTATAAATGTCCAGGAAAAATCTTGGTTTTCCCCAAAACCTGGAATTGTCAGAAAATTTCTTATTTGTTAGAATGCCAGCATTAGTTACGAGAGGAAGTGGCTTCACAATCTGATAATAAACAGTTTCAGATGTGCCGAGTCTTTATTATATGTCAATGTTAAGTAGGTGTTATCTTTTTTTTAATACCTTTGTGTTAAATCAAGTTTCTCTGTCACTTTTTTTTTGGCCCACACCCTATAGTTTTTAATTCTCCTCTGTTCTTTTTGTTCCTCCATTTCCCCCCCCTCCCCTTCTGGTCCTCTGGTTTTCACTTCTCTTTTCATAGTCCATTTTCCTTTTCGCTTTCCTGTTTCTTTGAGAGATTTGTATTTTCCATTTGTTTTTGCTGAAAAACGGCATTTTGCTGTCATCAAAAATGGCAGATGAATGTCCACAAAAACGTCATAAAGGATCCGTAATATAGTCCCAAAAATAGTAAAATATATATGATTTGATAGTTTTTTTCCAGTTGTAAAAACTTTCAATTTTTGGTTGCCAAAAAAATCAAGGGATGTCACCTGCAATAACTGATAGGTGCCGTAAAAGGTAATACTGGAATTTTACATAAAACCACGTGGAAAAGTCATGGAAAATATTCTGTTGTTTGATGATTTAATTATTTTTGATGTCATTAATTAAAATCAATTTTATGCTTTTTTTAATAACTAAAGTAAAAGTTTAAGATGTTCTGCAGTCTTTAAAAAATATTTTGCAATTTTTAGGAGCATTTCAATCGCTCATTGAAAAAAAGTTTTTAAAATTGATTAAAAGAACGAAAGAGTACATTTCATAGGAACTTTTAATTTAACTAGATTTCTTTACACTGGTTTTATGATAGCTATTCATCTGATGATTGGCCAAATATTAAACAAGTATTTGGTTTACCGCCAGCATCAGCTTTTTCTCTACTTCCATTATACGGCCATCCATTTAATGTCAGTCATTTAAAAGTTAGCACCTAAGTATTAAGATAAATTAGTTTATTATGCGTTAAAAATGAAGTAACTGTCTGTAGAGGAAAAAGTCGAAATGGTTATTAATGGGAAATATTGGAGAAATATGCAACACGCATACAGGGTTTGTCCCAAAAGTTCCGGGAATGATTTTTTTTTAAATCATTTATTCAATATCAGTTTACAATCTTTTCAGAACTTTTCAAAGTATTCTCCCCCTGCTTCGATGCACCGTTGCCAACGCTTCACCCAATCATTGAAGGCGCCCTGGAAGTCGTCAACGGGAATCTCCTTCAGTGAGGTCGTCGCGGCTGCTTTTACCGCCTCCAGCGTCCCATGCCGAGTTCCTTTCAGGGTTCTTTTGATCCTTGGGAACAAAAAGAAATCCGCTGGTGCCAGATCGGGGCTGTACGGCGGCTGGGGCAGCGTTGCCACACCCATTTTGGCCAGCAACTCGGAGACAATGAGCGCGGTGTGGGTTGACGCGTTGTCATGGTGCAAGATCCAATTGTCGCGAATTTCGTTTCGGACGCGTCGAACCCTGTTGCGCAACCGTTTGAGCACTTCACAGTAAAACTCCTTGTTGACTGTTTGTCCTTGTGGCACGAATTCACTGTGAACTACACCTTTTCTGTCAAAAAACACAATGAGCATTGCCTTGATTCGCGATTTGCTCATCCTTGCTTTTTTCGGGCGAGGAGACTCCTTGGTGTGCCACTCGCTGCTCTGGCGCTTTGATTCGGGATCGTACTGAAAAATCCACGTCTCGTCCCCTGTGATCACTCTGTCCAAAAATTCTGGGTCCGTTTCGTAGCGTTCATGCAATTCCTGGCACTTCAACAAACGCTGCTCCTTCATCTCACTCGTCAGGACTTTTGGCACCATTTTCGAGCAGACTTTCCTCATTTGAAGATCCTCCGTTAAAATGCGATGAACGATTGTTTTGGGTATTCCACACTCCTCTGCAATCATCCGAACACTTAATCGTCGGTCATTGTCCAAAACTTGACGCACTTTTTGCACCGAGTCGTCCGTTTGTGATGTCGACGGGCGTCCCGAGAGGTCGTCGTCGTTGACGGACTCCCGACCTTCCCGGAACCGCTTGTGCCACATGAAAGTTTGGCTTTTTTTCATCGCCCCGTCACCGTAGGCTTTCCGAAGCATTTCGAGTGTCTCCGCCCCGTTTTTACCCAGTTTCACACAAAATTTGATTGCATAACGCTGCTCCAAAAACTGGTCCATTTTTTGATCGACGAGGGTGCAGTAGATACCTCTGCGCGGAGCGTGACCCTGCCTCAACAACTGCCCGCAGGCGACTGATACCGGTCTCGTTTCCAAGCTCAGATCCCCCACCAACTTCTCCGCCCGAAGCTCCGCCCCGCCAGCCAGCGTTGCCAACTACAAAAAATCATTCCGGGAACTTCTGGGACAAACCCTGTATGACATAAACGTCGTCATTCAAGCTTACCTTTTAAATACCTCGGAAACTAATTGCTAAATTGAAAAAATGCTTTCTGCAAAAGTTAATCTTTTTATGAGGAAATAAAAAAAAAATGTTTTCTTTTAAAAAGCCAATTTGACCAAATGACCTTGAAAATGACCCCCTCCCCCCCCACCCGGAAGTAAAACATAGGTAATGAAAAACACTTTTCCCCCTTTCAAGACAAGCAACTTCTGTTTCAAACTTCTTTGTGAAAAGCTTATTTCTTGGGATATTTTATATTATCAACTTCATATGGTCCATCCTGTATATTAGTGTTGATTGACAGTAATAGTGCCCAGATTATGCATATGCAATTGCCTATTTTAACTGTTATTTGGCATTAGTGCATATAAATGCATAAGAACTGTGAATTTCCAGAATAAATGCATATTTTAAGGGTTTTAGTAATTTTAAGAATTTTATTTCCTCATTGGAAAAATTTTGACAGCATTAAAGCTAAATTTTCCTCTGACTTCTAATTGGAGCAGAAAGGCAAAGGAAGTTGTAAACATACATGTTTAATTAGGTTCAAGGGTGCTAAAATGCAGTCACAGCTGAATTGTAGCCACTATTTCTATTGCAGATTTGGTTCTATTTTGCTAGACTGGTTAGATTAAAACAAACATTTACATAGTTCAGGGTTCGTATGGGGCCTGGAAAGTCCTTGAAATTCATTTTTTGGTATTTCAGACATGGAAAAGATGCTGTGTGTTTTTACACCCCTTTGTTTTGTTGTTTGGAAAACTTTGGGCTGGCTAGATGCCCATATCTCCAGCCCCCTAAAAATTGGCAGATTGCCAGTAATTCTCCTCCTGTAAAAGTTCTATTTTTGGCTAGACTCTAGTTTCCACTTGTAATAAGTTTGGAGATTTTCAAGGCCACTGTGTCTGTCCTATGGGCAAGGGTAGAAACTTGTGAAGTTTTGTGGTTGCCTACATGGGGCAACTACTGGAAATATTGTGGTTGCCCCCAAGTTTGTTGCCCTAAGTTATTTATTGTACAAAATGAGAAATTTTGTTGAGGGTTAGGTTATTACAAGGATATAATTTTTATTCGTAAAATTGCCTGCCATATTCGCTTGCATATTAAGGGTTGAAAATAGGAATAGATGATTTGCCCATGATGCAATTCTTTTAATCATCATCTGTTGTACAGCTATGGTCTGTACAATTATCACTCTATGAGACAAGCGAATCTTCTGGCAAAAGAAGTAATTGTTTTCGACTTTTATATAGTTTCTGGTATGGTTTTCTCTGTTTCGCACTTAACCACACGTTAATGACTTCATTTGATTCAAAATCTTCGCTACGTGCAGATGATAGTGTTATTTGTATTAAGTCTGTTGTAACGAAAACATGCAGTTTGCTTTGCCAATTACCTTTTACCCTTTTCATGACAGAAAAACCTTGTTCACAATCCACACTCTGAGTTGGAAGACTGAGAAGCAAGTCTATTAACAGTGAAAAATTCTTTATAGTATTCGGTTCATTCATAAAATTCCACTCATACTTGCAGACATTCTTGCGTTTTATGTACAAAAAATGTTTAAAATCAATCCATTTGCACATGATGCTTTCCACAGAATTGAATTTGATTTATTATATACCAAGAAGATATAATACTTCAATGTAAGTTAATATTGTTTAATATTTATGTTTCAATTTATGAGTTTGTTTTTCAATATTTTTACTGTCAATACAAAATTTTTTGGCGTATATTGGATGTGAAAATTTTCGTTTCTGCCACTGATTGGTGAGGATGGACGGGTAGGAAGCGGTGGGGAAAAAAGTAGCATCGGGATGGCAAAATAGCCTAGAGGTGGCAAAATGGTAAATCTGCCCATGGTTAGGTGCCATTGATACCCAACGTTGTGCTCCTAATTTTTAACCGTGGGCCTAGTGTGGCTTCAAAAATTGGCCATCTCCAATTTTTCACCATCATGTTATATGCATGAATTTTCATGCAAGTCTGCTTGGCAGTGTTTAATGGCAGAATCTCTGTCATCATCATTTTGTAATTTAAGCAAAATATTGCATTTTATACTGATTCTTCCTTTGAGTACAGCAGAATGTGAAACAGATTTTAGTTATTTGGATTTAATTAGAAGAAAAACAAGACCGTCTATTATCTCCTACTGTGGATTACTTGTTTATTAAGCTGTACAGACCAAGAATGCCTGAATGCGATCCACTGCTTGCAATTTTTGGTAGAGAGATTTAGCATATGGATTTATAAGGCAACCAGATTTTAAAATTTTTAAATAAACGTTTCTTTATAATTTGTAAAATGCCTGTTTTGTTTATCATCGTCATTGTAAGTAATTGTGCTATATGTATGAACACACAGCGTAATACTACAGGAACAAACTAATCTTGAAATTGCACCTAAGAAAATTATTTTGGCAACTAAGGAAAGGATGTTAGGTGCCATTGTCTAACTTTTCATTCCTAATTTCTACCCCTGCTTTTAGCTCTATGCAATCTCTGCTTACTATACATGCAGATGTATATTGTTTTTTGTTGAATTGCAATGGAACTGTAATCACTAAAACAAGACCACATTCTGTAAATATTCATTGAACTTTATTCACAGAATATTTGCATACATATTTTCCGAACCTATCAAATCTAAAATTTCGGTTTTATAATTTAACACCCCTCCCCAGTTTTTGAGAAAATCACATATTATTCACTTACAATAATGGGGAAAATTGGCTGAACCCCCTCCCGTATATATATATATATAGCCGAAGAACCCCCAACATTTTTTTCTGGCTGCATCATTGTTTATGCTAGTGCTGAACCACATTATAATTCTGGATTGAAGGGTGGGAGCAAAACGCGATGAAAACCTACCTGGAAATTTTAATGAAATCCTTGAAAAGTCCTGGAATTCTTTTTTTTTACATTATGTATATGAACCCGATAGTCTGTAAAATTCCACTGCACCGTTTTCAATGATAGTCTCTCACGAATAAACTATCAGTAATAGACAATCCGCAAAATTTTATAAATGCTGTCGGGTAATCTCTTTAGCCATGGAAAGGATGGTTTTGGCCATAGAAGTGTGTGTGCTATTGAATGATAGAAGACAATGCTTAATAACAAATACATACATGCATGCATACATACATATATATGTATGCCATAATGAAAACTGTGCTGTTTAAGGCATATTATTCTGTGTATATCGAATATTTCCCAGGAGTTAATGGTAAATCTATTCATTTAAAACTCAGGATGTATGCTTTTCAGGTAAGTTAAAAAGCAAAAAAAAAAAAAAATTTCGAATGTGTGTAGTTATTCATTTTAAGTGCATGTAGATGCATATTTTGATAGTATTTTAGTGCATATAATCCAGGCTCTAGACACAAATAACGATATTGGCTATATATAAACTTTTTTAGATCTTTCAGGACATCATTGGTCTATGAAGTACTATTTAAAAGTAGGTAAGTTTGTTCCTTGTGGGAGCAGGAAAAAGGTAGCAGCACACAGTTGTAAGTATGCATGCACAGTGTAAGTATGCATGCACAGTGTAAGTATGCATGCACAGTGTAAGTATTAAAGGTTGCTTTCGTAAAATACTCAACTATAATGTATGCATATGGTATAAATGCTGTTTTTTAAACGATTGGAACCATTCAGAATATAGTAGAGGTTTCCAGTTGACTATTGTACGAATAACCTTAGTTTGATTCTAATAAGTCCCGAGAACTTCTGATGTTTTGATATAAATCCCCAATCTCTGACCCACCTTGTTTGGTGCAGAATGATCCTTGCTGTCCTTTCATCATAAAATACAACCAACTCAATCTGTGATTTGATTTCTTGAAAAACTTGGTCCTGATGCAGTGTAATCATATCCACTCTCCAGTAGTGGGGAGAGGTTGCTCGAGCCTTTCCTATTAAATATCGAAGCACAATTTTTTGAAAGCCACTCCAGCCGTGATTTTGAATTGCTGCGTCCCTGCATCCGTGGAACAAACAAAAATACTAGAACATTTAAAAAAAAAAATGTGAGGGTTAGTGTAAAATCCCTTCAACCCTTTGACAACAAGACTACCTTGCACTCAACCAGACTTCTGGTGACAAGGTATTTTAGTCCTAATCAGTAGTTTTCTGACGAAGCTTTGGGAGTCTATTTCAGAATTCTGCTAGATGAAAATGCTTTCCCCCAGCGTAAGCGGTAAGCCTGCTGTTTTGTCTCCGGGGATGGGAAAATCTCTCAAAAGGGGACACCATTGCTTTATCTATAACCCTCTTGTCATCATTAGTCTAAAACTATTTGCTCCAACCATGGCAAAAAAAACCAAAAAAACCAACAAATCATTGTAAGTTATTTATAACATAATCACATTAAATAAAATAATTTTATTAAATTTCATAAATAATTTTTACTTATATTAACTGATAAATTTTAGGGAGGGACGAGCCTACACTGAAGAAATGTAAATTATATTTCATAAATGACCGTCTGGGCATTACATAAGCATCTTTGTGAGTGGGGAGAGGGATGAGATTTGCTTATTTCTTCTGACAATGGGGAGGGTGTGTGTGAACCATGCTTACGTAAGATACAGAAAGTAATAAAACTAGCACATAGTCACAAAATAACAACCACCTTGACAGAACTGCAACACGTGGATGTATGACACAGTGTGTAGAACGTTTAAAATATTAAATACACATCATAACAGTGAATTATTTAAATCAATGGCACACAAATTTTTTCTTTTGGGTGGGGGGGGCCCTTCTAGGGTGCTCACTACCTCCTAATAGTCTGAAATTATATATAATGAATGTATTATGTTTAATAAACGTATTTTATCAAATCCACTTATTACACACCATTTACTGACAATGTAAGAAACAATAATAAAACATAACAAAATACTTTTATAGTAAATCATTATATTTAGTGGCCCTTATAGTTTAATAATGTGATTTTATAGTACTAAATAATAATAAATTATGCAACAAACTTATAAATAAGTTTGTGCAACATTGTGTAGATAGGGTATCCCAAAATGGAGATGATAGTTTTTAAAGGTAGGTCCTTCAGACAAATAAGAACGAATTTTACATAGGAAGTAAGGGTTGCAAATGCGACCGTAAGGTGTGACAGACACATCAAAATTGGCAGTGGACGCTGTTTTATTTTCAGTATCTTATTTTATGTTCGATATTCATTATCTTATTTCTGGTTATGAGTTGCAATAGGGTATAAGTTCGTTTTATTATGAATTATATAGAATGAATTACAACAGCTGATCAAAATTCCTACCTTCTACCATGGAGATGGTATTAAATTAAAATTATTCATAATGAAACAAACTTCTACATTGTTGCCATTCTGAAATGGAAATTGTATAAATAAAACTACTGATCATAAAATAATACATTGGAAATACAACAGCCTCTAGTGTCATTTTTCATGTTGCTATCAAACCATACGGTTGCGTTCGCAATACTTACTTCCTATGTAAGATTTGCTTGTATTTGTCTGGCAGACCCCAAAAATTTGGCTACAAGCTTTTAGGACACCCTGTATATAGAGTAATCACAGTAACTTACCACAGTTAAAAGTTTTAATATGCTGTTAACAGCTGATGCAGTTTTAATATGCTGTTAACAGCTGATGCAGTTTTAATGATGGTGGCATATGGTCACCAAAATAATTATTAACCGCATTTTAAAATTTTTTTTGCTATAATTTGTTATGATTACTCTCTATTTATAAATAAGCGTTTAATATTATAACAAACTTACAAATAAGTGCTCAATATTACAATAAAAATGTAAATAAGTGTTATGTGTGTATCATACATTGCTAATTATTTCAAATCATACTAATGCCACCATCAAATCATACACTTAATGCTAAATTATCAAATCATACTAATGCTAATTATTTCAAAAAATTAGAGAAACCAAAATCTTAACGTATGCATAAAGGTGTGTGTGTGTGGGGGGGGTCATGCACTTGCTTATTTTTTCTTACAAAGGAGAGAGGGAAGCATAAAATGGCCAGAAATGTGCCTACGTAATACAGTGAAACTTCTCAATAGTGGACACTGACGGGGAACGGAAAAGTATCCGTTATTGGGGGGAAAAAA
Organism: Dysdera silvatica; assembly: GCA_006491805.2. Lineage (NCBI taxonomy): Eukaryota > Metazoa > Arthropoda > Arachnida > Araneae > Dysderidae > Dysdera > Dysdera silvatica. Next base: position 29,650,726 of record QLNU02015003.1, on the reverse strand, counting down.
AAACAATATGTAAAAATTTTCAGTTGAAATTTAACATTCATGAAACTTAATTTAATTAACTATAGTAAATATATATTAATATACACTAGCAGTACATATTATGCATATAAATAACACTCACCTTTTACAACGATCTCTCTGTTTAATTATCCATTTCATTTAATTGTACAGCATTACAAATTTATTTTGAAAAAAAGTCTGAAATTTTGGTTTGCTTTTTATACATTTTTACAATTTTCCCTTCCACATGAATTCCTAATTCGAATGCATTTTTTAGACCATCTGGATCATTCTCTTGTAAAAAATACCTTTTTAATTTACTAATGCATTAAATGGCTTCTTTCTTAGACACTATTTTCATAATATTTTCTTCGCTTTCAGCAATTTCTAGCTCCTTATCCAGTTCTGTATTGTAGTTTCTGACATCATCAATTAGGTCATCAACATTAGTGGGTTGATTTTCAGTTGATAATTGTTCACCTATTAACGTGTAATCTTCATAAGATTCAAGGAAGATTTTCATAATGTCATCATCAACAGTTTCTGTAGTGGCTTTGTTGGTGATGGAAATTCCTGCTTTTATAAAACAAGGACCCATAGTTACAGCTGTGTTTTTTTTTACTGAATAGGAAACCCACAATATTGCGTCTAAGATACTTACGCTGCTTAAAAGAGAACTTGGTGATTTAGTGTCTTACATTTTTGCTAAAAGGTGTCTTACAATGCACTGACGGTAGTAAGTTTCGGAGCATTTAATTATGCCTTGGTCCAAGAGCTGGCCAACAGAAGTCGTGTTTGGAGGAAGAAAAATTAATTTGACATTTTCCAAAGCAATGTCAGGATGAGAAGAAGCATTATCTAAAATTAAAATCACTTTTCTTTTTTCTCGCTGCATTTTTCTATCAAAGCCTAACAACCACTCAATCATTAAATCTTTGTTCATCCGCGATTTTTTATTTGCCCGACATTGTACGTCCAATGCATTAACATTAACCCTTTAAAACATCGTGGTTTCATAGCTTTACCTATGATCAGCGGTCTTTCAAATTCGCCTATCATATTCACACACAACAGTTAGCCTTTCTTTGTGAAATTTTTCCTCCACTGCATTTTTGTGCCTTTGAGACTCATACTTTCGTCCTGAAGAACTCGAAAGAAGAGGCCAGATTCATCACAGTTGAAAATGTTCTTATCATCATAACCTTTGAAAAGATCCTTAACTTTCATTTTCCAATCAAAAACAATTTCGTTGTCAACAGACGAGTTTTCACCGCATACATTTTTATAAGAAATATTGTGTCGGGTTCGAAATTTATCCAGCCAGCCACCCGAAGCCTTGAAATCAGAAAGTCCCTTTCTTTGAGCAGTTTCTAGTGCTTTCTCTAGAATTAAAGTTCCAGACAAAGGAATGCTCTTCAACCTAGCACGGCTAAACCATTCAAATGTTAAGGTATCCACAGCTAATCCTTCTGTTTTAGGGAAAGCTCTTTTGGTCTCATGGTTACCATTTTCGGCCCAACATTTTAAAAGTTCATCATTCCGTTTTAAAATTCCACATACTTGAGTTTTCCCAATGCCCAACATTTCCGCTAAATCACGCGCACTTAATTTTTCAGCTTCTTTTAAATTTATAACATCGACTTTCTCTCTTAAAGATATAAGTTTACTTTTTTGGAACATTTTTTTTCAAATGAAAACAGTGAACCCTATTGCAATTGGCATATGTAAATTCTAAAGGACTTCTGCAAAGAGCTGCATATGGACGTCAGCGTTACTTAAACTAGACTGTTAGACTACATTCTCGCTTCTTTATTTAATCTTGACATTTTAAATGGGGGAAAGGGGTGCTTTTATCTATTCAAAGACAGCATTATTGAAGGTGCCTGCTGGTCAGGAGAATGGTTATCTGTGAATCACAAATTTCTTGCAGTCGTTGATTGACTTCATGGAAAGCATTTCTTTTAAAACGGAACACACCCGCCTCCTTTTGTAA
>QLNU02015003.1:29617515-29648633 GCA_006491805.2 Dysdera silvatica | reverse complement strand
AGAAAACTGTAGGTCCTAGTGTGGTATGATTGATTGTTTGGCTTTTTTATGGCGCAAGAGCATCTGGGCTATACTGCACCAATCTAGTGTGGTATGAGTTTGGCTGTTACTGCACTATAAAACGAACATTTCTCTCAGTGATAACAATATGATGGTAGACATAAGAACTTCAAGTCCCACCACAGCTAAGTCATATGTCTTGGCCAAGAGATGAAACTTAAGTGGTATATTACATATTACAAGCAGGAACCACTTGGAGGTTGTGAACATGCCCGAAATCTTGAACTTGGAAAAGTGTATGCGTATTGTGCAAAGTATAATTTATATCTAAACCAGAAAGTCATAATTCTTCTGTTTGAGCTGGATTTGATTCTTCATATGCGTGATTGTGAATAAACGTATTCTATTTCTAAGGGCAAGTTAAGCTTGTGTGGTCTTGAATGACAACCTAATCATATATACAGTGGAGTCCCACTAACTCGACCCTTGGATAACTGGACATTTCTTAAGATTTTGTTTGGTTTAGTGTATTGTGTATAGAAAAAAATCTCACCAAGTCGACATCTTAACCCCTTAAGTGTCACTTATTTTTCAAGAAAACTATGCAAAAAATAACTTTTTTTTTTTTTTAAGAAAAAATATTAACAAATTTGTAAATGAGATATAAGACGATAAAACGTAAATCAATGCTTTCACATTATTACATAGCTTATAAAATGTTTCAGCCTGGCAATATCACGCGAGCGTCAAATATGATCGGCGATAATATTATATACAATATAATGTATACAAATATGGGGGCGACCGCAGCCCGTCACATTGACAGGAGCGAAACTTTGGGGGTTAAAATGGAAATCTACGTAAGTTGACGTAGATCTACGTCCATTCTAATTTTTCGAACGCTGACACGAAAATTAATGTGAAATTTTTCATTGAGAAAACAGAAAAATTTTAATGATTCTCAATAACTGTGCATCCCACCTTTATATAGAAACCTTTCCACAATCGGAAATGTGATCTTTGTCTCCCAGTGTAATACCTGCTCACAGCTTCCATACCAAGACATTATTCAAAACGTTAAACTTTTTTTTTCTCTGTTAAAAGCTCTGTGGTCTATGATTATTTTAAATGTACTTATGTATTAAAATCATTTATGATGAAAACCTTCATAACTATTAAAATGTGTTTAAAAACTATCTTTCGTCAAGTTACCTTGCTTATCAGGTTGACACACATTTTTGCATCACTGCAAATTTCTTATTCACTATGTAATTCAATATAAATAAAAAAAATTCATAAAAATATTTACATTAAAATAAGAAATAATTAGCAAATTGTGTTTCTCTTTAGAAATTTAAACTATTTTTAAAAGTTTTTTTTTTTTTTTTAAATATCCTTTTACCCTGATAACTCGACACCTGCATAACTTGGCATAAATGGTTGGTCCCACAATGTGTCTAGTTGGCATAGATGGCTGGTCCCATGATGTGTCGAGTTACCAGGACTGCACTGTATTTTCATTGTATATTTGTTTCTATAAAGATACTGTATTGTATATTTGTTGAATAATAGTTCAGAGCTCTATCGTAACCTTTTGATACAATAAGAAGACAAATGTGATTTTTTTTTTTGTATGTGTTTTTATATTAAATTTTCTTTCCTCAGATATGTGCATCTCATTTCATTTTAGCTTTTGCATCATTCATCAACTTTAAAAAACAAAACAAAAAACAAACAAACCTTATTTACATTTGATGAATTGTTTGTTTTGCAGTAATATTCAAAGGCTTAAAAAACAATTTGTGTCCAAATAGCTATGTCCACCACCTTCAGGCCAGCTTTATGCTGTGTGTAAATGGGTCCAGGATGTCTTCCGATATGGAAAAGTTGGTGAAGTTTGTTCTGACCAGAAAAGTCTGGGAAATTTGGGTATTCAATGGCCTAAGTCAGGGAAATTTGAAATTCATTGTTATAATAAATAGCTTATTAAAATAATTTTCCCGAGATGTACTGTTCATACTTCATTTGATATGAAATATTTTGAAAAACTTAATATTTCCTCCAAAAATTATCTTTTCGCAGCAAAACTAATATAATTTGCATAACATTAGGAAGTCCATATATTTCTCAGGAGAAAATGTTTGCCAAATATGTAACTAAAACTTGGAAAAAAAAAGTGTTTAGCTAAATTATCCAATCTGTAAGGAATTTTGGTCATATATACTTTTTAAAGGGAATAAAAAAATTAAGCATGAGCTTTGCAATTGTAAAGTTAAACTATTTTATGAATGAACTTTAAAAAGGTCAGACGAAAACGTAAATATTTAATGCAAATTTTTAGTGTAAAAAATGCACTTCCCTAATACATTATTTGTATGTAATTGAGTTATAAATGGCTTTGGGTTAGTAGATTTTATAGTCTTAAAACTTGTTTTGATTATGAAAATTAATGCATTGTTAATTGTCTAATTAGCAACTAAGAATCAATTAAGATTTGGTCTGAAAAAGTTTGGAACATAATTTGGCCAGACACCATGTGTGTCATAGTTTATAATGTTGAGCCAAGACTCATAATGTAGTTGAGATTGAAGGAAAACACAAATTGAGTTCTTCCAATTTTGAATTCAATTTAACAGATTTGAACAAGTGCAGTTTTTTAATATAGGAGTAAAGAAAAATGATGGGCTCTTTCTCACTAGTTGGAAATACTTGGTATTGAAGGGCACTTTTGAACTGAAAATTTTGAAACTATCGTTGGCCCTTTGGCGTCAGATTTGAGACTGATGGGTCCTTTTTATGTTCAGATTTTGGAACTAATGAACACTCAATTAGCCTAGGTACTGGCATTCAATTTCTGGTTAGTCGACTGTGATTCCATGAAAAATCTTAGATTTATAAGACTGCTTACACATGCCTATAATAGTCAATTATCTGGTTGCAGTAGTGATCTCGGATTGAAGATTGGGATGGTCAGTCAACTGAAATTGTACGTGAGCACCTAGCCTTGGATTGTTTTAAAACAAATATGTTTGTTGAGTTTATGGCTTTCCTAATATAGTGAAGTCACGGAAGATTGAAGTTCTATTAAATTCGAGGTGATGAAATTTTTTAATTTCCTTTTCAAAAATTTTTCTCCGGCAAGTTTCTAAAAAGAAATCAAGAAATTTAATTTTAATATAGGTTTGTCTACCCTAGTCCTATAATTATAAACCGACATTGACAAAATATTCCACTACTTTTAGTGGAAGTAAACAAATTGCCTCTTTTTTTGGGGGTGGGAGAGATCTTAGTTTTTACTAATGCGAGATGGTCTCTGTCCCATTGAGCTCGAATTATCGAGACCGCTGTAATTGTGAAATGTGAAGGGAAGGGAGAGAATGCAATTTCTCAATGCAATTAGGGAAAATAGGGTCTTTATATATATTATTAAATGCTTTATATTGTAGAGAAAGCATACTGCAAGTCTTGTTTGTACAAATTTTCACAGAATAACATGTAGAAATAGCACAGTACAAGAGATATAAAAGATAATTGCTAATTTAACAAATATAAAATTTTATTAAGTAAACAAGACCAGAGTTTTCATCAACAGCTAATTTTAACACTTCTACATCAATCTTCTAATAGCAAGTTGTTAACAGTAGTGATGAAGCTGTTATTGCACCAAAACTAAACTTAAAACTTGTATACGGTATATAAAAAAAAGTTGTGGTTCGTGAACATGAAGTACAACCTTATAAGTTAACACATATGAAATGCACATACCTATTTCCTGCCAGGGTTTTAAAACCATAAGTACTTTAGAGATTAAGTGCAAATTCTCTGCAAAAGCTTGTTTTCATTTGCTATAATTCTCCAGAGGTATTGGAAGTTTAAAATTTAGAGGGAAAAAAAAGCCCATGAACTTTTAATATAAAATAATTTGGACAATTTTGCAGGAAGACTTGTTAGGAGTTGCATACCACAGGAGGTATATATGCAGAAATAGATATGTATCACTTCTCAAAGTGACGAAAAAAAAAACACAACAGGAAGTATGACTTCAGGTATTGCTACTCAATGAGGCCGAATTGTCCCACACGAGGTACACAATTTGTCGTCTGTACCATTACTGGAAGCCAAATATAATCGGTCTTGTATGGTTTGGACAATCAATCCAATAGCCACTGCAAAAGAAAACAAGCTTATGTCAGAAATTTCATTACGTGTTTAATTTCTATTTTGAAATGTCATGATCAGAAGAAAATTCAACTATACTCCTACATGTGATCAAAATGCCCTTAAATTAATGAAAGTATTGTAAATAATTGTCAAAAGTTATGAGTATTTTGGTTATGCAGCTGGCAAATCCCCTCTTCTCACCATTATATCCATTTTCGGATATACTGCAATGTAATGCCACAGGAAGCATATTTTGAATTAAATGATTCGATTAACTGCATTGATGTTTTATCTGGTTTACAAAGCCATATCTCCGTATTTTATGCCAAAATGTTTAAGTTCAATTGCTGTATTTCTAATGAAGCTTTTGGCTCAAATTTAGTTTACCCCTTACTATTTTTATTACGATCTCACACACTTAACATTAAATTAAGCAACAATTTTTATTAAAGTTTTTTGGCGTAGTAATGCCGATGCTATGATGTGGTTAGATGGTGAAACGTTCGCAAAGAAAAGGAATGTTTTTTGTGTTCGGTGGGGCACGATCCCACGACCTCCCACTTAATATTAATTCAGAGTTCCCACGCAACCTGGAATTGTCAGGGAATTTGAAACCATCCCTAAAGTTCAGGGAAAAGCAAGATTTTTTTTTTATCAAAACCTCGAACAGTCGGGGAAACTCCCTTAACTTTGATTTTGAATAGCTAAATCTCCCACGAACATGAAGCCGTTTTTCCCACAACCGAAATTTAGTTGAAATTTTTGTGTTTGGTCAGGAAAATTTCTCCAATGTGAAAACCTTATAATTTTAACTGTCACAAGAAACAATGCTTGTCTTTGACCTAAGTATGGAATGTAGTCCTTTACTCAGTGCTATGCTATATGGATGTTTTTGTGATGCGAAATTATCAAAAAATTTGTATATTTCTATCAAACTTTTAAGCCATAAAATTTGGGATTTTTCAAAGTATTTTATTGTTTTTTCTTACCATAAACTTTCTAGCGACATAGTTTATAAGATGATTATACTTTTTATTGCATTTTTTGCAACACATTTCAAGTTGCAAATATTCAAGTGACTTATGATAAAGACTCCCTGCTTCATAAATCGGAAAATCTATAGAGAAAATTGAATTTTTTTACTTTAAAGGTTCTTATGCCTACATCATTGCAGTGGTGTCAACTATAATAAAAGTTATAGCTTCTCATATTGAGCGGGAAAGTGTTGTACCCATTTTTCTGGAAAATTATTTTTTAATAACTGATTGTTGCAAATAAATAAATGGTTTCTATGATGGAGTTCTAATTTAAAGTAATTTTGAAGGTTTAGTAAGCATGTTTTACAAGCATAACGATTTATGAACCCCCACACACTGAAGGAACGTTGAAAAGACGTAACAGAACCTAGCACTTCTGTTAAATACTTGAAGTAGAGATAACATCTGCAGGAAATATTGCTGAGCATGTTATCAAACCAGTTTTTATATAAGCCATGCTAGCTTTACTCTACACTCCTATCTCCTAGTTTATGGCTCATCTTTTAATGGAATTATTGTAGACTGATTGATGGTGAGAAACCAGTCGATTAACTGGTTGATTGCGACCTTAATTTTGGTCGCTCATAGGAACGTTCCCTCCCTCGCACAACGGTTTTGTAATATTCTTGGATCAATATTGTTTTAATTAAAAAAAAAATAGATGTTATCATAAAAGTATATTGAAAATAAGTGAATTTTTTAACATGCAAATTTGCAAGCAGATCTTTGGTAAATGGGAAGTATGTTTTAAATAGGTTGCTAGCCACTGATGTCGACTTGATGGAATGGTTTTACTCTTCAACGATTTCCAATGAGGTAAATCAAGGTGTAGATATCACGATTAAAAAAAGTGGGACGGCTATCTTACTTAAAATTTGAAAAACATTTGATCAAGTTCATTCAACATGCGTGATAGCTAAGCGAGCATATTTAGTATGTTAGTTTATAGAATGTTAGTTTTCATAGTATGTTGTACATAGATTTCATATAAAGTTTCTACACATGTAGGGCACAATAAATTTCGCATGTGAAACATGTTGAGAAACGTAAACAAAAATAAAAACTTGTTTCTCATTTGTTATATTACACTTAAATGTAAAAAAAAATACACCTGTACAAAGCAGTTTGTTTTTAGTTGCAGGAGCATATTGGAACTGCATTTTGCTTTTTGTTATAAAGCCATAAGTAAAAATCTGAGTTTTCTATATGAAATATGAGATATCAAAAAGAAATAGTATCCAAGTCCGTAACTGCTCTTTCCCGGAGATATAGGTACATCGTGTACGAATAAAGAACGAGTATTAAATTGCGTGATTTATATGATGGTTATCAGAATATAATCTAAACGTAGTAGTAAAGAAAAATGTGAGTTGTATGGATGACAATTCAGTGAGTTTAATGTGGTATAGTGTTTACAAATCTGTATTTGTATCATAACACAGTTGCTTTCGGTAAAAATTTCAACCCTTTCTTCAACAAGAACTTAAAACTTTAATATTTCATTTTTATGTGAAAAATTGTCGTTTTAACTTCAGAAATACTTAAAAATAAAGTATACACATATGTAGTTATTAGAAAAATAATTTCTCCACAAGTGTGAATTCTTCATCTCCTGATCACATCATTAATATCAGGAAAAATTCTCAAATGCTAAAAACTTGATAATGTATTGGGAAAAGTGGCTATGAACTTACGTTTCTGCTCAAGGAAAACGTTAAGTATTTTCTGACGTGGGTTAGTTTGAGAAAACCATGAATCAGTTTTTTAACATTATGAAATTTTAGTATGGGAGTTTTTACATGTTTAATTAATTTCATATTTATGAAAGTTATATTTCAGGAAGTATTTACTTTTTTATTAGTTAGTAGGAAAGATAGTCGGCCGGACTGCTTTTCCATGCACAACAGCAAAAACTGCATGCACATGCAACCCTAGTGAATAACGTAACATTTCAAGTACTGCAAGCAGCAACTAAAAAAAAAGCTTCCAATATTTTTATTCTTTATTTAGAAAACAAGTTCAATAATTTTAAATATGAGTATTTTTTTTCATGCAAGTTTTTTAAAATAACAGCAATTGTTCTATGTATATCTTAAACACACGTATATTACATATCTTTAATTCAAATTCACAATAACAAATCAGATTCTAACATTTATACTTTATAATCTGTATGACCCTTATTTCTTAACAATTTCTAGAGCTATATAGAGTTACTTTAACAATTATCTAAGGGTGGCTGAACCCCCCAAAGAAATTACAAGTGTATGCAATGATGTAAGATATTACCCTTCACAGGGATAACACAATTGCCAAATAATGGTCAACACAGACAACAAATATACGGAGAAAAATGCATTTGTTCTTGTCATTGTTTATCATCAGTAGGTCAAGACACTGCAGGCTAAATGCAGAGACCCTGGTTTCGAATCCAGGATGAGGATGGCGCTTCTTTTTCTTCGAATACAAAAAAATTCTAGTTTGAGCTACATATACGTGGGTGGCAAAAATTATTGTATAATAAATTCCCCCACGAAAAACTCACAAAAATCTCGCCCCGGAGGCTTTTCTGTGTTGACCATTATTTGGCAATTGTGTTATCCCTGTGAAGGGTAATAATATCTTACATCCTAATATACGGAGAAAAATGCGTTTGTTCTTGTCCTCGTTCGTCTAGTAGGTCAAGACACTCCGGGCTAAACGGAGGGACCCTGGTTCGAATCCAGGATGAGGAAAGCGTCTCTTTTTCTCCAAAAAGAAAAAAGCTCTAGTTTGAGCTATAATATATACGTGGGTGGCAAAAATTATTGTATAATGTATGCAATGACCAGAGAATTGGGGTGGTGTATATACAATCCATCCTCACCCTCCCAGATCTCAAGGCTTACTATACCAACGTAGCCAAACATGGTGGATTTGGGGTTTGAAAATGTAAATTAGCACTTGCAAAAATAACGAGTTAAGAAAAAATATTTGAAGAAGTTTTGTACTTATGATATCTAAAGCTGGTAATTCAAGGGAGGTTGAGAACATGCAATTTTGTTTTTCCAGGAGCAAATTTATAAAACTTTAAATTTATTAAATAAAGCTGTTTTAAATAAAATGTGTTATTTTTTAAAGTATTAAAAAAGGACAACACAAAAACCACCACTTTGAAGAAACTTCACACTGTTGTATAATATCTGAACTTTATTTCACAAATTATATAAAAGTACAAATACGATTTGCAGTAATACCTATTAAATATGCAAGAAATAAGATGTGAAATAATGTTTTGTGTATAGTTGAATGTCATAACATACAAAAAATATAATTAGTCATGTGGAACAAGTTGTGCACAAGATTACTTTTCTAAAGCTAACTGTTACAGTAATGCTATGTTGAGATTAGAAACTGCTATTTACCATACTAACAAAAACTTACTATAACTAGGGCTAAATATTCACATCCAAACAGTAAACCATGGAGCATAATTATCTACATAAAAAAATTGTGTTAGTGTAAGTAGGTATGTGTAGTACACAGATTAAAAAACAAATTGCTGATCAAATTTTCATTTGCATACATTCCAAGACAGGCTGATTAATGACTGTGTACGACTCAAAATTTTAAATGTTTTTATGAACTGGATTAGTGCTTGCTGAATGAGTGGGTACAGTGTAAATAGTGGCTTAGCCACACTTAATAAACCACATCAGTGTTTTTTTTCACTTTTCTTCATTTGTATAGCCAATTTCTCCACAAATTATTTGTGTTGGAATTCTGTATAAATGTACAGCAATTTTACTTTTTATACAATTAAACAGTTCCATGTTATACTTATGAACAAAAACATGTTTACAAAAAAGAAAAAAAAAGTGCAGCGTACCTATAGCTGTACATATAAATGCGGAATAGAAATAAGTAAAAAATTGTCCCTTACCTGAATCAGAAGATAATAATGATGGGTCAGTAAATTTAGTCAAATGGTTTTGATTTCGGGATGGTGACTTCAATACGACAATATTCCTTTTCAGCTTAGTTATTTTCCCAAACTTACATTCTATTTCATTGCTGCTGCTATTCATGTAGGTTAGCAAGATGATGATTTGTTCTATACTACTTACATTAGTGGACCCATCACAGTATATACTGAAGTAATTTGCTTTCTTCAGTTCGTTTTTCAAATCATTTTCTTTTATTTTTGCAATGCACTCGCTAAATTTTCCACGTATTGTAAGAAGGTCCAAGTGCTACACCATATCTCTTTCTCAGTTCCATAAACTTGGGAAATTCGTTGAAAGTGATTTCTTCTGGAGCAAAATATACGATATGTCAACTAATTTATTAATGCGACGTTTCACATCTTTGCCAATAGAAGTCATTGGCTGCCCAAATGGAGTACTTTGAAAAAATTCTTGTACTAATTTGAATTTATTTTCAATATTGACGGAATGTCCGTGCATATCTGATTTTGCCTGTTTCAAACAGTTATCTTTCTTTATAGAATTATCAACATCATCTATAAGTGAAGTGCTGAAATTTCTCAAAAATCAATAAATCTCCAGTAGTGTTGCCATATCATTTATTGAAAATTAGGCAATAAAACAATGAGGTGGCTGCGTTTGTCGAGTAGATAGCGTTTTTACCTGGGAGCCATAGAGGGCCATTATTATAGACTTGCCTCTGGTCTTTTCGAATCATACGATCCGGTCTTCTGACTTTTTATTCATAATTTTTGTGATTCAATTTCTATCTTCTGTGTTGATTTTTTTTGCTACTGTAACCATTTCATATCGCAGTTCGCTACGCAAAATCTTGACTTTATTGCATTTTTGGCTTTTTGCATCACAAATTGCGATGCGATACCGCTTACAAAGAACGCCAAACCACATCATTACAAGCATCACTTGGTTTCTAGTTTCACGTAGACTTTCACAGCCCATTATAATAATCAACAACAAATTTTCAGGTAATCAGCTGTGTAGCAAAAAGATTATTTATTGCTAAAACTTTACGTTTCGATTCGAGCTGTGCGAATCATCATCAGAAGAGGTTAAATTACATGAAAAACTTTTGAGAAAATTGTAGAATATACGTAAGTTGCGGAAACAGTATAAATATAATATTGTTATATAAATAATTTAATATAATTAATTTTAAATATAATTATATAAATAGACTGCCATTTCTTGAAGTTTTAGTCATTAAGCAAAGAAACAATAACTTACTTTTTTCAGTTTACAGGAATCCTACGCATACAAACAGATACCTTCATGCTATACCGTATCATCACCCTTCTCAAAATGGATGGTCATTGACACACTGCTCGAACAAGCAAATATTATTTGCAGTAACAAAACAGTTTTACAGAATGAACTCAATTTTCTTAGTGACATTTTGGAAGAAAATGGTTACAATCATCATTATATTCCAAAAACTTTCAAGTCCAAAACTGAAGCCCATTTTTCATACCTAATATCTGACCGTATTTCTTTTAAAAGAAATGAGCATAAAGCCTTCCTACCATTTATAAACTATGTCACTGACCTTTTACTTTTGAGACATAATATTGATACAGTATTTATTTCAAAAAACAAGATTTTTAGTTTCCTACGTTCTGTTAAAGAACCTGTGGATCCATACAAAATTCCTTGTTCTTGTGGACAGGTATACATCGGGCAAGCAGGTCGATCCACTGCGTGCCGAAAACGGGAGCATGAAAGCCTCGTGAGGAATAAACAGATAACAAAATCGGCAATAGCAGAACATTCAATTTTAAATAACCATTTAATCCTTTTTGACCATACTAAAGTTCTCGCAAAATCAACTAATTTTTGGCCCAGATTATACAGAGAAGCAATAGGGATCATCAAGCATCCTAATAATTTTAATAGATATGATGCAAAAACCATTCCTGTTGCTTGGCTACCCATTCTAACAAAATTGTGATATCTAAAATATTTATCGATTTCATTTTATTCTGTTTTGGCTTTTATATTCGTCTCTAAAATTTCATATTCTACAATTTTCTCAAAAGTTTTTCATTTAATTTAACCTCTTCTGATGATGATTCGCACAGCTCGAATCGAAACGTAAAGTTTTGGCAATAAATAATCGTTTTGCTATACAGCTGACTACCTGAAAAATTGTTGTTGATTATCACTTGGTTTCGCTATCCACAGGACTTGACAAATCTGGTTTTTATCAATGACCAGATATCTATAGTTGGCAAATAAGAAATCATTTTCTGCTAGAGTTTCTCATTGTGGCGGGCGAGTACCGTTCCCTGTAAGTTGTCAAGCCCTGGCTATTTATGTTAGCAATCAACACATAAATCTTCCTCATGTTATTAGAGAAATGATTGGAAAGAGGCAATGTGCAATTTTTTTTACACTTAATGATGCTGGAAGTGATAAATCACAAAATACTCATTCGAATGTAACATTTTTCACCTTCTTTGGTATAGTTTGACTATTGTCATCATTTTTAATAATACAATACCCACCAATTCAATAAACTATTTGTATACTCATGTGTGTGTTTTTCCCTTTTTTTAAGTGTTATAACCCAACATATAGCTACACTATCTTACGCTGAACAGTCATGGTCATATTTCCCTTGTAAGTTATCCCAGCCAATTTTACATGTCCCCTGGCATGTGCCTTCCTCGCCACCCACGTGTATTTTTAAAAGGAGGGTGGATTACTTCGAAAAATTATTACATATGTAGTTTATCTCAAAATACTAATTTGATGTTACTTTTTCAAACACACTCATACAACAAGTTATATATACAGGAAATTGCAGAATTGATGGGTCACTCCATAAATGTTGTTTACCCGGAGTGTAGCAAAAATGGCAGAACAACTTATTGATGAGAACAGCATCATCAACTGTAAATGGCAGTGAAAAGTTTATTTCGGAATGACAAATGAGTTGCCTTGTAAAGGAAAGTTGTTGCATTATAGTTAGGCTAGTTGTTAGTCGCCCAATACAATCTAGGGCAACCAACAATACCTTAAATGATGGATTCCATCCTCATTTTCCTCTCAGTGTGACGTTCATCACTCTATCTAATGATTTTGACACAAAACTTTACAAATAAAAATAAACACAATGCTTTAGAATTAATGAGAATCAAGGGACAACCATTAAATTGTCAGTTCAGCTACACCATTCACATATAATATGTATCAACACAATCTTATAAAAAAATAACCATATCACTACAAAATTAAAGGTTCTCATATGTACAGAACGAATCAATGATGCAACACTTGTGCAAAATTCATAAAATCAAATTTGCAACTCCCATTTCATGGTGGGGGTAAATTAAATCGTAATAATTTCAACACCCATGTTCATGACTCTTACTCCTGGTTCTATTTGACCCTTAAGAAATGGAAAGATATAGTTTTATTCTGCATTCTGATTCTTTCGAGTTAGAGCTCTGAGTATGAGCCAAAAAATGTGGGCATGCAGAAATTCTTTTAAGCTCATTTCTTGTGAACTTACTAAACAAAGCAACTTTAGGTATTATATATATATATATATGTACACACACATATATTATATATATATATGTACATGAAAAACATGACTGTAATATACCCAATTAAAGGATTTTAAAATTCTGGGTTTTTGTGTGCGTGTGTCATCATCATATCATCATATTCAACTATTATCTGACCTTCATCCAGCAGTAGATAGATAATGGTTGAATATGATGATGACACACACACAAAAAACCCAGAATTTTAAAATCCTTTAATTGGGTATATTACAGTCATGTTTTTCATCTTTTATTCCCATGCACGCATTTTGCAGAAGATTAGAAAGAGACAAAGAAAATTTGCAACTCCCCCCCCACAAAAGAAGGGTAGTTTCCATACTTCAATTTGCATTTGATTTTTATTTCTTTACTAGACATAGGCACAACCAGTCTGCTGACCGTTATTATATATGATGAGTGGAATGATTATTTCCCACACCACTGTTCATACTCTTCTGCAAGATGCAGGTACAGAAATAAAAAATACGAACATTAAAAACAAAAATGTAAAGGATTTTGTAACTGTAAAGTGTTTTCTTAATTTTCTAATTTTTAACAATATTGTTTTAATGGTTGACTTTTCTATGATGCATATACAGGTGTATAGCAAGGACTATTCTGTGCCTGATACTAAGAATTGTACTATTAATGATGCCAATATAATAGCTTGTTAATAAAACTTAATAGTTAATAGCTTGCGCAAATAAAATTAATTTGCATCAAACTTCAAAAAAGTTAATACATAGAGGTAAATATTGCTAAGCAATTTAACTATTCCACTTCAATTGTACGTTTTAGCAATTATTTAATTAGTGGCAACTAGAGAAAATGGTTAAAACTGATCTTACATGTCCTATTTGGTAAGAAATTACATAAAAGGAAACATGTTTGCTCGGGGGAACAGTAAACCAACGGAAGTTTAAATTTTTTTTTTGTTTTTAATTCTTGTGTAAAAAATCCTAACCAATGTCTTCCTTGGATATCAAAATTAGTCAGTTTCATTTAGCTATTCGAAACATTTTGCAGTTCATTCAAATGTTGTTTTATGAATGAAGTTTCGCATAAATGGTATACAAGCATGCGAGTTTGTGAAAAGGAATAATTTTTCTTTTCATATCCTTACTTTTAATAATAAATATAAAGAAAAATAGTTTTTTTACACAGGAAATTTGTCACTTCTCATGTTAAGTTTTTGGTACCAAAATTTTGAATAATATTTGTAGCAGATAAAAAATGCTACAATTTCTTTTTTTTCCCTGGAAATCCTAGTTCATTGATATTTGCATGATATATATCATATGCTGATTTAAGACTTACTGTTTTCTTGATTTATGGGTTACTATTTAAGGGAGTCTTAATTTGTTCATTCTTTTGAGACATTCTTCCTTAATTTAAAACTTATTAATTTTTCATTTAAGACGCTCTTAGTTAATTTAAGCCACTGTTTAATTTAAAATGATTATTTAACCGACTTAATGATTATATTATTAAAAACAGAAATAAACTATTCCAGAAGCTTATACAGCACAAGCTCACATTATTACTTCCTAATCTAAAAGCACATAAATACATAAAAAAAAAGTAGGGTGCATTTCTGAATAACAATAATATACTACTTCAGAAAGATAGGTGTTGGAGTGAGGAGATACGTTAAGCTGTTGCTGCGCTTAATTAAAATTAAATGAACATGTGGAATGTGTTGATGTTATTTCAAAAGCTTCGTGATTTGGGCATGACTAACATCAGTTGTGGCTGCTTTAACTGCATAGGTTCAGAGGGTAGTAGAGAGGTTTAAAAAAAAGATGGAAAAATGTGAGGATTAATTGAAGATTAATTATATGGTAATTAATTCTCAATACTTGTATTATAGGGGACAGTCACAATTATTCTGTAAACCATTCTAGTAACTAAATAGTAGTTGTAACTACTATAAGGAGTTGCATGGATAATACTGATATTCTGTATGTTCACGAATACACATTTAGACTATAACTCACTAACAAATTGCTTGTGGGAGCTTTTTTGCTACAAATATATGTTGTCATTTCATTAGTTTTGTGTGTGATTCAATAAGTAATTAATTGCATAATTCAATATTACTATAACTTAATTATAATAATAAGTAAACATCATATATTTACAAAAAAGATTTGTATGCAATTTCAACATACAATGCTCTGATGTGTAAAAACATTCTTTAACACAATTCCATTCGGTTAATTATTTCATCACGAACATTTTGAAACCATGCTCTCCAACATCACGACAAGTTCTATAAAGTAGTTCACAGGTTTGTAAAATTTGCATTTGTATAAAGTTCACAGGTCGGTAAAATTTCTATTCCATTGGTACAGAGTTCACAAGGCATATTACAACATGCACATTTACACACTAAGCATACTCAGTGTGAGAAGAGAAATTAGAACAAAGTGTTAATAATAATTTGGTGAATCAACATGTCAACGACTAAATCACCAGAAGATGCACATCCTTTGGATGTTGTTGCCTCCATGCAAGCGAATTAATATGTGTACAGGCCCTTCATGCTATGTGACTGGGTTTGAGGTTTTCTCGTTCTCGGAATGTTGACAGGGCAGGAAACTCCTGAATGTGCTTTACAATCAGATCAATAGCCACTAGAAAATGGGAGGGGACCTTTTCAAAAATGCAGATGGTGTATCCCGATACAATGTAAATCATCTCAATAGAATATACAGGGTGTCCCAAAAACATTGACCGCAGCTCTAATTTCTTAAATATTGATCCTAGACATATGTGTTAAATTGCAAAGTGGCATAAGAAAAGGGGTTGAATTTTATGAAATCGATTAAAATCGCAGAGAATTATTTTTTGAAAAAATACAAACTTTAAATTTTTATACAGTCCCTGTACACAAAAATTTCCAATGTGCCCCATACTCCAATAGGTCAATATACAAAATTTCAGCATTCTAGTGGAAAAAGAACCAGAGATATGAAAAAAACCCAAAATAACGGGACTCACCAGTATGGATTTCCCTATTCCCGGCGCGTACCTATTGCTCCTCTCAAAGGTGATGTAAGTCAGTTACTTTGGGTTTCCATATCTCTGGTTATTTTCCCACTAGAATGCTGAAATTTTGAATGTAGACCTATTGTTGTAGTATGGGGCACATTTGACTCATTGGACATTTTTGTGTACAGGGACCATACAACAATTTAAATTTTGTATTCCTTCGAAAAATAATCCTCTGCAATTTTAATCAATTTCATAAAATTCTGCACCTTTTTTTTACGCCACTTTCCAATTTAGTACATATGTCTCGAATCAATATTTAAAGAATTAGAGTGATGGTCAACGTTTTTGGGACATCCTGTATGGACACAAGTGTAATGCATTTTTCATTAACCAGCATGCTGCCCTTCACAAGAATCATCAGTAGGGAAACACATACACATTAACAAATATTTCATTTCTCTGACACGAAAACATTGTAAAACAACATAAAAATCTGTTAATTTGGCTTTGATTGAAAATTATGAAGTGTGGTAAAGTTTCAACACTGCATTACGAAAAACATGAAAGACATCTAAACTAAAAGAATATGCTATATCGTCATTTTAAAGTGGGGGTTTGTGGGGAGAAATTTTAATCAACAAAATTCAATTTCGGTACCCACGTTTCATGGCTTAAATTAAAGCACACTGCCCCATATATTACAAATTAAAACAATATTGCCCTCTCCAAGGCCAGCACATTGACTATGACTCACTGATGTATGTGGTGGTGGGGGGATGAGAGTTATAACCTCCATTAAGAAGCTTTCGCTTTCTTTTTGGTTTTACGGCTCAAAGACTACAGTGGTCATGCTGCGCCGGGACCTACTGTTTTCCGAGGAATCCGAACCTCTTAAGGCCTAGGGAACCAAACCCCGGACTACAGTGAGCAGTGCGATCTTTATGAGATCTCTGAGTAAGCGTTCTTTTTGCACTGCTGGGAGTCGAACCCGGATTAGCCGCGCAATAGGAGAACGCGTTACCACACTGCGCCACCGCAGGGACACCATTAAGAAGCAATTTTGTATATATACACATGAATATCTGGAGTTGTAGCTCTGAAACACCCACCCCCTTTTTATGAACTTTCTACTTAAACTAATATCATGAATGGTTCTACACATGGGGGCAGTTTTTATAACAAGGATAAGAATAAGCCTCATCTAGTGCTGGGTTGAAACTCGAACATTCTACCAACTGGACGACTAAGACATGGCTGACAAGGCTTTATCTCCTTGTACTGGTTAATTCAGATTTCACACTTTTTAAAGCGGGGTTCACAGGAGGAATAATTAAAGAAATTTAGCTTTAGCACACTTGGTTCATTCATTGACCCATATATTACAGATTAAGATATTATTGCCCTATTATGTGTAAAACACTAAACTCTATTGAGTTGGATATTTGATATTGACACAGAGCCATAACCAGGCTGGGGCTATAGGGGGCTGAGCCCCCCCCCACTTGGAAAATATTTTTTCTCAAAATAAAATATTGTAGAATTTTATTTTAAATTTTTTGTTTTGTATGAAATTGCGCATGACAATCAAAATAGCTTTCTACTGTATATCTTGTGTATATAATGTTTCTTGTTACAAGGGCTTGAGTCTTCATATATTTTATAATAAGGACAGAGGAAATTATAGAGAGGTATACTAAAATTTATAAGTTTTCAATGCAAAATTTATTTTAAGAAATTTATTTATTAATTTTAAATATATTAGTCTACTTATATATTTAGTATTATTAAATATATTAATGAAATATATCAAAACATTTACGAATTTTAAACCCTCCCCCTTGTAACTTTCAGAGCCCACTCTGTAACAAGCGTCAAGCTACGGGCCTGTCCTGACACTACCTTAATCTGGAAACTCATCTTGGATAGCTTTCTCCGCTAGACAGTTACGTGGAATCTAACGAACTCCATCTTTAACATAAGTGTAATACTAACTTCGACACTTTTAACTATCTACCTTGGAAGTTGGACACATTTTATTTATATGCAAAGTTGAAGAGGTTCCCTGAAATGGGTTTTTGTGCATTAAACTTGAAGGAAGTTACCTGCTTCTTATGCAAGCGAGAAAAGAAAGAACATGAGCTTTCTTTTTTTTTTATTATTAATTTATATTATATTACAATAACAGTTATGGTGCACACACAGGCCATTAAGTGCATACTGGAAGGGACCTGGTAGATGTTTAGTGCATATTTACTTTGTTATCTGTTCTCAGTTATTGTTGATACCATATAAATACATAATATAAATTTTATAATTATTACTTTCTAATTAAAATTATCTGTCAATTATATTTCACATGCTTTAAAAAGAGTCTTTTGAAATGTTTCGAAAAAAAAAAAATTCATTGCGCTGTTTATGTTGGACACATTCAGAGGGAGAACTGTGGGTGTTACTTACACAGATTATACTGTATATGGGTCATCAAAGTTTCGTGCAATAAGAAGACTAATGTTTTCCTTCAGACATCAAGTTAACTAACTGGCCGTTTTCCTCATGTAATCTGGGGAACGCAGAAGTTTTTCTGGCCAGGGATCTTGTAATCCAGGGAGTGCAGATTTTTCGCTTGCTTTAGTATAGTACTAAAGTGCAAAACAATCTGCTTGCTTTGAGCAATTAAATTGTATCGCAGTTCCATACTATATCGAACGTTATACCATATTTGCTTGCTAAATCTAAAAACCTTGTTACATGCATGTTTGTTATAAGTTGAGTATGATTGTATATATATCCCGCAAATAACTCTTAATTGTTTGGGGTCATATATAGACACAGCATTTCCTATTTATTTTTGTAACGACGACCTTGCTATATGCCTATCCATGGCAACAATGAGTCAAGACACAATTATACATCGTTAAGACAGGAAAAAAAAATAATAAGGAAGTAAGAAAGAGATAACACATCATATCCATTAACGTGACATATGTCATAATTGTTGCTAGACCGTTGCTTGAGGTGCAACTAAACTAAACTATTAACCATTTTTAAATGTGTGACTCATTAGCGTACAAAGAAAGTTCATAAAAGCTGGGGGTGGGGTTACGGAGCCCCAACTCTGTGTATTTGTATGTATATATAGAAAATTGCATTGAAATGGAGATTTTGACCCCACCAATCCCCCCACCTGCAAACGCCAATATTGTTACTAGACACTTAAAAGAACAGAGACAACATATTTACCTTGAATGCTAGATAAGGGGAGATAAAATCACATTTAACACTAAAGTCGGTATTTTTGCAGGGGTTGGATGGTGATATTTTTACGACGCAAGGACAGCATGAGTCATTTTGTGCCAAACAAGGTGATTTTTGCAGGAGATGAGTGGGGGTTGTCTTGCCCTTAGATGCCAATTACAAGAAGTGCATGCACCCTTGTGGCTGGCTATAGCCATTGTTTTCAGGATTGCTGGCTTGTACATTTGTATGTGGTTTTACGGCTGAAGGACTCCAATGATTACACTACGTCGGGAACTGCTGCTTTCCGAGGAATCCGAACCTCTGGACCTACAATTTTCCGAGGAATACGAACCTCTTATGGCCTAGGGAACTGAACCCTGGACTACAGCGAGCAGTGTGATCTTCATGAGATCTCTGAGTAAGCGTTCTTTGCACTGTTGGGAGTCGAACCCAGATTAACGGCACACTAGGCAAATGCGTTACCACACTGCGCCACCGCATACACTGGGTTGTGCATAAAGTTACCATGGCTCAGAGGTCACATTAAGCTGTCAGTCCTATCCCAGATGACTCAAGGTTTATATGAGTTTTGCGATGTAAGAACAGCAAGACAAGATGTAAGCCAGGACCCACAGTTTTCCACGGAATCTGAACCTCTTAAGGCCTAGAGAACCAACCCCTAAACTACGGGGCAAACAGTTAATCGGTAAATGTTTTTCTTTTCGGCACAGTTGGGAGTCGCATGCTAAATGAACTTGTTCACACTGCAGGACCCTTACATAACTCATAATGCAATTTTCATGTGTAAAACACACAAACAGGACTTCAAATAACTGTCTTGCACAAAGGTCATTCTGGCTATCTTTTACAACATTGCAAATGCAAGCTGCATAACATATGAAACACCCAAAACTAACTACAGAGCTTTGGTCCGAGCTAGCAGCGTTTAACTTTTCTACGTACAGGACCTTCATACACGTTAAATCTTAATACGTTAATTAATGTCAATTTTTCTAAAATTTTATGATTAACCTTCATGCTCGCTAAATCTTAATATGCTAATTAATATCAATTCTTTTTAAATTTTATTATTAAAGTTGAACAAGTGAACAAAAATAAAAGAGTTATAGTGACATACGAGGCGGAGACACCATAAAAAACTTGTTTGAGTCTTATATCGTAAGGACAGTAAGGATCATATTGTGATGGGACTTGCCGTTTCTGAGGAATTCGAATTTTTTAAAGCCTATGGAATCAACCCTGGAGCGAAGTGAGCAATTACAACTGCACTATCCACAGTAGAGCCCTCTCTCTCTCTCTCTATATATATACTCAAACCTGTTTTTGTGCAGTCTTTTTTTGTGCGATTTTTTTTGTGCGGTATATGAAAATTTTATTCAAATTGGAACATAATTGACGAAGTTATCAATAAAAAAAAAAAAATCGCACAAAAACAGGTTTGAGTGTACATAAAAGAGAGAGTATGAATTCAGGGGATGGGGGCAAGATTAGGATATTGTGCTCCCCTTTATACATCTTTTCCTCATAACAGTACAACTTACACATATCGGGCTTCCAAACATTGAAATTCTGTATCAAGGTTTCAATTGTGTGATTTGACATCATTTATAAAGGATTATTTAACGTTCATTATAAAGGCAAACTGTTTCTATACGCTACAATTTTTTATGGAATCATTAACTTCAATATAGATGGCCTACCATAATTTATGCAAACTATCTATTGCCCGAAGTGAAGAATTGGGCACACTGATACATCTTGCCCACCCTTTCTCCTTCAAGTAATAGCTGGAGATGCTAACAGTGGCGTAGCATGATTTCTAAAGTGGCTAATCTCCAATTGTTCATCATGTCCCAGTCAAATCTAAAAGTCACGTGTTATACGTATATCCAGGGCTGTCCTGAAGAAAATTATTGAGAGTATGCGGTGCTGTCTTAATTAAAGAGTATTGAAATTGCAGGCTACTAGACTTGGTGCCATTGTCATGCCATGCTAACTGGCTGTCTATCCAAGCCTAAGGTGGCAGTTGCCACCAGTGGCATAGTATGGGGGGTGCCACAGAGGTGAAAACCTCGGGTGCAAAATTTCAATACTGCATTAGTGAAAGGAAGTGCTAATGGATTTTAGTGGCGAAATACTGAACTTGCCTCGGGCGCTGGCAACATACGCCACACTGTTGGTTGCCACTTTCATTATTTTTTTCATTCTTCTCTTGATCATATGCAGGATACTATTTTAAGGCTCAGAGATTTAGAGCATTTTCCTCGTTTGTTTTCATTCAAGTTTGTAAATGACTTAAAACAAGCTGAACTTAGATTGAAAGAAGTTGCCCCAAAAACCAGCAAATACAAAAATTTTCTTGAGTGGCACATACTCTATATTTTTACAAATTTCTTGAGAGTATGGGGCGAACACAGCATGTACCGTTTTGGGGACAGTCCTGCATACATATCATCATGATGAATATATATTTATATATATATATGAGTTGTGACTTTTATAAAGGGTATAGTGAGCGATTGGAAATGACTCCCATTTGAAGTCACACTATGCCACTGTATTCTAATAAGACGAGTCTTAATCCCAAGATGATTTAAAATTATATAAATATAATTGAAAATATATTGTTTTTCTACACATATGTATTATATGGTTATTAATAATTATAATCAATGAACATATTTTACTCACCCTCATTATCAGCACCACGAGGAATAATTACATCTGCATACTTTTTTGTCTGAAAAATAATTACCAATTTAAACAATAAACTTCATTACAGCAAACCATTAAAGTACGCACTAAGAAAAAGTGGATTACGGCAAACTAGGTTATCACAGATCAAAGCCAGTCATCCAAATATTATTAACAATAAAAATTTAGTAACCAATTAAAAAATATTGTCATACACTCCTTGTATAAAAGAACATTGTATTTAAAAGGGGTATGTGCTTCAGCCACTGCAGCTTTTTTTTTTAAACAAATAAAATGTAGTATTTAATCCTTACCAATCCATAGTTGATCCAAAGACCAAGTGCATGAAAAAAAGTGGTAGGTATCCGTATGTACTTCCCATATTGCCCACAAGTAAAATTCGTTTGATTGGCAGAAAGCTTCCAGTCTGTGCCAATTTGGCAGTGGTACAGAATACTGATTTATTGACCTGGATGGTTGTACCACATATATATATATACACACATATTTGTCCAGAGTGTTGGTTGTTTTTAACAATAGCGAATCCAGAAATCTTTCGGTGGGTGGAGTGATTTGTTTCCGATTCCTATTTTTAGCCAAGTGTCCAGTACTTTTCATCACATGTTCCATGATATAATTCCAGCTCAAGGTGTGGGGGACGGCGTTCGCTGCTACATTCTATGAAAATCTTTAAAAGGCTATTGGGAAATAGAGATCAATCTCATATTTATTAGCCAAATTTAATTCCTCTGCATTTTTGATTTTCCTACCATAGTAGCATTTTAAAATGTTCAATATTTTTTTTTTGATTGTACTACTTACATAAAAAAAATACATAGTCTTAATCAGTGCTACACTTCTGCCTAGACAGACAAGGCAGCTACCCACGGTTCCAGCCTCATAGGGGACCCTGGCACCTCAGGCTCTCTCCCCCCTCCTTTTTTCTGGTCTTTTTTGGATCAAAATAGAGTAACAAATTATTTAAGATCTAGTATGGAAGATTAATAGGCTTAATTCACTCTCAGTGCTGTATAAAGGGTCAGAAATTAGGCAGTCTATGGACTATAGTGAGGTCATTCTTTCCTTTTGCAGGGAAGAAAGTTCGTTGTGTTGCAATATAATCTGTAAAATTTGTAATTAAATGGCATCATGATGTATAAAGGCATTGGAGGTCGAAGTATGTGAAATAAACAAAATGTAAAAGATTTTGTTTTTAATGCAACAAAAAAAGTGGTGGGAGAGTGTTGCCCAACTTGGTTAACTGTCTAGGGGCCCTGGGACTCCGAAGCACGGGACAGGTACTAATCTAATCGATGTTCTACAATTCTTTCCGAGCTAATCTTAGTTTTTCTCTATTTCGGGTTATATACAGACATCCAATACATTTAATTATCTGCTTTCATTTCACGGTATTAAGGGATCTACAATTTTTTGGGCAATCCGAATCTACTACAATTTTCTGGGCAATCCAAATCTCCTGCTACCTAGGGAATCCAACCCTAAACTATAGCGGGTACAAAAATAGGACGCATTCTATGGCATCATTGAAATAGACAATGGGTTAATGTCAAGATGGATAAATGTGTTTTTACTACCCCAGAGTATTTTAAATTTTCTATTGTTTATGGATTATCTATCTTTATAGACTTTCTCTACAGACACACTTCTCCATGACAATGACACTTCCCAGTTTATAAGGTTGTCTAGGATAATGGGGCATGACAGACACTGCTTAAAAAATCAAATTTTAATTACTCAAATATTATATAATTATAATATATTTAATCAAAAATTTAATTTTTGTTGATTGGTTGTATTTTTATGTCACCAGTACAGTGAGGGTCATTCTGCGTCAAATGAGGTATAAAATTTTGACGTGATATCTTGGAGCGGATTTATGCTACAGCATTTATTTGGGATCTGCATGTGTGGTGTGGTATTTTCAATTGTATTACTGTGTGTATTAAATGCACATTTCACATGTGTACATAACCTTTTGTAAATAAATAAGATTCTATAAAACAACAATATTAATCAATGTTTATTAGAGTAGTGATCACTACGGAAATAAACGTTGATTAATATTGTTGTTTGATTTAATCTGCGTAGTGTTCGATTTATATATATATATATATATAAAAGAAAGGATTTTGTTCCACCCTCCTGATTTGTTTGCATTTTTATGGCGCAAGTGGGGCAAAGATCATACTGTGTTGTGATCTACAGTTTTTTCCGAGGAATCCAAACTTTTGCTGCCAAGGGAACAAAACTAGGGTGGACCGAAAAACAGTGAATATCATATGACATCATTGTCAGTCAAACTGAGTTAATGACATGATAGATGGATGTATTATATCTACGCCATCACAGGACACAATGAACATACGTTTTTCTGAGGAAATGTCTAGGAAAGGTCTAGAGACCCCCCCACTCTCCCCTCTGGGACTACATACAGTTAGAAGTGTTATTCGGTAAGCATTCTTTTCTTTTTGTTGAGAGTTGAACTCAGATTAAAAGCAAACTAGTTGAATCTGTTACAACTGTGCCACCGCAGAGCCACTGGTGGATCCGGGGGGGAGTAATAGATCACCCCATGAGTTGGTATTATATCATGGAAAATGAAATGTATCAGACACTTGGCTAAAAATAGGAATTGGAAAACAAATCATCCCCACCTTGTCATTCTGGATCCGCTATTGCGCAGAGCTCACAGTAGGTGGGTTCTCCTCCTCCTTCATATGCTTTTTGTTAAATATTTTTCACGCATTCTTTCTCATTCACTAATTATGCAGCCTAATTGCAAAAGCCTGCATAGCACAATTACAACAGTTATCACTAAATGGATTACATGTCATGCCCACATAGGCACATCATTACTAATAGGGTTTGACAAATTTGGCCACAATTCGTGACCAACTTTCTGCACTTGTCAAGTAGGAAATCTTTTCCTACTAGGTTTACTTATTGATGCGGGCGAGTACTATTCTTGTCTAGTGAGTGTGACTTGCCACAATTTGTCAAGCCATAATATTAGTAATAATTGCTCATATAAAAAGGGATCTTAACTCACCGGTAAGCAGAATTCTTCAAATGCAGGTTTCACAAAAGTTGTGTATTGCGTGAGAATTTGATCCAAATCTCTGCCCCGTTCCCTGGTATCTCGAAGTACTATAACATGCACATACATATATATTATAATACAGTATAGCATCGATTAATTATCGGATCTTTTTGGGGCTGAATACAAATCCGATAATTGTAAATTTATATAATCAAGCATTCTCATACAGTGGTTTTCAAAAAGTTTATGGAATGTGAAAATTGCACAATTATTTGAAATTACGTACATAGTCAAACAAGTATAGGCACAGATTGAACAACTGCCCAAATCACATAAAGCATAAACCTAAAATAATTTGTCATCTTTTTAATATTATCTATTATTCCACCCAGTAAGTGCACAAAAATATGCTGGAGACATCACGCTTACGTTTCCATAAAAGTGTCACAGTATATCCATGTCGCAATTCTGGGTATTACATAAAAACCTGAGTCACGTAACTATTTTGATATTTTTCCATGATTTCATCCGTTATCTAACACATTACTATATCTGTAGCGGGGATTTATATTCATTTCACGTGATAAATACAATGTGTTGTTATATGAAAAATATAATATATTGTGTGTGTGTATATTTACATGGTTTAATATTTAAAATATAATGTTTATGTTAAATTTAATACTATCCATATTAATCCCTCCCTTCATCTCTACTTTTTTTTCAATTACGAAATAAAGAGTTGGTTCGAATTATCATGCTTTTCTAATTTAGTAAAATTTAAGTAATCACAGTTTGTTTTAATTTGCAAGATTTTAATTAGTTCATATTTCTGAATCATCGATGGAACTTTATTAGATATTTCTTAATTTGTGAAATTTCCACAACAACAAAGTATCTAATAAGAAAAATATTTACCTCTTCTAGATAATCGAGTGTCTGGATCCGTGTCTACAAACAATTTCATGTGAAAAAGTTCTCGTATTTCAGGAAAATAAAATGCCAAAATGCCCTCGAACAAAACAACATCAGCAGGATAAACCGTAATGAACTCGTTTTCTTTCCTTTGTTAAAAAAAGAAAATACACACACACATATAATATATATATATACACACATAAAACTACAATTTATGGAATATATTGTGTGGTCCAGAAAGGACCAATCACCCTTTATATCTGAACACCTAGAAAACTATTGAAGTTCTACTAAAGAACCTAGAAACTATTAAAGTTTCTAATGGCTTCAACTTTAGAAAGCGTGGTAAAAAATAGAAATTCTATTTTTTTTTTCTTATTATAACTACTACAGTGATACTTTGCCACAAATTGTTAGAAAGCTTATTTATTCTAATTACTTTTTGATGATACCAAAATCAATATTTTGTGTTACGTAAAATGCAAGATACCGTGAGTCGAATCTTTTAAAATCCTGAATAATAAAGCATCTTCTAACTGAAAAGTCCTCGGACAGGGTATTTTGAAAGATTCAATTCATAATATTTTATCTTTTATTTAATATAAAAAGTTCGTTTCGGTTCCGTCAGAAAGGTAATTAAGTAAGCTTTCAAACAGTGTAAAAATCGGAAAATACTATTTAAAATAAGAGAGAAAAAAAAAAAGAAATATTTTTTTTTCGTGTCATTCTGAAATTGAAATCTGTGATATCAAAAAACAGTACCTGAAACATTTTTTAAATGTGACTATTGCGAACTTTGTAAGTTTCCTAAAAGCCAAGGTATAAAGGGCCATGTATGGTGGGGGGGGGGACTCCCTCATTTGAACAATTTTATTGGCTGCAAAATCGAATTCTATATGAAAAAAATTAAATTTCCTATCACCCCTCCTCATAAATAAATCCGTTTGAAATCCTGTGCATAGGCCTCTAAAGGATGTGATCCATCCTTTCTGGGACACATTGTACATAAATGCAGAATACTTCACATAACTCCATATACAAGATTCTTTAAATTACTAAGAATACATTATTTCAATTATATGCAAGCTCCCTTAGTTACTTAGAATACATTTTTCCTTGATTACTGGAAACTGATTCTTTCTTATTTTCTGAGAAGTATTCTTTAAATTACTGAAAATATGGTCTCACACACAATTACCAATAATATATTCATTAACGAGAACATATTCCCCTAATTACTATGTGAAGATAGTATCATAATTACTGAAAAAACATTTTCACGCACAATCATGCCCGTATCCAGGGGTATATTAGGGACACCATCCCCCAAATCTAAATTTTTAATAGAACCATAAAAATATGTATATGTATTCACGTGTCACACTTGTAAAAAGGGGAGGAAAAAACATTCAAATCATGAATAATTATCAAAATTCTGACCCGAAGATCTCGTTTTATAGACCACTAATTTGAGAATAATAAAAAAAAAAAGTTAAATAAATTATAAGGCAAAACTACAAGCAAGAATTTACAATGATGTTTGAAGGCAAAATTGGTATTTTCTCATTTATTTATGCATGATGTATTTAATATTCCTTCTTTACAATAAAGATGACACTTTATTTATATACTTTACACACACTTTATTCAATGTTATTTTGTAAAAAATGCTGACCTCCCCCCAAATTACATCTTGGCTATGGCCTTGCTCAAAATTTCTGACTCAGAAAGAAAACATGTTTACTCAATTAGTAAAAATTAATTCCTTAATTATTAATAACGTCTCATTCCCTTAATTGCATAGAATTAGGGCCAGGGACAGTATTTGTAGACACCTGGGTTAATTTAGAAGATTGGGTCCCCTCTAACCAATCATGTGTAAATAATAAATTATGTTTATTAAGTTATTAAGATTCGGTGCAGGGCTCTCTTAATAACCTGGGTCCTTGGACATTTGCCCCCCCACCCCCGGTAGAGAACATGTTCTCTTAATTGCCCAGCAAATATTCTCTTAATATTCAAGATAATACACACATTTTCTTAATTACCTATAGAATGTTATCTCAATTGCCGAGCATAAAATCTCATAATTACTGAAAATACATTTTCTTAATTATTTATAGAATGCTACATTGTTTTCCAAGGATAAAATCTCATAATTACTGAAAACACATTTTCTTAATTATTTATAGACTTATGTTAATTGCCGAGGATAAAATCTCGTAATTACTGAGAATACATGGAATGCAGGTACCTTGCATTTGATTTGAAATCATAAACAGGAATTTGGATCACTTGGCCGCCTAAGATTTGCTTTAGAATCTTAAGCATCAACTCGTTATCGAAGGCATCTGAAAAAGAAAACCTTTCATTATTATATGATGAAATAGAGGACAATAGAAAATTGTGAACGAAAATTAAAATAAAAAAAATATATTAAAAATACGAAAATGTAAGAAATCATTTGAATATAGCTATTTCATATTCAAACATCTGTCTATTGCTGGATAGGGCTGTCTTAACTCATTCGACTGGACCCCGGCCGGATCTTTTCTTTTTTATTCTTCTTCCTTTGTAGCATTTTTAAAATAGCTTTTAAATTTTCAAATTTTTGCAATAATAAACATGTAATGCATAATAAACAAACTTTGCCAATTTAGGACTCCTGTCTGGGTCAGGACCCAATGTGTCATGTTAAAGGGGCATGATGGTTGGTCGTATTTTTATGACGCAAGGGTCATTCTCCACCAATCAAGATGAGATCGTACACACGGTATAAGGCAGCATGCTGCTGGATGGTTCCAAGTTTCTTTTACCATGAAGCTATTGACAATATTTTTATAAGCTTGTTACATGGACAAGCGAGTCTAGACGCTAGCATCCATAAATGTTAAAAAAAATTCATATTGCCTACATAAGACCGGACGTGACATTTTGGACCAGACAGTCCTACTTTCCAATTAATACATATGTACTACTATAACAAGACTCCCAGAGGAACGAGTATTTATCCTGCTTTAAAGGTAGTCCATCTGACTACCCAAACAAAAATGAATTGTAATTTCTTGCCTAGCTAAGCAATTAAACAAAAGTTTTGGCATACACATCGAGAAACTGCAATTCCAAATTAAAATCAAATAACAAATTAATAATGGTATTCATTCTTCTATTTAAATTTGTTTTCCACCAGCAGGGGCAGACAGAGACTTTTGTTTCTTTTTGGGGGGGGGGAGGTCAAGAATGGAATTTGCCATGGTCTTGGAATAACACCCTTCATTTATCATGAAAGTTGGAATTTTTTACAGTGAAAACAAAAATATTTTTGGGGGGAGGGGGTCGTGACTCCTGTGATTTTCCCCTCCCCTGTGTTTACTCCTCTCCCTCGTTTACCAGTGATTTGTCCGGACCCATTCGAATCCTTGTATTGCAAGTTATTTATTATTTCACTACAATGCTATCTCGAGCTATTCTTTTAAGATTTATTAATTTCGTAAAATTTATTCTTTCTCTACTGGGTCATTCCATTTTGAGAGGGACAAAAAAAAAAATACAATTTTCAAAATTTATTTATAACTTTTTCAATGTATAGAGTTATTTGTATAATTCCTGAAGTTGCTTGCAACACTGTATATTTTTCCAGAAGCACTTTTTTCCTCAAATATACTATACTGAATATATATACTACTGATATACAAAATATACTATGCTCTGTAATGTAAGTGACCAAGTACATATTTTATTTTGCCGAGTCTATTAAAATCTCATTAACTAAATAAAAATATTTTGCAATTCTTTGAATAGTTGTCTATCACAGTTAAAAGTTGTGAATCTTACACCTGAAAAACAGAATAGAAATAAAATAATTAATTTTAGTTTTAAAAAATCTTTTTCGTATGCGTAACCTAAGACCCTGACATTAAATTTTTTTCTGTATACAGAGTTTGTCCCAGAAGTTCCCGGGATGACTTTTTGTAGTTGGCAACGCTGGCTGACGGGGCGGAGAAGTTGGTGGAGGATCTGAGCTTGGAAACGAGACAGGGTAATGCTTCGTGCAGAGGTATCCAATGCACCCTCGTCGATCAAAAAATGGACCAGTTTTTGGAGCAGCATTATGCAATCATATTTTGTGTGAAACTGGGTAAAAACGGGGTGGAAATGCTCGAAATGTTTCGGAAAGCCTACGGTGACGGGGCGATGAAAAAAATCCAAACTTTCATATGACACAAGCGGTTCCGGGAAGGTCGGGAGTCCGTCAACGACGACGACCGCTCTGGACGCCCGTCGACATCACAAACGGACGACTCGGTGCAAAAAGTGCGTCAAGTTTTGGACAATGACCGACGATTAAGCGTTCGGGTGATTGCAGAGGAGTGTGGAATACCCAAAACAATCATTCATCGCATTTTAACAGAGGATCTTCAAACGAGGAAAGTCTGCTCGAAAATGGTGCCAAAAGTCCTGACGAGCGAGATGAAGGAGCAGCGTTTGTTGAAGTGCCAGGAATTGCATGAATGCTACGAAACAGACCCAGAATTTTTGGACAGAGTGATCACAGGCGACGAGACGTGGATTTTTCAGTACGATCCCGAATCAAAGCGCCAGAGCAGCGAGTGGCACACCAAGGAGTCTCCTCGCTCAAAAAAAGCAAGGATGAGCAAATCGCGAATCAAGGCAATGCTCATTGTGTTTTTTGACAGAAAAGGTATAGTTCACAGTGAATTCGTGCCACAAAGACAAACAGTCAACAAGGAGTTTTACTGTGAAGTGTACAAACGGTTGCGCAACAGGGTTCGGCGCGTCCGAAACGAAATTCGCGACAATTGGATCTTGCACCATGACAACGCGTCAACCCACACCGCGCTCATTGTCTCCTAGCTTTTGGCCAAAATGGGTGTGGCAACGCTGCCCCAGCCGCCGTACAGCCCCGATCTGGCATCAGCGGATTTCTTTTTGTTCCCAAGGATCAAAAGAACCCTGAAAGGAATTCGGCATGGGACGCTGGAGGCGCTAAATGCAGCCGCGACAACCTCACTGAAGGAGATTCCAATTGACGAATTCCAGGGCGCCTTCAATGATTGGGTGAAGCGTTGGCAACGGTGCATCGAAGCAGGGGGAGAATACTTTGAAAAGTTCTGAAAAGATTGTAGACTGATATTGAATAAATGATTTTAAAAAAAATCATTTCGGGAACTTTTGGGACAAACCCTGTACATACACAAATTTAAAAATCCTAAACCACAGTAGATATAAAAGATTTGACTCATTGTATCACAACATCCAACCATGCAGGTTGAATAATCAGCACATCGCATGTTAAACAGCAAAAATGTTGTCTAAATGTATCGTAAGTGACTGTGGAGTGACCCTACTATGTTTATCTGGTGATGTTGAATCGAACCTTGGGGGCGGGGGGGTTATCCCTTCCCTTGAATGAAAATTTAACATTGAAAAGGTACAA
>QLNU02015003.1:29579204-29590847 GCA_006491805.2 Dysdera silvatica | reverse complement strand
ACAAACGTTCGCTAAAACCAGTTCTGAAATTACGTTCTCCCCTCTGCTTTTCTGTAATGAACTAGCCAGTTTGTGACGTCAGCTCCCGTGAATTCTAACGGTTCCATTGCACTACTGTTTATGAATGAACTATAATGTGTTTCACAGCTCGTATTTTTTATAGCGCAAGGCTAGTTTAGCTCATGCCATGCTAGGACATAGTTTTTCCAAGGAATCAAAGCCTTTGTCGTTTGGGGAATGAAGTCCCGGAACAAGGATAGGTAGAGACCACTGGCGTATGCAAGGAGGTGTTGATGGGGTTGTAACCCCCTCACTACGATGAAACGTGTATATATACATGTAAATATATGGAGTTGTAGCTCTAGAACCTCCCCCCCCACAATTATAAGCCTGTAACAGATACCATTTATTAACTTCCTGCATATGAAACAAAAAGTTGTGTGCCCCTCCCCCACTAACATTATTTAATTTCAGAATAATTCCTTTTCGTGTAGCTGTTATTTTATGTTAAAGATGTTCTCGATAGGCCCACTGAATTTTCACGTTATTATTACTAAAGTGAAAAGCCAAAATTATAAAATTTCTTTACAACAAAAACATGCAACCGAACCAAGAGTGCTTTTTTATCATAAGCCAAAAACTAAATTGCTTTTACGTGAAAATTAAAACTTTAATTGCTTAATTTTAATAATATTGCATTTGGTATTAGACCTCTGTAGGCTATAGTTCAACAAGTTCATTAATTTCAACGTAGTTCTCATCTTCCTAATTTTCTATTTGTAGCTCTACGCTTAGGTTTTGTTGGAAAAAGACTTTTTCACATTCATGTGCATTAAGTTAAGTGGAAGGAGTAAAGGCAAAAGTATTCTTAGAACTTATAAAGTTAATTTCATTTATTAATTTTAATAATTTTCATTAATTTTATTTATTGAAACCTATGAAATAAAGAATTGTAAGATGTTCAGATTATTTGGACTTACTTACACTTAGAGGTTATTTGGTGTCCTGTATGATGAAATGGCTCGCATCACCCTAAATCCGTCTCTGCCCTGACTATAGTTGTAGCTTTTCTCTGGTAATATAAGTTCTAACTGATCTCCAGAACACAATTACCCATTTAATTGGGGCCTGCCGAATATTTACTAAACTTAAAGGAAAACTTCTTAGGTCTCTTTAAAATAAAACAATACAAAGTTTTACCAAGAGATTGCATAACATCAGTTAGTTCGACACTGGGGTAAGGTCAAACAACAATATCAATCAACGTTTATTGGCGTAGTGATACCAACGCCGATGGTATGGCGTGATTAGATGGTGAAACGTTCGAAAGAAAATAAATATTTCTGCCTTCGGTGGGACCTGAACCCACGACCTTCCACTTGCCGGGCGGAGGCTCTACCCACTGAGCTACGAAGGACAATATATAATCTCTTTACGAACGTATATATATTGTTGCCAGTTATTTCGCAGAATGGTGTAGTACATAGACTACTATTTAAACCAAATTGCAAAGAGACTGGTATTAAATTGATCGAAATGCCCGTTGCAGCATATGTATTTATATAAATCGAACACTACGCAGATTAAATCAAACAACAATATAAATCAAGGAACCGAACGCAGAAATATTTACCTTCTTTCGAACGTTTCACCATCTAATCACGCCATAACATCGGCGCTGGTATCACTAAGCCAATAAACGTTGATTTATATTGTTGTTTGATTTAATCTGCGTAGTGTTCGATTTATATAAATACTGGCGTAAGGTTTAAAAACACGACGTTTCGGGAGCCAACTGCTCCTTTTGTCAAGTGAAGGCATCATTCTGCCTTCTATAATAATTAAATAACTGTTGCCCATTCAAAAATGTATCTGTACGACAGGCTCATAACCAGGATGAAGAGGCCACTGGGGCAAGGCAAAGGGCATATGGGGGCACAGGGCATTATGGGATTGTTCCATATATATAAATAGCTTTATGGGGCAACTAGGGCCACACACCTGCTGGTCCCGGTTTGGCAACAGGCCTGATGTACGAGTATATTAATAATGTTATGAATTTTCCCTTTATTTTACAGATATATCGTCATAGACACTAAGTGATTTACTATTGTTTAGTTATGTGGCATTTATTTTTTTTTTGTTTCAGCAATTAAGAGGATGGTACAGGCTTCTGAAGGAAGTAGTTGGCACCAAAAAGCACTTTGCTGCTAGCAATGGGAAAGGAAATGCTGTCATAAAAATATGAGTATGATTTTTTTTTATTAATAATTGTATCATTGCCAACTTTTTCTATTATCGTTGTATTATTGTCAGATTTTTCATTATCATTATTTTATTGTAAGATTTTTCTATTATCATTGTAAGATTTTTTGTTATCATTATTTTACTGTAAGATTTTTTTCTATTATTATTAGGGGTCAAAAATTATTAGTAATTTCAATTCCTCATGAAAAATTAAAAAAAAATGCCCCAGTGGTTTTATATGTTGATCAATTAGTAATTGTGTTAACCTTGAGAAGGGTAATAATTATATAAAATAAAACATATAATAAATACAGTTTAAATTAATAAAATGATTGATAGCTATTTAGGAAGCACTTAAGGCTTCCTTCTCCAGAACCCTAGTTACAATAACACGGTCCACATGCCAAAAAGTCCATCGATGCCAACATGCTAATCAAAAATTAGTTCGGATAAACCAGTTATGGGTCCGTAGCCGTGCCTTTTGCTATGGGACGAATGAAGTTTCTCCAAGTAGAGGACATAGAATTGAACGGAAGCTGATCGTTAACAGTAGAAGAGGAATTTGAAAGAATATGGAAGGCTTCAAAGAAATTGAGGTCGGCTGGTGAAAAAACTTTCTCTATTAGACTTTGTGGAAGGAAAATTTATAGCAAGCATTTACTTTCGACAAGGCCCATCTAATAGAGAAAGTTTCTTCACCAGCCGACCTCAATTTCTTCGAAGCCTTCCATATTCTTTCGCATTCCTCTTCTACTGTTAACGATCAGCTTCCGTTCAATTCCATGTCCTCTATTTGGAGAAACTTCATTCGTCCCATAGCAAAAGACGCGGCTACGGACCCACAACTGGTTTACCCGAACTAATTTTGGACTAGCAATTTGGCATCGATAGTTTTTCTAGCATGTCACATTAGTGTAACTAGGGTTCTGAAGAAGGAAGCCTAAACGCGCTTCCGAAATAGCTATAAACCATCGTATTTATTTAAACTGTGTTAATGTGTTTAATTTTATATAATGTTTATACAGAGTGAGTCGTATATCTTTACTATAAGGGTAATAATATCTTAGAAATTTTAAATATGAAGAAAAGAAGCATCGTGAATTTGTCTTGGTGGCCAAGCAGGCTAAGACACTCCGAGTCAAATGGAGGGTCTCCAGTAGAGTTCAGGCCCTGGATAGTGTCTCTTTTCCTTCTTTACAAAAAAACAAAACCCCACCTCTAGTCGGATCTTATA
Source organism: Dysdera silvatica (assembly GCA_006491805.2). Lineage (NCBI taxonomy): Eukaryota > Metazoa > Arthropoda > Arachnida > Araneae > Dysderidae > Dysdera > Dysdera silvatica. The sequence continues at coordinate 29,587,366 of QLNU02015003.1, read as the reverse complement.
TGTGGGTGTCAAAAATTATTAGTCATATCGTTGTATTTTTATTTTTATTATTATATTTTTACGGATATTTTATTAGTTGTTATTTGTTTTCAGTATATTGTTGTTTATTTCATATTTCATAAATAATATGAATTGTTCATTGGGTCTCTGCAGAAATTTTTCCTTGTGAAGTATAGTTGGAAAATTTTGTTTGTTGCATTTTAATGTTTTTAGTATGAACTTTTGATTAAGAAAACAGCTTTGATTAGGAAAAATAGTCTGGGTTGTCATTAAAACATTGACATAAAATATTTCACATTGATCTAAAATGTGCCATACTGGGATTAGATGTACTACATTGGAATAAACTGCGCCACATTGAGATAAAATGTGCTACATTGGGATAGCTGTATCACACTGGGATAGGATATGTAGCACCCGTGAATATAAAATATAAAAAGCAATAACCTTATTATAAGAAGCAATGTTTACGTCTCCAAATTATTGACTTTCAAATCAAATCAGTGAAATGTTGTTGGTCTAATTCATCTTACCAGTGTACATTTTTTATGCATTAATTTTGTATATTTTGTTTCAGGAGAAATGGTTGGATGTTGAAAGAAGGAAACATGCTAAAGACAGGTGACTGAAAGAGATTAAGAGATGATAGAGAAAAGATAAAATGGACTTCAATCGTAATGGAAATAATCATGATCTGAACAAAAACCACAAATTTGTATTTATTAGTTAGGTTTTGTATTGGGACAATAAAAAGGTTTTGTTTTAAGAAAATTCGATTTAGGTGACTCAATAATTCTAGACTAATTGACAAATTCTCACCACTCACACACAGTACCGAAGGCGTTTGACCATATGGAACTCATACATAGTACCCAAGGCGTTTGACCATATGGAAAATCTGGAAAAGTTGGGCAAGTTTTTTCTGATTGGAAAAGCCAAACTCAGGGAATTTTAAAATTCTTAGTATTTTATAAACAGTCCATTAAAATATTTTACTGAACTGTGCTTTTCATACTGCGTTGTATATTGAAATTTTTTAAAAATATACTTTTTAATAACCTTCCTTCTGAAATTATCCTTTTGCATAAAAAAAAGAGAACATTTGTATAAAATTATTAAGCGTATAGTTCTTAGGAAAGGATATTTTCCAAACATAATTAAAATTTGAAAGAAAAAAAAAACCCAGTGCTTTTACCTAAATTAACTAGTCTATATAGGATTCTGATCATGCCAGTCTCCTTTCCTTTTTATATAGTTATACAGGGTGTATACAAAATGGCGGAACAATTCACTACACAATTCCTTGTGAAAAAGGAATAAGAAATGTCCAGTACAATTTTTGCTTAAAATCAATATTTAATAAGATAATTAAGGCCAAAGATGAACGAATCACGCTCCAGACACGCCCATCATTAGAAAAGCAAACCAAAGAAATTCGCGAAGAGGCTTGGCCTAGCGGAAGTGGGTTTTTATTTGTTAATTCAAACTTGAAAATTTAGCTACGTGTCCAAGTACCTCATTGGAATTCAGAAGTATGGCAACTTAGTGAAAGTTTTTTCGTCACCAAAGAAAGCCAATTGAATACCAATCTTTTTCTGAATCTGGTAACTTTATAAAAAATGTATCCTTTGGCATAGGCAGAGTTCAAGTATTACGTAAGCAACTTTGCGGGAGTGGGTGGCTTTTGTGCTTATTTTCCTATGTTAGCCAATGTTAATTTTTGCTTAGGAGGGGGAGGGGTATAAAATGGCCAAAATATTGCTTACGTAATACTTGAATTTTCCCATAGCCGCTATCATGTGGGGAGGGGTAATTTCTTTATGGAAAGTGAGAAGAAGTACGGCAATAAGGAAGGGGAATAGCCATTTTGAAGCCATCTGCCCCTTTTCCCGGCATTTAATCCTGTTGTTTTTGTATTCGCATATCATATGACAGCAGTGGCGTACTGATTACCTCTGCAGTAAGGAAAGCCCGAGAGGAAAAGGACCCAGTTCGTCATTGTTCATTTTCCATAAAATCTATACTAAGTACTTTGAAAAAAAAAGTATATTATTTTACAGTTAACAAGACAAAAAATTGATCGTATGAAAATTTCTTTAAAAAATGAAATAATGATCACCAGTTTCCAAACATTAGAAGGAAATAGCCTACGGTAAACTCACAAGCAGCATGAACCTACTCCAAAGTTCGGAAAACGTCCAGAATGCACAAGCGTCTACAACCAGTTTCTCGAGAAGCTCAGATGTGATGTTCCAATTATCTATACATCAGCGTTTCTTTAACTTTCCTAGACAGCGGACCCTCTTCAGAGATCACTCGCCCTCGCGGACCCCCAAGAATTAACTCAAAGTTTAAAGCCCGGAATTTGCATCATACATATTTATTTCTAGTGTTTCATCACTAATTTTCACCATTTAAGGAAGGAATTTTTCGTTCCCTCATAATTTATTCTTAGCATTAAAATGTAAATACTCTCGTCTTAATATTTTTCCGAAATTTTGTGGAACACCTGGAGGGTTTCGCGGATCCCCGATAGAGTCCTGCGGACCCTCAGGGTTCCTCGGAACACACAGTTGAAGAATCGTTGATCTACACAGTTGACCTAATTTGCATCTTGGGCTTCTCATGCGCTGGTTGTAAATATTTGTGCATGCTGAACGTCTTGTAAACTTTCTCCGTTTTAATACTCAAAGTGGAATGCGACCCTAGGCAGGTTCCATAGTAAATTGTGTTCGTTTTGATGCGTACTATCACTCCTCTTATTTTGTCAAAGCAGTTTACGAATACCCTTTATAACGATATTCAGGACCAGGTAAAGAAAACATTATAGAGTAGGGGTGGGGGAACCTTTTCAGGTTGGAAGGACGCATTAAGTTAGTTGTAATCGAAGAAGGCCGCATTAAAGATATTTCAATTAAAAAATTATAGGGGCTCGAGTAGTTTATTAACAGATCATGTGATTTGGTGTTAAAAGGAACACTATATTTTGCTACTCAGCTGGAGGGTTGAGCCCCTTTTCTTATCTCACTGATTAGATATACAGCAGAACCCCGATTAATCGAACTCCGTTTAACCGAAATGGCCAACTGTACTTATTGTTATTATCTTAAAAGATACTCGTTCGATACTTTCGGTAAAATTTTCATTTTCACTTTTTAATACACTTTGGCCTTAACGGAGAAACCATCAATACAACTGATAGATATTGGACACAGATATATATATATATATATATATATATATCATCATCATCATATTCAACCATTATCTATCCACTGCTGGATGAAGGTCTCTCCAAATGCTTTCCACACAAGTCTATCCTGAGCAATTCGCTTCCACGTCACCCCAACCTGTTTTCTTATTTCATCCACCCATCTAGTTTGAGGACGTTTTCTAGGTCTTCGGTGGTCTCTTGGAATCCAGTTCAGAATTTCTGTTGTCCATCGTTGATCAGTTCTTCTTGCAATATGCCCAGCCCATCGCCATTTCAGCCCTTTTACTTTAACAATGATGTCCTCTACTCTAGTTTGCTCTCTCACCCAAGTGTTTCTTTTTCGATCTCTCCTAGTTATTCCAAGCATGCACCTCTCCATGCTCCTTTGCGTTGTCTGTAACTTTCGTATTGCTCCAACTGTTAGACTCCATGTCTCTGATCCATAAGAGAGGACTGGCAATACACACTGGTTGAAGACCTTTCTTTTTAGACACAAAGGCAATTTCCCCTTCAGGATAAAACTGTTTCTTCCAAATGCACTCCAGCCAAGTTTAATACGTCTGTTGAGTTCTTTCATAATGTTGCCATCCATTGAAATCAGCTGGCCAAGGTAAATATATGAATCAGCAATTTCTAGCTCAATGTTGTCAACTTGTATTTTTGTTTCCTCTACGAAATTATTGAACATGATCTTAGTTTTTTGTAGGTTCATCTTGAGTCCAACTTCTTTACTTCTAGTTGAGAGCTCCTGTACCATGTCTTGGAGTTCTAATGGGTTCGTTGAAAAAATAACAATGTCATCAGCAAACCGCAAATGATTTAAATATTCACCATTTATTTTTATTCCCTTGTTATTCCAATTTATCTGCTGAAAAATCATCTGTAAAGCTGAAGTAAAAAGTTTTGGAGAAATGGTATCTCCCTGCCTCACACCTTTACCAATTTTGATAGTTTTGGTATCTTTATGTAACCGAAATTTTGCACTTGCATTTTTATACACACGTTTCACCATGTCAATGTACACATCCTCAATGTCTGTTGATCTTAAAGAGTTGATGACTGCTGATGTTTTAATAGAGTCAAAGGCCTTCTCATAGTCAATAAATGCCACACACAATGGAAGTTCATATTCATGTGTTCTTTCAATTAATTCTCTTAATACTTGAATATGGTCCACTGTACTGAATCCACTTCGAAATCCAGCTTGTTCTCTTGGTTGAGCTGCATCTAATTTTTTCTGCAGGCGATGTGTTAGCACTTTTGTGAAGATTTTATAAATAGCAGGTAACAAGCTAATTGGTCGGTAATTTTTCAAATCCTCTTTATCACCTTTTTTATGCAAAAGAATTACTGTTGCAGAATCCCATTGGTTTGGTATGTTACCGCTGTTAAGACATTTGGTAAAGAATTTTGCAAGTATGTCTTCTACATATTCTCCAGCTTCTTTTAGGATATCTAATGTAATACCATCATCACCAGGGGCTCTTCCTTTCTTCATACTTTTTATTGCAAATGAAACTTCTTCTTTTAAGATTTTAGGAGCTGTTCCTTCGACTATTTCAATGTCTTCGTTTAATCCACTGTTACTTTCGTATAGATTTTTGTAGAATTCTTCAACTCTTCTAAGTATTTCTTCCCTATTTCTTGTTACGGTGCCATCCTCTCCTTTTAATGCAATGATGTGTTTCTTCCCAACAGATAAACTTCCTTTAACAACCCTAAGGCTCTTGTTATTTTCAATGGCTTTCCTTACTAGCTCACAGTTGAATTTTCTTATGTCTTCTTTCATGCTTTTGCGCAGAGTTTTACAAAGTTCTATGTACTCAATCCTGGAACTGGTATTTTGATTGTCCACCTTCATATCTCTTCGCCTTTTCATGAGCTGTTTCGTCTTCTCAGATAATTTGCTATTGTGCTTTTTACAGGTTACACCACCAATTTCCCCAGCAGTTTCAACTATTGTCTTAACAATGTTTTCATTTGCTTCTGAGATATCACTTTCATCAATAAGTCCTTCCAGTGCAGAAAAGCGATTTTTTAATTCCAACTTGAATGCCTCGGTATTTTCTTTTAATTTCTTTAAATCCACCCTCTTACTTACTTGTTTCCTAATGAGCTTCTGTCGTTCTAATTTAGTATTTAAGTGCACTTTACATCTCACCATTCGATGATCACTTCCAGTATTAAATCTGTTCAGTACACTGCAATCTTCAATAATTGATTTCTTGTTTGCCAGGATATAGTCAATTTCACTAGTTCCCCCATTTGGGTGTTTCCATGTCCATTTTCTTTGCGGTTTCTTCTTAAAAAATGAATTCATGATGCTAAGATTTTCAGCTTCTGCAAATTCGATGAGTTGATCGCCACGTTCATTCCTTTCCCCATATCCGTATTTACCAACCGATGTCTCTCCTTGTTCCTGTTGTCCAATTCTTGCATTGAAATCCCCCATGATGAGCTTGATATGTTGTTTCCCTTTGGTGTGTAACTCTTTGATTTCTTCATAAAATTCTTCAACCTCTTCGTCGGTATGGCTTGATGTTGGTGCATATACCTGTACTATTTGAAGTTGGTATCGCTGGGTTAGTTGAACAACAAGCCTCGCTGCTCGATCTGATGTACTTTCAACTTCCAGAAGACAGTCTTTAATTCTTTTGTTGATTAACATATGTATATATATATATATATCCTGCACACACAAAGATGATACTTCTTTTATCTTTTGTACTCTAAATACGTTTATTTAAGATAATAATTAAAATAAAGTAAATGAATAAAAAATAAGATGAACAAAATAACATTAATAAAAATAAAAGGATTTGGTTTGCAAAATTCGAATTCATCCAAACGTTTGCATTTACAGGTCCAAAAAGCCGCAGGTTTCCCACCCCTGTTATAGACAGTTCGTCCTTATAGACAAAGTTAAATCTAATACATTTTCTATATCCATTGGAAACGGATAAAAATATTGTTTAGTCAAATTTCCATTTATAACTGCGTTTTTATAGTTACTCGGTATTTATAGTTTACACGTAGTTGAATTTATTTCAGTTGGAATTTCGATACTTGCTTAAAAATCACTATTATGAAGAAAATAGTTGTCTAGTCGCTTGAAATCGTGACAAGTGAGGTTTGTAAACAGGGGCGGACTGAGTTCTCCCAAAGGGCGCAAGTCCTCGCCCACTCGCAAGCGTGAATGCTATCGCCAATGAGGGGCACGAGCCCAGTCCGTCCCTGTTTGTAAACAGAGCAAGACGATATAAAATGGATTCATCACGCATCGGCCATAAAGAGAAATGGGATATTTTATTTATTCTCCAGCACATATTTTTAACGTGATTTAAATTGAAAAAAAAAAAAAAATGCACGAAAACATCGGAAGCTAAGTATGTATTTTTAATCTATTCTTAAAAGAAGCAACGATACAGTATATTCTGTTTAATTTTAGTAGCTGTCCATTGTCCTAATGTTGCCGAATTACTGTTAGGACGTGGACTGGTCATCTATGCTTTTAGTGTGGCATACAGTGTCCGCCAATGCAGTGGAGACCCTCAGCACAAGGAGTTTGAACGATTCCGAATAATAGAACAGTGCAGTGCTGCCCGAGTCCTAGAATACAAAATTATATTTCATTATTAATGGAAGATCGTGTTTACTGAAAGACAACATCTTTACAATTTTCAAGCATTTAATAATATAGAAGTATTTGCTCCAGACTAACCATGTGATGAAAACTGGTTGTGAAGGAGAGGTACATTGGTTCACCCAAGGACGGTATGGGTTAAACCCCCCAAATATGGTATTAAAAAAATCGTTATATTGTACATGAAGTTCGATTTTTCGTAGAAGTAATTTACCCACTTCTAACTTATGGATGAAATCCTCGAAAAAAATTATGGGCGCGCCACTGAAGAGGAATATATATAAAACTGGTTCTAGGGCCATACATGTTATGGAATAATATATAATAATGTTGTATAATATGTGAGTAAAGTGCAAGGATTTCGCAACTAGTTGAAACTGGTACGTTATGAATGGTGTTCAATTATAGAGCTTTAATCGTTAGCTTAATTTTAAATATTGTATACAGGGTGAATTTGACCTAATCTGCCAAACGAAGAGGGTGATAAAAGAGCCTATGTGGAGCATAAAAACTCATAGCAACCTTATTCTATCTCTAACCGTTTCCGAGTTTTGGTGGAAAGAAGGAAAATACACCAAGTCTGAAAGAACTAAAATTTGTGATGTTTCCGTAAGGGTTTCATGCAAAATAAGTACATATTTGGAAAGAGCAGAGAAAGTCCTATAAGATGACATTTTCATCAGGATATCTAAATTTAACGGCGAGCTACAAGCGCTGAAACATTGGCGAAGTACAAAATTGAATTGTCGGCAAAATATGTAATCAGCAATTCCGCAAATATCCTTTTAGCTACAATCGGCCAAATTCTCCAAAAACTTGTCCATTCTGCCAGCTTTCGAATGAGCCTATAATAAACCATATCTGTGTTCTAGTTCAGGAGGAATTTAGCCTATTGTTTGCAATACTTCCCTGAAATTGGCGTTCGTCGAAAAAGGCATTCGACGAACATTTGCAGATGTTTTGCAGACATGCAGACGTCTTTCAACCTTCCTGCGCGCATCCTACTTGGCCACCTACATCGCCAGATCTGACTCCAATGGGCTTCTTTGTTTGGAGTTTCTTGAAGCTAGAGGTTTACAGCACAGAATTTGTCAGTTTGTTAGATTAGAGCAGCCAGCTCGACCAGACAATAGTAAAATTGAGGGATGAGCTTTCGCTAAGAGCTACTGCGGTTTCAGTTCGTAAGCAGGCAGGTGCATGTATCAGGTGTGAGGACGACCAGTTTCAGCAGCGGCTGTGGGTTTCGCACATCCTTCCATAATGCTTGTTTGTTTGTTTGTTTTGTGGTTTTACGGCTCAAAGACT
>QLNU02015003.1:29567745-29579104 GCA_006491805.2 Dysdera silvatica | reverse complement strand
TTTTTTTTTGCATTTTCCTTTTTGAAAGACGTGGGAAACACCATACTTCTTTTATTTCCATTGTGTTTGTATACTTCAAAACAAATGTTACTTTTATTGGTTAGCTTTAAAACGTGCATTCTTGCACCTAAAAAACAGCAGGCAACTTTTCGACGAACGCCAATTTAATGATGTATTTCAGACATAAGACTAAATTTCTCCTGAACTAGAATACCGATATGGTTTATTGTAGGCTCATTCGGAAGCTAGTAGAATGGGCAAGTTTTTGGTAAATTTGACGGGTTGTAGCTAGAAAGGTGTTTGCGAAATCACCGATTACATATTTTGGCGACAATTTGATTTTACACCTCGCCAATATTTCAGCGCTTGTAGCTGGCCGTTAAATTTAGCTCTCCTGATAAAAATGATGTTACCTTATAGAACTTTTTCTGCTCTTTGCAAATATGTGATTATTTTGCATGTGGATATTACGAAAACATCACACATTTTATTTTCTTTTATACTTGGCGCATTCTCCTTCTTTCCATCATAATTCGGAAATGGATAGAGATAGGACAAGGTTGCAACGGTTTTTTATGCTCCACATGGGCTCTTCTATCACCCCCTTTCGTTTGGCAGATTAGGTCAAATTCACCCTGTGTAGAAAGTATATTTTCCAGGATTATTATAATTGTAAAGATATGCAATAATGTGCACATGTAGAAAATAAATAAATATTATTAAAGAACTTTGTCGAATATAGATTTTGAAATTCAGTCCATGAACAAAAATGATAACTAAGCTGTAGAATGGCAGACGACTAGCAAAGATGAAGGAGAGTGTTTCCAAACCTGCTTGGAAATTTCCCTTTACCACTGGGAAAATTAAGCACCCATTGACACAGGAACAAAATCTTATAGAGTCCTATGTAAAGTCATTGACGTAATTAGAGGAAGGGGGTTGGGTATGTCCTCCCCTTAAAAATCTAACCCCTCTGAAGCAAGGAAGATTAGAAATAAATTCTGTGAGTGGAATAACGGGAGAGGCAGGGGGCATAAGTGTATTTATATAGATCCGTGGAGCTCAAGCCTCCACAAGAGTTTGAAATAAATTGCAATTGTACATATGGGAGGGTTCAAGTATTACGTTAGCACCTTTTGAGGGGGTTGCCGTTATGCTTATTTTCCTATGTTGGTCAACGTTAATTTTAGCTTACCTTTGTGGGGTGAAATGGACAAAATATTGTTTATGTTATACTTGAACTCCCCTATGGTGTAATGTGTAAATGCATATAATATGTACTTGGATCCTTCGCAATTGTTTTGTAAACTTTACGTTGATGGGGAAGACTATACCCCCCCCCGCTTTAGACCTCGAGGTGGCGCTAACTGTGTTAACGAGAAGTTTTCAGAGGAGGAGTTATGGCCTCCGGTTCGTCTTTATGGACTATAATACTCGTCCAGAGCTGGGCTGGTCCATGAACTCCTTGAAATAGAGATGAACAAAGTAATTTTTTTAAATGTTGACTCATTAACTTTGAATCCTTTTATGAAGTTACCTCTTTTTAAGTTAACTCATTGACACCTCATCAATTAGAAGAAAGGTGTTTTTTTTTTTAATTTGAGGGAGGGAGAAACACGGATCATGTTTGTCTTTCACTCTTTTGCGGCACTCTTTACATATCTCTGATTTGTAGATCGTATTAAAATCCTCATTATGAGAAATGTGATAAAATCCCTTTTTAATATTCAGTTGGGAAGCAATGAAATGGAACATTTTGTATAATTTACGTTTGTATTTTTTGCAGTACAATATTTCATTTAAAATATGAAGTGCAAGTTGTATTTTATCTTTACGAAATTTTCAAAATATTATGAGCTAATGACTTTTTTAGTATACGATCCAGTCGAGTAGAAAAGTATGTTTATGATTTGCAAGGAAAAAACACGTCAGAGATGATCAAAATTCCAATTTCTAGGTTAAATAAAATACTATTTGTTTAATTCTTGACTGGCATAACAAAATGATTTCTCGTAGCCGCTATTGTGGAGCCAACACACTTATCAAAATGACTCCGCTAGTTTATAGAGGCTGAGGGTATCTTGGTGCCAAGATACCCTCAGCTTCACTCTGTTCCTACAATGCAAAATTATAAAAAAAACTATACACAAAAATGCATAATATGTTTTATATTTATAGGGAGAATGTACTTGGCATACAGAGAACTAAAGCAATAATAAAAATTTATTGAAAATATGGTATTTTTAAATTATTAAAATACTGAAAAGAATGCTAAAAAAGCATGATTAAGTACCTTGTAGACCCATTGTTAGATTATTAATTCAGTTATAACCCTAGAAACAGGGACGTAGTTACCGCATAGCAAATGTAGACGAGGCCTAGGGGCTCCTATTTCATTATTGTTAAAATAAAGGGCCCCAAATTATTATTTTTATCTAGAAGCCTAAAGAACTTAGCTACTACTCTAATTATAAAATCCAAGAAACAGGAATGTGCCTACCCTATGGCAAAAGTAGGCAAGGCCTAGGGGTCACTACTTCATTTTTGGCGCCTTTAGTTTTGTTAAAATAAGGCGCCTAAAAGAAAAACTTCGCCACTCCCTGGACGTCTGTGTCAATTGAAATTTTAATGATCAGAAATATTCATTTATTCACTGATTTTTTTTTTTATTATAAAATCTTTTCATTTATAATTTCTATGCTTTAAACATTAAAGTTCCCGAATTCTTGAGCGCAATTCATAATAAGGTGCTTGAATATTATTTTTTATTATTCTATACTTAAAAGTTATAAAAAAATAGGCGTTTTCTTCATTAAGTTTAATTAAAATTTCCGTGTCTTGTTTTGATACTGCTTGATTCGACGTTTGATTACTCAATTTTGTGCATGGCAATGTTTAACAATTAAAGATAATTAAGGATCAGATTGAAGTGGTATATGCACATTTTAACGTTTCAAATAAGTACCAATATAGGTATAACATACTGAAAACTGATTTTAATGGTTTTTGAAAATAATATTTCAGTGCTTTTTCTGATGCATTAATTGCAAATAACAAAATAACAAATATTAACATAAATACAATATATCGTTATATAAAACCTTTCACATTTTCTTACTACTTTCAATTAAAGTGCCATTAAAATCAGTACCATCGTTTGAGCGTCTTCGTTGAGGTTGATCGATGTGTAAGAGAGAGAGAATGGCCCCCATTTTTCAATCCAACTAATAAATTAAATTTATAAAGAGCTTACTTCTTGGGATGTAGCATCTGGTGCAGCATCCACAGAGAGTCTTCATTTTAGCATGTCCTGGAGGACAATGACCGTCAAGGTCAATATGGCTCTTACATTTTGCATTCATACAATAGTTGCTTGGACACGGAAAGTCGTCAATTGTAAGGCAATGTGCAGATACCAGGGCCGTGATCATTACCAAAATTGAAAAGGTCGCCTGGAAATAAACACATCCATAATAATTTTTTTTTTTACGATAAAAAATCCCGGCATAATTGGAAGGGCTGTGCAGCACTTGAGGGTTCGCTATAGCGGGATTCGATTCTATTCAGTAACAATTAACAAATTTCTTAACAAAAGTTTTGCGCTGAAAACTTATAGAGTAAAATAAAAGTTTGCAATTTTCCTTATTTCTACTATAAAGCAAGCGAAGGCTTTAGTCTCTGTAAAAAGCATGATATGCAGATGATTTACCGTGAAAAATCTTACTCAGAGATCTCGTAAAAGATCGCACTGCTCACTGTAGTCCGGGGTTTGGTTCCCCAGGCCTTAAGAGGTTCGGATTCCTCGGAAAACTGTAGGTCCCGGCGCAGCATGACCACTGTAGTCTTTGAGCCGTAAAACCAAAAAACAAACAAACAACCATTACCGTGAAAAATGGTTTTAATTTTTAATATCAAAGAAAATGTAAATTGTCGCATATAATTTTATACAAAAAAAATCTGCAATAATTTATTTTGAGAAAAAATATTTTCCAGGTGTGGGGGGGAAGCTCAGCCCTCCTCAGGCCTCAGTATGGTTACGAGACTACTTGTAGTGCGTTACAAAAAGAAATCTATTCGTAGTGAAATATAAAAAGAGACGAAAAGAAGTCCGATGGAATAGTTAGAAATAACGGGAGGTGACGTCACAAACGGACTATCCCATTACAGAAGAGGAGGACTCACATTTCAGACCTTGATTTTGGCGCCGACAAACGTTCACTAAAAACAAGTTCTGAAATTGGAGTCCTCCTCTGCTGTAATGAACTAGCCCGTTTATGATGTCACCTCCCATTATTTCTAAATGTTCCATCTGACTTCTTTTCGCGAACAAATAGTACTCATTGTGCTTTATTATAACAAAAACAAACTTACCATTTCCCCTTCTTTTACGTTAGGATTTCTTTTTATATGCTCCTGTTTGCAAGAACTAGACTGGTTTTTCTGATCAGGCATTTATAGGTCGTTTGTAATGACGTTAGCCATATAAGTATTTGCACCTGTGTAATCAGTCATATAAAAGAACATATTGCAGCAGTTGCAAAGAACATACGTCTACGAAAACTTTAAATTTCTAGGAAAATAATTGTCTCTCTACGCTTGGAAGTCAAGACAAGCATACTTTGACGGGTTTTCGGGGAAGGTACATTTCGTAAGCTTATCATTCACGGTAAATTAACATTTCCTTATATAGAATTTCTCAGAAACTTTACTTACTTTCAACAAAACATTATGTTCGAAGATATCCTGTCAGATGAAATTGTCCAACAATATTCTTCAAACTTCCCCTTTGTTTCTTATGTAAGCATTTTGCAAACCAGAAAAGCTAACGCATGAGAGAGAGAATTGAATATTCCCAAAGCGATATTTTAAAATAAATGCTAATAAATTTAATGGAAGATATATTTAATTGATTTTATTAATTCAAAAAATATTTTATTTTTCATTGTTCTACAGATGGGACGTTGAAAAACAGAGTGATGTGGAGCAGGGCCGGATTTAGGATGCGAAGCGCCCTGGGCACAAGGATTTTTGGCGCTCTTCCACTTGTTCAACTAGGAGAGGTTAACCCCCTAGAAAATTTCTGTTAAGCATTGAGGTATAAGATTTAGCCCACTAAAAAAATGTGTTAGCCGCCTAGACTTCGAAGCTAGTTACGCCCATAACCCCGGTGCTTACAGAAATAAATAAAACTCTGTCGTTCCGCCCCCTCAAATTCGACGAAAAATCGCAGACGATAGGGAAGGGGCGACATTTATGGTTAGCCTACCTTATATGCATTATTATAAGATATAATAATGATATTTTTATAAATAAATCTAGTTCATTTGACGAGGAGATTTCCTTTTTTTCTTTTCGATATTTAATGGGGTGCAAAGCCGTTAGACTGCCTTTTTTTTCCAAATTTAAAATTAAGATAAAAAGTGTGAAGGGGATCTTTCTTGGGGAGTGCGGATTGGCTCAATTTTACGATAGATAGATCATAATTAAAAGAAAAGCGAAGTTAGCCGCTTTTTTTGCGTCCCTAAAAATTTGGCGCCCTATCCATTTGGTATTTTTCTATGAATAAATTAATTTTATTTGACGACGATTGTTTGGATTTTTTTGGATATTGGGGAAAGGGGGGAAAAGACAGGATGCAGAACAAAATTTCAAGGAAGGCACAGAGTTCGAAAATTTCACTTGTAAGTTTAGTTTTATTTTTTACTTGAAAATAATCATTTTTAATGTAAGTTTATTATTTTTAGGGGGGCGCCCCCTGTTTGGATCCATCCTTGGAGGGCGGGGCTTGTTTCATGCAATTTTTATAAATTTCAGATTTCGGAAAAAAAAGATGGAGGGCGCCTTCTTGGAGATTGGGAGAGCTGATCGACAGAATTCTACGGTAAATAAATTGCAATTAAAAAAAAAAAAAAATCCGCCGCCTTTTACGCCCCTAGAAATTTGGCTCCCTGGGCAAGTGCCCAACGTGCCCATTTATAAATCCGGCACTGATGTGTAGGTCCTCCGAAGGGATGAGAGAGGCTCGGGCCGCTTTATTTTGCGAGGGCCTATATATGACGCTCCGCCCTGGGCGGACAGCTTAATAGATAACTATAGCATTATGCCCTCTTAAGATTACAGCCGTTCAATTTCAAAACCTTTTAGCGTATGCTAAAAGTCACGACTTTATGGCGACCCTCTGTCGACTGTCAGGTGGTCGTTTTGAAAGTTATCTTAGTCAACAGCTGGGTTTAAGCCCCTTAGATTTTCAATAGAAAAAGGAAATGCTTTTCTTTGCGGAGATCGTTTATACGATAACTATGTTAGTTAAGTGCACCTACAGAGCAAAAGATACCTTAGTTTAGTACAAATGGTAACACCCTGTCATCCCCGTGGAAGGCTAGAGAAACAGCCGTAAGTCGGTAACGAACACTTCTGGGAATAAGGGGGGGGAGCAGAATAAGTTGACTTTCCCCTGCCATTTCGCTGATTGGTTTTAGTCCCCCCCCCATAGTAACTTGTTCTAGCCAATCAGAGGCGTAGCTGAAAAGAAAATTCGAGAAAAACTCATATGAGAGGGAGATGAAAAAACGGGGAAATTGGACACTCGGGTTAGAACTCTCGGAAGGAGAGGATGTTTCCTCGTGGTCAAGACTTGAGTAAAGGTTTCAGCACTTATTGTTGTAAGAATTGTTCAACTTATTGTTGTAAGAATTGTTCAACTATTTTTTTTTTTATACGCATGTATATTTCACTCCTAAAAACATCTATTTTTAAATGGTTGAATGTTATTTATGAGAAACAGTCGTTAACTGAAAAATGAAATTTTAATTGTGGTATCATATTACCCTGCCCTGGTTCATGAATACATCGTTTCCACATAGCAAATTTTCTATATAACGAATTTTTTTTTATGGAACCGTCGATTTCATTATATGGAGGTTCTACTGTACATATACAAAATTCATCAACCCATGAATGGTTCAAAACAACCACTTTTTCAAAGGTGAAACGCAGAGCATCTCCATTTTATAAAACATGTATACCTAGTGTACTTCAGTAGATATAAACAATATTCGATCCTTGACTGTTTTAGCAATATAAATTTTAAAACGTGTAGAAGTATAAATTTTAAGGAAACAGAAAAAACTCGTGATTTAAATAAAGTGTGATACAGTTATCATTAACTAATAACGTTTAAAAATTGCAATCTCCTGGAATGCTACTTAGCAAAACAATTAAAAATTTCATCACAAGTGAGTGATATTTCCTTGTGAACTTTAAGAAGTGCTAATTCAACGAGTCGATCCTCACTCATACGATTTTGTAACTATGGAGCTAAATGAAATTAAAAAAACAGGCAAATTGAAAATAAATACTTAGTATTTATTTTAGTTCAAATATATTTTTGTAGAAGAGACAACCCATGTTACGTTAAGTGAAATGTACAATATAATTTTGTTATATTTTTAAAATTTTTAATATTTTTATGTCATATATGAAATTTTTAAGATAGTTTTAGTTTTTCTTTAACTTTTTTCTTCAATGGGGGCCCCGGGACCCTCCTCTAAAACCGTCTACGATACCCCCAGTTCTGGATTTTCCCAGAGCAGTCCTGCAGTCAGGTTTTTCTTGAATTCTTATCCTGGTTTTCTCCATCTTTTTGTGAAATTTTTGTATGATTTAGGCATAGGTTTCGACATGTTAATAGCCAGATTTCGCAATATTTCCCAAGACCCAAGAAAAGTCTACAGAAGCGAAAAGGAACATTTTTATGAAGAACTTTCACAGCATCCCAATGAAGGGCATGTCTTCTCTCCAAAGTATGTTTTGCCAGAAAATTGGAGAAATCTCATTTTTCCTCCACAGCACGACGATGTTCCCTTTTCCCCTTGCAAGCCGTTCTTCCTGTCCCGCCGGTGTATATTCTCTCACAGTCCTTTCATGGTATCTGATAAATAGTCTTACTCAATTCTTCAGCTGGAACTCGGTCTATGACTCAAATTAACAGGTCACGTAAGGTAGAAGCTGGTTTATAGAAGGTCTTAGTGATCGCTTTCTTCAAAACATGTGCAATCTTTTCCGAAACGTTCTCTACATACGGTAAAATAACAGTCGTTCTAGTTTAACGGTTCTTTAACTTTCCTAGACCGCGGACACCCTTCGGAGATCACTCACCCTCGCGCACCCCCAAGAATTAACTCGAAGTTTAATGTCCAGAATTTTCATCGTACATATTTATTTCTAGTGTTTCATCACTGATTTTCACCATTTAAGGAAGAAATTTTTCGTTCCCTCATGATTTATTTTTAGCATTAAAGAGTAAATGCTCTTGGCATAATATTTTGAAGAACCTTGTGGAACATTGGGAGGGGCTCATGGACTCCATGATAGGGTCCCGCGGACATTGAAGGACCTCTGCTCCAGTTCGTCTCTGCTCCACGTGTCCTCCTTCGCTATCGTCAGGTCTTCTTAGAGCGATGAAGTTGATCAGGTAGCCATTCTCCACAAATAATTTTTTAATTCTTCTTAACCCAACATCCTTCAACCTGGTGCTGTTGAGACCTGTTGCTTGAGAGCCCGAGAGTCATGGATCATACGACAAAAATTTATGGAAAGTTGGATGATGTGAGCGGAAGTCGAAATACCTACACGTATGAGTTGGTTTTCGATATACCAAAGTTGACAGGCTTCTATTCTCATCTTTAGAATTTTTAACACCCAGAAATGCCAAACACCCTTAATTTCTACATCTAGATTAAACTGAATATGAGGATTCATACTATTAAGGTATCGATGAAAGCTGCCTATCTCGGTTCTCGGAAGAACAGCGAAAGTATCATCCACACATCGTCTCCAGGTCTGAACGTGCAAATCACCACAGTCCAAGATATCCGTCTCCAATGCCACCTTTTGCATGGAGGATTATCTTTGGGTTTGAAGAGTCGAATTTTTTTATAAGGGCGGGGGAGAATTTGCGGATCCAGCGAGGGGCGGAGGGGGCGATCACCCCCCCCTCCCTCAGGGTTAAATAGGAAAAAAGACGATGAAGAATATTTTATGTGTTGTTTGTTACGACTGTAATAAACAAAAGTCTTACACTGGTGTCCAAATTCTCTAAGTCTTTGAAAAATGCGACCCAAAAACTTTTTCATGAATTTACAAGCTTCTCATCCTTTAAACTACGTTTACAGTAAGTGTTGCTTCAGCAAAACGTAGTTTTTTATCCTCGAAGCGCCGTCAAACTTGGCTTCGAACGCGGATGACAGAAGAGACTTTTAATACACACCCACAAAAATATTCATATTGATGTAAATAAAGTGATTGACAAATTTTCAAAGAAACCAAGATGACTTGACTTTGCACTTAGCTTACTAAACTACACAATAATTTTCAACACTCACGTATAAATATAATAAAAATAAGCAACGAATTACTATAAATTACTAAACTTAATTTTTTTTAAAAGTTGCTTGTTATAAAAAAAGTAAAATAATTACAATGTTTTTTAGTTTAAATTTAAACTTGTTCTATTAATTACATTGTAAATTATCGTTTTGGTTATTGTATATGTCTTTTATAAATAAAAATTAAATTAATTATTTTCGTAAATTAAATATTTTGGTGAGTATAAAGGAAGGCTAGTAATATAACAACATTTACCTAAACTATTTAACAGTCCAAAACTAAAAATTTTTCCGGTTAAGGTCCTCGAAACCGCCCCCCCCATAACGACATTCTGGATCCATCCTTGGGAGGGTTACCTTAAAGTTTGCGCTTCGAGGCATTTTCGCTCCACTGATTTTTTAAGTTTAAAGTATTTTTGGCGACATTAATTTTTAAATTTAAAGCATTTTTGGCGACACTAATTTTTTTAAATTTAAAGTATTTTCGGCGACACTAATTTTTAAAATTTAAAGCATTTTTGGCGACACTAATTTTTTGGGAAATAGGGGAGGATGGTAGTGCCGGAGAATTTCTCCGGCACTGCCGTCCTTAAAATAACGTTGTAAACAGTTCGTCGTTACAAATAACCTTAAACTTAACACTCTAATGCAGTCTGTAGATAGATTTCATTATATAATGTTTTTTTATGTTGAACTGTTTGGTATTTACAGCTTATGCAAAGTTGGATTTATTTCAATTGGAATTTTGATACTTCGTTGAAAAATCGCTATTTTGGAGTGAATAGCCTCCAAGTTATTTGAAATCTTGATAAGTGAGGTTCGTAAGCAGAGCAAAATGAGAAAAATGAATTCCATATGCATATGCATCATTCTTAAAGAGATATAGGATACTTTATTTATTCTTCAGCACATATTTTTGAAGTGATTTAATTTGACAAAATGTGCGAAAATATCACAAACAAGAAAAAAGGTAAATATATATATAGTATATATTTAACCTATTCCCGAAAGAAACAATGACTGATACAGAACATTCTGTTTGAATTTAGTAGTTGTCCAATGTCGTAATATTGTTGAACTGACATAAGGATGTTGAAAGGTCATCAAGTTTTTTATTAGTTCTGTTTACATTTTCCGTCAATGCACTGCAGACCCTCAGCACAAGGAGTTTGAATGATTCTAAACGGTAGAATAATACAGGGATCCCCAAGTTCTAGAATAAAAAATACAATTTCATTAATAAAAACTGTGTTTACTGAAAAATAAAATCTTTACAATTTACACGTGTTTAGTACCAGGGCCGCAATGGTCGCCTCGAGCGCCGCAGTCTGAGGGGGCGCCACCTCAAAATATTGGGTTTCACAATCGGGTAACATTAATTTACCGGGAGAAAATTATTTTAAAAAAAGTGGCTAACTGTTATACCAATTCTTTTCGTAACTCCAATACCGTGGAATTAACAATCGAATAGAACACTTGAACATGAAGGGTCTGTTTACAGTACATGGCAAGTAGCTTATTGGTCAGCGAACCGCGCCCTTGGAAACAGTACTCACCCCTCCGCCTCCATCCCTCCGGTAGCGAAGCGTGGGTCGCTGTCATTGCCAACGAGCTGATGATTTATTGAAAGTCGGTTGTCGCGCCCTCTCCTCTTCCCTACCCGTCGCCCGTTCTGGCGCGAGCCTTGACCAATGACGTGGGAAAAGACTCGTCCAAGGTGAAATGAACTTCTGCAAACTTCTACTAATTTCGAGAAAGCAGTAGCGCTCATTCTTTCCCAATTGTTCTCTGTAAACCCGAATGGATTGGAAGAGAGAGAGAGAGAGAGAGAGAGAGAGACAGAGATTAAGATATTTGGTGCCGTTTTCATCTGAAGATTTTGACCTAGCAGAGTAGCTATTGTAATCGCTCGCTACGAGAACTTTTACATTCGTTGATTATTTGTGAAGTTTATTGTGAGTATTTGTGAACTA
>QLNU02015003.1:29536887-29557938 GCA_006491805.2 Dysdera silvatica | reverse complement strand
AGTTCGGTCTCAGCTCTGGTGGCGTGCGGATGTCTGTTTCCGGGCTGGCGGGTGTTGGTTCCAGCTCGCTTAAGACGGAGTGCTTGGGATATTCACTTTGGCCGCCGGGTGGCGGTGGATGGATGCCTGCTTCTGCTATTCTGGGACCGGACTCCGCCCTCCCTCGTAATTCGGACTTCGTCGCTAGGGCCGTGCTTGGCCTTCTGTCCATGACGGGCGTTCGTCATTGTCTTCGTCCGCTGCGATCGCTTGGGGGCCAGCTTTCGCAAACAGTGGATGATAATTTGGTATGTAATGCCTGTCCGGACTATGCTGGTCTCGCGCGCCCTGGTTGCGGGGAATGTTTTACGCCTGTTCGCTGCCGCTCGCGGCACCTCACCCACTCAACGGTGTCCGGTGGTCTCCTGTAGGAGTACCGGCCGGCCCGGGGTGTTCTTCCGCGCCATCCATCTATTTCGGCCGCTCTTCGGGGCGGACTGATCGTGGATGGCCTCCGGTCGACGTTGAATGACGACAATCATGTGAGCTGTGCGTCTCTGTACGCCTGTTTCGATCGACAATCCCCTGCAATGCCCCCTCCCCCCCAGTGTCCCTTCTCGGTCCACTGGTCGTCATTTTATGTGACAAAAGCCTGTCTGGGAATACAGCGCTGCCCCATTCGGCGGCCACCTTTCCCATTACACTTCTTGCGAAAGAACACACACACAAGACGAATTAACGCAGTTTTCTTTTTTATTTAATGGAATTGTTAAACGTTTTCAGAAAAAATCTTTCAATCCTTAAATAAAACAAAACTGCGTTATTTGTGTAATTTCATCCCTTCACAGGTTGACAATGAGTACGCAAATTTTATAAAAGTTATATTCACATAAAAACTTACAGCTAACTCCTAAACTTTTTGTACCTTTACAACTCTTCAATTAAAAATTAAAATTCGTGTAAAAATTATAACTGCGAAAAATAGTATCACAGAATTAAATATGTAAATATGAATTTTATTAAAGTAAGTTTATGAACAAAATCCGATTGTAAGCAAAGTATTTTTACTAATAAAAATACATAAATAAATATGTAAAAAGCATACATATTAAAAAATTAAAGAAGTGACCGATTTCCGCGGGCATCGAACGCAAAAACACGAAGCGCTAGGCCGGTAACTTACCAACTAAGCTACCGATTGGCTTGCAAAGGATGTCGTATTTTAAGCTCACATATAGAATGAAAAATCTTTAAATCATTAAAAATCAATATCTCCGAAAATTAGCCGCATTGGCACGAATGCCGAGACACGTATTTCCTTATTTTGGCTCTACTTTCATCAAAATCTGCGGGGCACTCAATGTTGGTTCCCTTGTAAGATAAATTGTGCAAACTCTTCCATTTACTCAGTTTTCAATCTTACCGAGTGTCCCATTTAATTGGCAAACCGAAATATCTTGGAAATTACGTACTGGATCGAAAAGAAGTATGATCAAATTTGTTCGTTTCGAAGGGGGCTATCTAATGCTGCCAAGATTGGCCTTCACCCTCCCCCAAGGGTGGGAAGGGGCAAACGTACATTTCACAGGATATTATATAGTTTTGAAAGCTTTTCAATCCACTAAATTGCAGCTGCCCCCCTTTCTCCCTTTTCAGTGGACAAATTAACTACTTTTAGTGCTACCCAGGAATAACAACGTGGACGTAGTAGCTTTCTCTTCCCTTCAGGGTGTCGTGATTAATTTTTTTTAATCCGACATAGCGCAAAACTTAGAGGCCAAGCGGAGGGCATAGCCTCTTACAAGGTCATTTGGAGGACGGCGGCGTCCAGCTTAGACCAAGGAAATAGGGGAAAAGTCCTGTTCCTAAGGAAAAACAGGTGGGGAAGAAAAAGGGGCAGAACGTCGCGGACTACGTACGGGCACGTTTCAAGGAAAGTTTTTCTCCCTCACGAGGCTCACCGCGAATTGTACAAAAGAAAAAAATCCCGTAGGCGAGCGTAATCCGAGAATAGTACGCCATCACCCGAATTTCCCTACCGAAATAACATACTGATACTTCGCAGCATCACCCTTGGAGAAGCGTAGTCGATCTTCTACGGCCATTTTCAAAGGAGGACGCATCAGTTACGGAACTACGCCGAGAAGGTCACCCATCGACGCAGCACTGGCTCGTACTCTTTCGCTCTTTACTCTTGTCCGCACCCCAAGAAGGGGGTATGAACGAATAGCATCCCCTGATTGCTTGGAAGTGCCATTTCGCTGTGAGGGACGAAGCCTAAGGCCTATCCAGACAGATAAAAGGAATAAATTTGTTATCAGGTTTATTTCTTGGTAACATATATTCTAGTGTATTATATTTTTTGTATTCCCTTATATTCTAGTGTATTATATTTTTTGTATTCCCTTATATTCTAGTGTATTATATTTCTTGTATTCTCTTATATTCTAGTATATTATATTTCTTGTATTCTCTTATATTCTAGTATATTATATTTCTTGTATTCTCTTATATTCTAGTATATTATATTTCTTGTATTCTCTTATATTCTAGTATATTATATTTCTTGTATTCTCTTATATTCTAGTATATTATATTTCTTGTATTCTCTTATATTCTAGTATATTATATTTCTTGTATTCTCTTATATTCTAGTATATTATATTTCTTGTATTCTCTTATATTCTAGTATATTATATTTCTTGTATTCTCTTATATCCTAGTATATTATATTTCTTGTATTCTCTTATATTCTAGTATATTATATTTTTTGAAATTCTTTTATTCTCTTATATTCTGAGTATAGTACCTTCTTGTCCTTCTCTTATATTAGCCTCTTCTCTTTCTTAATTTACATATTCTAATTATGTATATTATTTCTTGCTTGTTCTCTTGTATTCTCTTACTCTATTCCTGGTATATTGTATTTCTTGTGATTTATATTCTAGTATATTATATTTCTTGTATTCTCTTATATTCTAGTATATTGTATTTCTTGTATTCTCTTATATTCTAGTATATTGTATTTCTTGTATTCTCTTATATTCTAGTATATTGTATTTCTTGTATTCTCTTATATTCTAGTATATTGTATTTCTTGTATTCTCTTATATTCTAGTATATTGTATTTCTTGTATTCTTTTATTTCTGGTATTCTCTCGTTTTGCAAGCCGGAATCGCATCTCGTCTCAATCTCGAAACAAAATATTATCAGACAGAGTCAGTGACGTAAGCTCCGCTTATGATACACCTTTGTAAGTTTTTGACCGGCTCTTCGATGCTTCCTGAACCACCTCCACCCGTGTACTCAGTATGCGCGAACGTTCATTTGCTCACTTTTTTAAAAATAAAATCTGGGCGAATTCGATACATAATCAGGACAATGGATAATGTGCCAGAAATGGCGATGGGATGCAACTGTTGTCGTTGTTGTGTAAAATGGGCGCAATAGAGAGAAAGCATCAATGGCAACCCTTATCTTAGGTTCGAAGTTTCGGCTCTCGATAAGAATATTCATAGCAACCCTTTTGTTACTTAAACCTATGCCCTATAAAAAGCAAGCTTGCTCAAAGCCCTGCAATTCTGGTTGGAAAGCGTAAGTAATGGAAGGTATTAATCCTTAAGTGCTCTTGAAGTTCTTATGTCTTCCTCGGAGCCAGCTTCAGCATCGAATAATGTTAAGACTATGAACGGTTTATTGGAGAGGATTTCTTATACCTGGACAGTAAACGATATTTGTTCATGTATAGTAAACCCATATAGTAAAACTGCGTACAGCCCTCTTTTTTACAACAAAAATCGTGACTATTCATGGAGACTTCGTGTATCAATACACGATTTATCTAAAACAAAATATTTAGGTCTGTATCTCTGTCTTGACACGATGCCAAATGATAAGGCCGAAGTAAAATACACACTAACTGTCAGACGTTCTGGAGAAGGGGTTATCAAAACTGGACGTATGGACAGCAAATGCTTTACAAAAGACTGTTCATGGGGATTTAAACAATTTTTACCATGGTCTGAATCATCATTTAGGAAAAAAATCCTGAAAATCGATGTCAAAATTGTTGTCAAACTCCAAGATTTAGATCCGAAAGCTCACATCTTTGTATTGGGTTCAGATTTTCCCGAAGCGAAATTCCACAAAAGCATGAATGAACTGTTTGAATCTTCAAAATTCGCCGATGTTGTATTTGAGGTCGAGGAAACAAAGTTGAAAGCACACAAACTCATTTTGTCTGCAAGATCCCCTGTTTTTGCAGCCATGTTTACTCACGAAAGCGTTGAAAAACATTCTGGTGTTGTCAAAATCGTGGATTGCAGCAGTAACGTCTTTCGACTCTTTCTACGTTTCGTCTATTCCGGTGAAGTGGATATTTCATCTTTTGACGTTGCTGCAGAATTATACCGAATTGCGGAAAAATATGATTTTCCAGATTTAAAGCTGTGTTGCACGAACTTCATGTCTGTCAATTTAAATTTATCGAATGTTGGAGCTTCTCTCTTATTAGCAGAGACTTTTAGTATTAAGGACTTAAAAATAATCGCCATGGATTACATAGCAGAAAATATTAAAATTTTCAAGGATGTTAGAATGGAAGTGTATAAACCCATTCAGGAAAACAATCTTCAACTTCTAACGGAATTGTTGCTTCTGGTGAGTGAAAAATTGCTTTAAAAATCGATTTATGGTTTCGTAGGCGAAAGCTGGAAAACATAGTTTTCACACATATCTCTCTGCAGGGTGCGAATTAACGGGGGATGGAGGGGGATTTCCCCGGCTCGTTTAAATTTATCGCCGGCAGAAACTTTTAATTAACTTCCCTGCCAGGGATGATTGTTTCTCTCCCCCATGACATTAAAAAAACAAAACAAAACCTGTATTCACATCCTTTCTTTCTTTCATTTTTTCCCACAGTAATTTTTGGTGATTTTTGAGCGATATCTTGTAAAAAAAAGCCTTGTAAAAAAGTTTGATTCGCACCCTGAAGAAGGTTAATTTCAAAAGTGGTGAATGGTCCGTGCTTTATTAGACGGAGTACTAATTTTCAAAATAAAGGTAACACATATAACACTCGCGGTATAGACTAAAGTCCGTACCTTTCAAAATTGGAATATACCGTTGCACAAAGTTCAGAAGAAGGCCCTGCTAAAGTATGGATGTGCGGTTTGAACCTTTAAAACTCATTATTATTGTTTTATAGGTAAACTTAAAAGTATATCAATTAATTTCGTCTGCTAGGTCTTCTTTGTTGCTAAGTTGTTTACTCATGAAAGCATTGAAAAGGACTACTGTAAAATTAGCTGATTTGAGTGTTATATTCATGCATGTTTTCTACATTCTGCCTATTTCGGTGAAGTGCCTTTAGATGCCATTAAAATATCTTGAGTTTGAGAAACGAACGACTTCCTAGGTTTGAAACTATGTGTGTATCCAACTTCATGGACACTAATTGGCATTCATCGAATGGTCTACTCGTTTTTTGGTTAGCAAAGGCTTTTGGTGCCAAAGGCTTAAAGCAAATAACCATTGATTTTATGTTATTTAAAATTATAATTATACAATATATGAATAGGTAAAAAAAAAAATCGGACAGTTTCGATCGAAAATAGAGGAATTGGACGTTTTTTCAAGTCGTCTGTGAGAGAGCCAGCCACATGAAGTAAGTACGTTGAGATTCTCTTCTACTTTCGAAGATTAGGAAACATGGAGGTACGAAGGGAGTAACAGGAGATTATACTGAAGACAGAAAAGGCCGTGTTTGTAAGTTTTTTTTTTTTTAGCTTTTTGTCGTATGTAAAGCCGAAATTTTAAAATTCAATAATTCTGGTTTTATATAAAATACCAGCAAGAATTTTGAAATTCCCAGGAAAAAGGTGGACGGTATGACTCACTTATACCGAGCCTGCATTTGGCCAGGAAAATATGGATTTTATTTAATATAATGTTGAAGTGTTTTTCAATTGAGTTTTCAACGAAGTTCAATTTACATATATAATATTATATTACCCTGATTATGTAGTTATACAGGGTGTATACAAAATGGCGGAAAAAGTTCACTACACGATTCCTTGTGAAAAAGAGGAATAAAAATTGTCCAGTGTAATTTTTGCTTAAAATCAATATTTAATAAGATAATTAAGACCAAAGATGAACGAATCACGCGCCAGACACGCACATGATTAGAAAAGCAAACCAAAGAAATTCGCGAAGAGGCTCGGCCTAGCGGAAGTGGGTTTTTATTCGTTAACTTCAAACCTGAAAATTTAGTTGCGTGTCCAAATACGTCATTGGAATTCCGAAGTATGGCAATCTAGTGAAGGTTCCTTCATCTCCAAAGAAAGCCAATGGAATACCAATCTTTTTCTGGATCGGGTAACTTTATAATAAATGTATCATTTGGCATAGGGGGTGTTCTAATATTACGTAAGCAGCTTTTGGGGGAAGGGGTGGCTTTTGTGCTTATTTTCCTATGTCAGCCAATGTTAATTTTTGCTTTCCAATGGGGGGAAGGTGCTGAAAAATGGCCAAAATGTTGCTTACGTAATACTTGAATAATTCCATAGCTGCTATCATGGGGTTGGGGGTAATTTCTTTATGGAAAGTGAGCAGAAGTAGGGCAATAAGGAAGGGGAATAGCTATTTTGAGGACATGTGTCCTCTTCCCCGGCATTTAATCCTGCTGTTTTTGTATTCGTATATCAAATGACAGCAGTGGCGTGCTGATAACTTCCGCAGTAGGAAAAGGACCCCACTTCGTCACTGTTCATTTTCCACAAAACTTATAGTAAGTACTTTGAGAAAAAAAAAAATATCTATTATTTTACAATTAATGAGGCAAAAATTAATCATATGAAATTTTCTTTAAAAAATGAAATAGCGATCATCAGTTTCCAAATGGAAGGAAATAGCCTATGGCAAACTCAGAAGCAGCATGAACCTACTCCAAATTGGATGGGGGGGGGAGTCATTAACAACTCGGTACCGCCAACGAATTTAGTAAACCAAATGACTTTTAATTTTAGTTCTGTTTAAAATATTGGAATATGTGCTCGTCGCTGGCTGTGGAGGATTAGGCATTTTAGGGGGCCGAGGCGCGGGTCTGGAGTTCACTTTACTATACTGTTGATAGCAAATACATCGCAAGCCTGTCAGACTGGCACGCGAAGAAATGTCGCTGGGACGCGGCTACTTACAAAATAAGAAAAAGTTACTATTAATTATAATATTTTTCCCACAACAACGAAGAAAAAAAATTGAACGTAGTGGCAAAAAGATTGATTGATTGTTTGGCTTTTTTATGGCGCAAGAGCATCTGGGCTATACTGCGCCAAGAGTGGCAAACAGCACATTTGATCCGTATACTTCCCATCCGTGGTATGAGTGATTTGGCACGAGAAATCGCCAAATGTGGTGTTTACTGTTGATTATGACGTAACGTGGGTGTGAGTTTCAATATTCTGAAATTCAAGTAACACGTGACCATTAGCAAGTTTTTAAAAACCAGTGAAATTTCCGCTTCTTATAGCCCTTCCTGGGAAGGGACGTACATGTGGGAACGCACGTGTCATTGCATTAAGTGGGTTGACTTTGCCTTGTTATTGGTTCAACTATGATTTGAAATAACTTATTAACTATTGATTTTAAGCAAAAATTGTATTGGACATTTTTTATTCCTTTTTTCACAAGGAATCGTCTAGTGAATTCTTTTCCCGCCATTTTGTATACACCCTTAGAACTTTTCCTCTCAGAATTTGCAATTATTTAACAACTTATTGCGTACGAATTCTGTAATTATTGATTTTTTTGCAATAGAAAAACTTATAAACGGACCACGCACACATTCTTCATACGTAATTTTACATGCTCGACGATTGTATGAAATTCATATGCTAATATAATATGAAGATCTCAACCATATCGATATACAGAAGAATATGGTTATAATAGGGTTGTCCAACATTTTCAAGCAATGGGCCACTTAAAATTTTTTCACGGATCTCGTACGTCATCGTTTCAACGAGTTTCGTAAAAAAAAACCTCACTAAAAACCTCCCGCCAGTTCCTTTCAGTTGTTGGTTTGTTTATTTTCGATATAGAAAAGGATTATCCATGCTGTCTCCGAGGTTTTTCCTTATTTTTGAAAAAAAAATCTAAAATTTTTGTTTTGGAATTTTTTTTTTTATTTCAAGCAGTTGTCGGTTGACTGGATGGATGGTGGCCGCGGGGCCGTATGTAGGACAACCCTGGGTGATGACGTCATTCAAGGGACCGGCGAAATTTTGACGCTATAGCTAATAAATAATCTCAAAATGTTGGGATATAATATTAGATTTCATCAACGGCATTATTAATGTGCACGTAGTGTGCATGTACTTTGTGCTTTTGCCCTTTTTCGTCTTTGTAATTATTATTGTAATTAAATCTTCCTTAATTATTTTTTTACGAAGACGCACATCTCAATATTTTTAATTTGCAAATAAGGATATCGTTTAAAATATTATTATCTTTTTCTTAAATATTTGGTACTTAAAATTGTGCTTTGTAAATAATTATTTGTAATAACTCGTGAAATAAATGTTTTAATTTTCAATCAAAGTTGCTTTGTATATAAAGTAATAATTTGTTAAATAAATATTTTAATTTTCAATCAAAGTAAATGATTTGTATACATCGTGTTAACTTGTTTAATAAATATTTTAATTTTCAATCAAAGTGATTGATTTGTATATGAAGTAATAATTTGTTGAATATGTAGTTTAATTTTCAATTAAATTATTAATTCGTATATGAAGTAATAATTTGTTGAATACATATTTTAATTTTCAATCAAAGTAATTGATTTATATGTGAAGTAATAATTGGTTAAATAAATGTTTTAATTTTCAATCAAACTGATTTATTGTTGATTAAAAAAAATTATTTGTTAAATAAATATTTTAATTTTTTATCAAAGTAACCGAATTGTGTATGATGTAATGATTTGTCACATAATGATTTTAATTTCCAATCAGAGTAATTAATTTGTACATGCAGTAATCTTTTGTAAATAAAGTAATGTAAATAATTTACTTCAACTTTCCTTTTATTCTTTCCCTTATTCGAGCACATGTGTTTATGTGTTACCTGTTGTATTGCGTAAAATTGGAATTTCTTCTTTATGGCGCAAGAGGAATTTCTTTAAGTAGAGTATAACAGCGAAACAAGATGAGAAAGGAGGGCCATTGTAGTTCTGAAAAAAGTATTTGAAACGTTTTTTAAAACTAATATTCATGTTTTGTTACCAGGTGAAAATGACAGAATTCACTTTGTCTTCCCGTGAGCATTTTCAGCGATATCACGTTTAAATTGTAATAATGCACAATATTTAAAACTTTTTTTAAATGTATGACTTAGATGTTAAAGCACTTTCTAAATCTCAATTAGCAGAGGTGCAAAAACCAAACATTTAATTTTTTTCACTCATATTTTTAATTTTAGGTTTTATTTAAATATATCCAACCAGTCTGGTGATCCATGAAATGAATTAAATTGCAATTCAAATGTGTATTTATGTTGAGATATGAGAAATAGAGGCTAAATTTTCGAGGTTCAAATCCAAAAGGTGGCAGTATAGCCCAGATGCTCTTGCGCCATAAAGTCGAACAAATCAAATCCAAAAGCTAGAACACGACACTGTTTCAGTCTTTATTTATGTAGCTGTATGTCCTAAACAAATGGCTTGGATATGCCCTTTTCAATAAACAACGATTATTAATATAGAAAAAAACCTTTTACATATTAATAAAAAGAATTAGAAGCACTACCCTTTTCATAACAAAGAGCATTAACTACATAAGAAAAAGTCTCAGTACGAAAAATGAGACCTTATGTGAATCAATATCAAAATAATTATACAAATATAACTATAAAAAGAAGAGAGTTAAATATAACCACAAAAAAAAGAAGAGAGTTAAATAAATATTTTCATTATTTATGCATATCTTTCTGCAAAGTGATTTTTTTTTTTAGCAAATTTTATTATTTGGAATATTTTCATGAAATTCTTCATGGGACTCACCACTGAAAAAACTTCATTTCATCATTAGTGTTGGTAAGAATAATGTGTTTTTTCCCAAATGTCCACCATTTTCGTTTCCTAATCATTTGATGTTCGGCAATTTTTTTAAATTGTCAAACACGGGCAGATAAATGCCAGTCGATTTGAAATAGGGGCGCCACGGTAGGCGCCCGACACCATCCCACGATGCATTGATAACCAACCAAGCTTATATGGCAGTCGAACCCGACGGATCCGAAAACGGTGGACATAACTGCTAGGTTGGCGCAGAATAACCCTTGTTGACCTTGCGCCATAAAGATACAACCAACTATCCAACCATAACAACTAGGGCGCTTTGATGCAAAGCTCATTAATTTCTTCATATTCCTGAATGGCACGTTGTTGACACCGAAGTGAATAAATATTTCTGCCCACTTTATATCTGTGAAAATTTGGATAGAATTTCTTATCACAAACATCTAATATAAGCATAATTCGAGATGGTAAGGCAGATTTCTTCGTAGATTAGATTTCCATTTTTCTCACCACAAGATGCACCCTGCTTGGGGTGTTGTTTCAGAAATCTTACGTTTATAGTAATAACCATTATTATAAACACTATAACGTTAAACTACGTTATAACGTTATAACGTTAAAGTATTCCACGTTTCCTGAAAGCTGTTTCAAATTATATATTAATTCATTTTTGCCCGTGCTTCTGAAGAAGATGGATGCAACTTCGCTGAAAAACTTCAAGTTAAATATAAAAATAATATAATACAATAATAATATAACATAATATTATATAATAAAATAATATAATAATAATAATATCAAGTGAATAGTATTTTAACTGTGTCTATGGTGAATTTCAATTTAAATATTTACACAGTGAATCACTCCTTATTGTTGTACTTCCTATAATATTATTAAAATTAAACACAGGTTGCCACTACACTATGATAGGACAATTTGATTCCTTTTCTGACTTCGTACAGGTATGTGTTTGAATTCTATGGTGAAAGGATAGCAAGAGTCATGCTGCGCCGAGACCTACAGTTTTCTGAGGAATATGGAGCTCTTAAGGCTTAGGGAGTCAACCCCCAGACTACGGTAAGCGTTTTATTTTTGGGGGTGGGAGGGGACACAGTTGGGAGGTGAATCCAGGATAACTGCACGTTAGGAGGAAAGATGTTATCACTGCACCACCAGAGGGCCACAAATACATGTAACCTCTTATGGCCTAGGGAACCAAACCTCCAGACTACAATGAACAGTTAGTCTGTACTCTGTTCATTTTTTGGCACCCTTAAGAGCCAAATCTGGGATAACGGCGTAATGGGCGAACCCGTTACTGCCGCCTTCTGGTAAATGCCTTCACCTTTTACAGACAATAAAAGGAAGTAACACTTTGTAACTTAATTTACGTGAATATTCTTTGAGTATTTGTATGCTGTCTGTCTCAAGACTGGGCAGTGGCCCAACTGGGATAGGTGTCTTAACACAACCTCTGAACCACAATATATTTACACACAATAATACTTGCTATGAGTTAAGCCCAGCTCAGTAGCTCAAATGCAGCATTTATAACCACGTTGAAGTCCGTTGGAACAGTAAGATTAGCAACACAAGGGTGCATATAGAGAATTGCACAATTTCGGTAAATATACTCAGACCTTGCTTATCACTGATTATGATAAGTGCCTCAGACTAACTCGGTTCACTGACTAATTTTTATAATAGTCAGTTTCAGTTTATAAGCGTCAGTGACAGGCGAGTGTCATTAGAAAATTAACAGAAGGCGCATAGAATGCTCTCATTAGCTGATAGGTTGTTGTTTGTTAGTTTTTTTACGATGCAAGAAAAAGTACAAGTCACGCTGTGCCGGGAACTTAAGTTTTTAGAGGTATTTTCGTTTTCGTTTGAAAGTTTTACAGTGCAAGGGACAATGGTAAAAGTGCATAGTCCATAACCTACTGAAATTTTTTTAAGTGTTTCCAAAACCGGCTGACAACAGAGCAACCGATCTTCTGTCATGTTGTTTATAGTTTTTTTTTTGGGGAGGGGGCTGTAATTTCCCTGAATGAGTGAAGGAGATGTTGTTCTGGTACCCCTTAGTGGAGGCACTACAGCATGGGGTGCCTTGGAGGGGTACGCATCGTGCTAATTGTCTTTCTTTGCACGAATTGTGTATAGGGTAGTATTCTTCAACTTCGTAGCACGGTGTGCAACTTTTACTCGTCAGAAGGTTGATTTCTCATTATTTTATAATTTTTATTTATAACATAAAACCATGCTATTTACATACACTTGTTACATATACTCGCATATTTCTACAGGTTACGGATGTCGTTTCGACATACGTTATGTCCTGCTCCATTCGGATATTGGGAGCAGAGGAATGTGCGGACAGTTTGCTAGCCGATCAGGTAGTCCACGTCCTTTCGTGGCGAAAGTTTTTCTCATCTGATCTTTTCATCATCTCATTGGCTGGCTTGAGATGACGACATCCACTTTGGGTCTTGGGTCAGCTGATTGGTCAGCGGTCCCCTGATGTTGGAATGTGGTGGGAGCGTTGATGTCTGGCCCCGCTGTCAACCGTTGATGGTGTGCATAGCCACTACCTTCAATAGGTGGTATGTTCTCCTGTTGTTCCCAGTTCAAGGTTCCCCATCAGGACAATTCGGTGCATCTTCTCATCTACCGTTAATGACATTCACCTGTCCCGATGGCGCCCACCTGGTCTAATGGCCTGCCTGGCATGCTCATCGTAACGATGGGTAGGTCAGGCGATATCTCCTGGGAACCTTTGTATTAGGGAGAAAGTATCAGCTACGTCGGCATGCTGAATGGGCATGAATCGCCCCAATGTATCGGTAAGGGGTTAGTGACGGGGAGAGACCCCATGCCCACCCCCGTATGCACCACTCTTGCTTCGGGCTTTTCCCTCGCTGCTCGTTTGGATCACATTCGAATTATGCTTGAATCTTAGAAATGCTGAATGCTAGAAGAAAAGCATCAGAACAGCTTAATATTTGAAACTGTCGCGATTCAGCGAAGTTAGAAACAGGTAACACTCATTTTTATTGGTCTTGGTCTGCCGTGTGCGGAGGAAAAATTATTTTAGTGATATCGAGAAATGCCCCAAACAAATTTTCCGACTTATCCTTGTGGTGGCGGCGCCACATGAACTCCTTACACACGCATAGGAGAAGCTTAAGCATGATGTTAGTGAAAGTATGACGTCACAAGTCA
This sequence comes from Dysdera silvatica, assembly GCA_006491805.2. Classification (NCBI taxonomy): domain Eukaryota; kingdom Metazoa; phylum Arthropoda; class Arachnida; order Araneae; family Dysderidae; genus Dysdera; species Dysdera silvatica. Next base: position 29,544,658 of record QLNU02015003.1, on the reverse strand, counting down.
ACATTCTAAAATTCTAGAGCAATTTCAGGAAAAGGGAAAACTAGGTGACGAACCATGCACTTGCGCCGGAACAACAAGGGCCATGCTGCGCCAGGACCTACAGCTTTACGAGGAATTCAAAATTCTTTTGGCCTGGGGAACAAACCTCCGGACTCCAGTTAGTAAATGGATTTTTTATTTCATTTCTTTTTTTTTGTTATTGGGAGTTAAACCCAGGATAATGACATTTCAGATGAATATATTACCATCGAACCACCGCAGGGCCTTTTCCAAGGAATGCAAACCTCGTAAGGCCTAGGAAATCAGCCACTGGACTGCAATGAGTAGTTAGTAAGTTAACATTTGGGGTTGGGAGAGGTAGGTGGCACCACTGGCAAGCATTGGTTAAGGACACGCTATAAGTGAATGTACCATAAGAACCCTAGCTGATTGAATTTTTACTGTAATGCCAGTCACTCTTAATAGTTTGGGGTATTATTTAAAGGAAATTTATCATCTCTTAAGAGTTTTAATTGGAATTTTAAAACCTCAGTGTAACAAGACGAGGTTGCTCAAGATCTGGGTGTAAGCTATATTTACCTTGTTTTACCTCATAAGTACTCATCTCAGCTTACCTCGTTTCTTTTAACATTACCTCACCTTTGTTTGTTTTTTGGTTTTACGGCTCAAAGACTACAGTGGTCATGCTGCGCCGGGACCTACTGTTTTCCGAGGAATCCGAACCTCTTAAGGCCTGGGGAACCAAACCCCGGACTACAGTGAGCAGTGCGATCTTTATGAGATCTCTGAGTAAGCGTTCTTTTTGCACTGCTGGGAGTCGAACCCGGATTAGCCGCGCAATAGGAGAACGCGTTACCACACTGCGCCACCGCAGGGCCTCACCTTTGTACCTCTTAGTTTTTCCACACTCTTATATTTTCTTATTACCATTCTGAAATTATGTCTGAATATGCCCCCCCCGATTTCTTCCAATAATGATCCTTGTTGAAATCCTAGCAAAGAAATACTTAAAATCAATAATTGTGATAACTATGAAACAAAAACACATTTGATATGCTAAAAAAATATATTTCGTTAATACATCTTCAGGTTTGTGCAAAAGGTCACTTAAACTTTAGTTTTCAGATGTTGCAGTGGAAATTGCTGACAATGACCAACTGCATATGGAGATGAAATCGATATAAAGAGGTTAATCTCCTATCCTTTTGTATAGTACATACTGATACTAAATGGTTGCATATTTGTTACAGCGAAAATTTTGATGCTGTAAAGGCGACAGTAAATGAGTTTCAGCCGGAGTACGTAGCATCTCTTCAAATTGCGCAATGTCTGTTCTCTCAGGAAAAAGTAGAAAGTTTTTTTGGCATATATACGAGTAAGATCAAATTTCAGCATTTTACCTTCCATTATTAGAAGCTCAGAAGCACAGAATGGCAATCGTTGACTCAATTAGTTATATCGATAAAGAAATAGAAGTACTATAAAAGCCAAGGGAAAGACTGAACGCTCCATTACTGCAAAATTGAACTACATTTTAGAAAAAACCAAAAAACCAAAAAACCTCTGGGTTTCAGACCCAAAAAAAACCTTGTATCTTTACCGGTGAGGCAGAAACATTAGGAATCGATAAAGAATTTTTCATAAAAATGAAAACGTTTTCTTCAAATATGCTCCAATAACATATGTAAGTTTCATTCTGTGAGTCATTGTAATAACATATGTAAGTGTTGAGAAGAGCTTTTCAAGGCATAAGAATTTGCTTTCAGAAAATAAATCTGACTTTTGAAAAGGTTATTAAGAAACGTATAATTATTCAGTGCATTTTTGATGTTCTTGCAAGTGGTTAGATTACACATCATTAAAATTCATTTATAACATTATTTACTTTCTTCTTTTTTTTTTTATTTTCTTCACACGTATCATGAAGGAAGAATGAAAATTCTGGTCTTTGAATTGCGCAAAGTTAAAGTTATTTAATTTACAACTTGGAAAAATACAATACAAATTGTTTTGGGGGATTTTTTTTCTTTAAATCTTGAGGGCATTTTTTTTACTTTTGATTTTTAGGTCATTTTTCCATCTTTTTAAGGGCATTTTTCATCTTTTCAAGGGAAATTTTCCATCTTTTAAAAGGAATTTTTTCATCTTTTTAAGAGCATGGTTTAGGAATTTGTAGGTCATCAAGAGCCGAGCCCTATTTATCATCCATAAATTTTGAGAGGTTTTGGTCCTTCAAATATTTCTGAGAAGTTAGTGCACTGGCGCCCATATGGGGGGGGGCAGAGGGGGGCTCGAGCCCTCCCTCTAGCTGTTTAAAAAGTTTTGCCCGAAGCTAATATGCATTTACTTTCAAAAGTTTTACATTCACATTTTAAAATAAGGTACTTTTTAGCTCTTTACTAATTGTCAGGTAGTATCAATTATTTTTGTAGCGTTTTGGTATCTTGTACATTCACAAAAATTCTCGTCAGCTTTGAGAAGGAGATAATAATTTTTCTCATACCCCCCACCCCACCTCCACACTAGAAGTACTCGTATGGGCGCCCATGCCTTCTAGCCGTTGTTTGAAAACTTGATTTTCTCAATTCTGCTATGCATTTACTTTCATTAGTTTTGATCACGTTTTAAAATAAGATACTTTTTAACTCATCAGTAATTATCAAGCAGTATTATTTTTTCAATTCCTTCTATTAGCTCACACTCTCCCTATATATATCTTGTTCAAATTTTCAATCGTTAATAAAATACTTTCTATCCATCCAATCAAGTTCAAATAAATTTTTTTAAACTTGTAGTGGATGACACTTGATGTTAATACAGTTTTTTCAAATATTAATTCATTAATTAAATTTAATTAATTAATTTTAGTTTTATATGGGAGAAAAAATTTGGCTTTAAGTAGCCTTGTTAAGATCAAGTTTGCAACGGTAGCGTGGCCGAGCGGTCTAAGGCGCTGGTTTAAGGCACCAGTCTCTTCGGAGGCGTGGGTTCGAATCCCACCGCTGCCAATGACTTTTTTTTTTCCCCAACAAAAGCTCTTTTCTTTATTCCATGAACTTCCATTTTCACAAAATAAGTCTTGCCATGGTATTAATTAAAATTGATAAAGATCGATTACGTAGTTTGAGTGATAAAAAAGATATATATATATACAGTTTAACTTCGATTTAACGATATTACCACTTTAACTATTGTTACATTGGTCCGGATTGTGTTACATTGAATCCAGTGTTATAGTTTTTTTCATTTAACGTTTGATTTCCTCGATTTAACGATAACCTCTCGTCATTAGTAGAGTTCTAGTGGGATTTTTTTTTTTGTTATTTTAAGGGGGCGGGGAGGGGTCCGGTACCGCTTTTCAAAAAAGTTTTATTTTTGAAGATACGCTTTCCATTTTTTTTTTTTCATTTTCAATTCTTCCTATTTTCAATTCTTCCTTCTATTAGCTCACACTCTCCCTATATATATTTATATATCTTGTTCAAATTTTCAATCGTTAATAAAATACTTTCTATCCATTCAATCAAGTTCAAATAATTTTTTTTAAACTTGTAGTGGATGACACTTGATGTTAATACAGTTTTTTCAAATATTAATTCATTAATTAAATTTAATTAATTAATTTTTAGTTTTATATGGGAGAAAAATTTCTTTATATAAGATATTTGGCAGGATATAAATTTAGGAATAAATACCGTCAGAAATTTTACTTTGTTGACCTAAGTAGGAATTGACTTTAAAAATTTTTATATTACTTGTTTGCTAGTAGTATTTTCATAATATCTTGTACATTTACCAAAAATGTTTAACAGCTTTGAAGGAGGTAACGATTTTTCTCAGCACCCCCACTCCCATTTACCACTAGAACTACTTACACGGGGGCTATCACTACGTTAGTGGGAGGACAAAGGATTCTCGGTGGCCTAGGTAAAGGTAGGTAAGTATTGTGCAAGGGTTTCATTGGGAAGGGTGGCCGCCGGAGGCGGCGCTGTAATCCGAGCCTAGGCAAGGAACATAGAATTCCAAGGCCGTAGCCACACAGGATTTAATTTTCAGGGGTTCAAAAACTTTTGCAGCACGTATTGATATAATCACCGCATGCAAGGCCGTAGCCAAGTCCCATTAAAAATTTAGTTTCGGGGGGGACCAGTCCCTAATATCCCCCCCCCACTCTGGATACGGGCATGTAGATTTCCCTCTATGTTCTTTCGTTTTGTTGTTTGCGGATCAAAGACTACAATGGTCAAGTGCTGCGCCGGGACCTACTGTTTTCTGAGGAACGGAACCTCTTATGGCTCATAGGAACCAAACACCGGACTAAGGTGAGCAGTGATCTTTTTATGAGTTTTTTATTGTTCCTAGTTTCATCTTGGCGTTTATATTCTTGCGTTGCGAAATATGCGCGTCTACAAAAACGCGCCTTTTATGTTTCAATTTTGAGTGTATTTAAATAAAATATGAAATATTAATATATGTAACATTTGAGTGTATTTAAATAAAATATTTATTTGGTAACTTCTGCGTGATAGTATTATTACGGTAACACATTTCATATCATATTTTATAAACGAAATTATCTACGTTTCTACGAATATTTGTTATTTCTGCAAGGAGCATTTAAAGGTCCTTAGTCATCTTTAAAATTAACGGCAAACTGGGTATAAGAAATATTCATATTCCTAGTTATTTGAAGTTACACCTGTGTTGATTAAAATTCTTTCATTCGACATAGCGGAAAACTTAAAACTAAAGTTCTGTTCATAGGGGGAAAACAAGAAGGTAACTGGAGGGGAAGAAAGGGGCAGAACGTTGCGGGCTGCGCAGGAGCACGTTTTAAGGAAAGTTTTTCTATCTCACGAGGCTCACGGTGAAGAGTGGATTGTACCAAAAGCAAAAACCCGTAGGCGAGCGCAATGCGAAAATAGAACGGCATCACGCGAATAGCCATACATACAGAGTAAACGTACTGATGACATTGTAGCATTACCCTTGAAGAAGCATAATCGATCTTCTACGGCCATTTTTAAAAGAAGGACACCTCACCATCCGCCATTTTTAACAATCCCGGAAGGTTCGGAACGCCTTACACATCAGGTCGGCTGCTTCAACTTCGGAGAGAGGACGCCCCACTTACGGAAAGACGCCGAGAAGGTCACCCATCGACGCAGCACTGGTTTGTATTCTTTCGCTCTTTACTTTTGTCCGCTGCCCCTAGAAAGGGGTATAAACGAATAGCATCCCCCCACCCCCCCGATTGCTCTGAGCAGAATGTCAATCTCTTTCATTCGAGGACGTAAGTTAAGGCCTATCGAACGGAGTAAAGGGGAATAAATTCGTTATCAGGTTCATGTTTCTTGTATTCTCTTATATTCTAGTATATTATATTTCTTGTATTTTCTTATTTCTGGTATTCTCGCATTTTGCAAGTCCGGAATAGTATCTCGACTCATTCTCGAAACAAAATATTATCAGACAGAGTCAGTGACGTAAGCTCCGCTTATGATACACCTTTGTAAGTTTTTGACCGGCTCTTCGATGCTTCCTGAACCACCTCCACCCGTGTACTCAGTATGCGCGAACGTTCACTTGCTCATTTTTTTTAAAATAAAATCTGGGCGAATTCGATACATAATGAGGACAATGGATAATGTGCCGGAAATGGCGATGGGATGCAACTATTGTCGTTGTTGTGTAAAGTGGGCGCAATAGGGAGAAAGCATAAATGGCAACCCTTATCTTAGGTTCGAAGTTTCGGCTCTCGATAAGAATATTCATAGCAACCCTTTTGTTACTTAAACCTATGCCCTATAAAAAGCAAGCTTGCTCAAAGCCCTGCAATTCTGGTTGGAAAGCGTAAGTAATGGAAGGTATTAATCCTTAAGTGCTCTTGAAGTTCTTATGTCTTCCTCGGAGCCAGCTTCAGCATCGAATAATGTTAAGACTATGAACGGTTTATTGGAGAGGATTTCTTATACCTGGACAGTAAACGATATTTGTTCATGTATAGTAAACCCATATAGTAAAACTGCGTACAGCCCTCTTTTTTACAACAAAAATCGTGACTATTCATGGAGACTTCGTGTATCAATACACGATTTATCTAAAACAAAATATTTAGGTCTGTATCTCTGTCTTGACACGATGCCAAATGATAAGGCCGAAGTAAAATACACACTAACTGTCAGACGTTCTGGAGAAGGGGTTATCAAAACTGGACGTATGGACAGCAAATGCTTTACAAAAGACTGTTCATGGGGATTTAAACAATTTTTACCATGGTCTGAATCATCATTTAGGAAAAAAATCCTGAAAATCGATGTCAAAATTGTTGTCAAACTCCAAGATTTAGATCCGAAAGCTCACATCTTTGTATTGGGTTCAGATTTTCCCGAAGCGAAATTCCACAAAAGCATGAATGAACTGTTTGAATCTTCAAAATTCGCCGATGTTGTATTTGAGGTCGAGGAAACAAAGTTGAAAGCACACAAACTCATTTTGTCTGCAAGATCCCCTGTTTTTGCAGCCATGTTTACTCACGAAAGCGTTGAAAAACATTCTGGTGTTGTCAAAATCGTGGATTGCAGCAGTAACGTCTTTCGACTCTTTCTACGTTTCGTCTATTCCGGTGAAGTGGATATTTCATCTTTTGACGTTGCTGCAGAATTATACCGAATTGCGGAAAAATATGATTTTCCAGATTTAAAGCTGTGTTGCACGAACTTCATGTCTGTCAATTTAAATTTATCGAATGTTGGAGCTTCTCTCTTATTAGCAGAGACTTTTAGTATTAAGGACTTAAAAATAATCGCCATGGATTACATAGCAGAAAATATTAAAATTTTCAAGGATGTTAGAATGGAAGTGTATAAACCCATTCAGGAAAACAATCTTCAACTTCTAACGGAATTGTTGCTTCTGGTGAGTGAAAAATTGCTTTAAAAATCGATTTATGGTTTCGTAGGCGAAAGCTGGAAAACATAGTTTTCACACATATCTCTCTGCAGGGTGCGAATTAACGGGGGATGGAGGGGGATTTCCCCGGCTCGTTTAAATTTATCGCCGGCAGAAACTTTTAATTAACTTCCCTGCCAGGGATGATTGTTTCTCTCCCCCATGACATTAAAAAAACAAAACAAAACCTGTATTCACATCCTTTCTTTCTTTCATTTTTTCCCACAGTAATTTTTGGTGATTTTTGAGCGATATCTTGTAAAAAAAAGCCTTGTAAAAAAGTTTGATTCGCACCCTGAAGAAGGTTAATTTCAAAAGTGGTGAATGGTCCGTGCTTTATTAGACGGAGTACTAATTTTCAAAATAAAGGTAACACATATAACACTCGCGGTATAGACTAAAGTCCGTACCTTTCAAAATTGGAATATACCGTTGCACAAAGTTCAGAAGAAGGCCCTGCTAAAGTATGGATGTGCGGTTTGAACCTTTAAAACTCATTATTATTGTTTTATAGGTAAACTTAAAAGTATATCAATTAATTTCGTCTGCTAGGTCTTCTTTGTTGCTAAGTTGTTTACTCATGAAAGCATTGAAAAGGACTACTGTAAAATTAGCTGATTTGAGTGTTATATTCATGCATGTTTTCTACATTCTGCCTATTTCGGTGAAGTGCCTTTAGATGCCATTAAAATATCTTGAGTTTGAGAAACGAACGACTTCCTAGGTTTGAAACTATGTGTGTATCCAACTTCATGGACACTAATTGGCATTCATCGAATGGTCTACTCGTTTTTTGGTTAGCAAAGGCTTTTGGTGCCAA
>QLNU02015003.1:29523825-29536787 GCA_006491805.2 Dysdera silvatica | reverse complement strand
TGTTTATAGTTTTTTTTTTGGGGAGGGGGCTGTAATTTCCCTGAATGAGTGAAGGAGATGTTGTTCTGGTACCCCTTAGTGGAGGCACTACAGCATGGGGTGCCTTGGAGGGGTACGCATCGTGCTAATTGTCTTTCTTTGCACGAATTGTGTATAGGGTAGTATTCTTCAACTTCGTAGCACGGTGTGCAACTTTTACTCGTCAGAAGGTTGATTTCTCATTATTTTATAATTTTTATTTATAACATAAAACCATGCTATTTACATACACTTGTTACATATACTCGCATATTTCTACAGGTTACGGATGTCGTTTCGACATACGTTATGTCCTGCTCCATTCGGATATTGGGAGCAGAGGAATGTGCGGACAGTTTGCTAGCCGATCAGGTAGTCCACGTCCTTTCGTGGCGAAAGTTTTTCTCATCTGATCTTTTCATCATCTCATTGGCTGGCTTGAGATGACGACATCCACTTTGGGTCTTGGGTCAGCTGATTGGTCAGCGGTCCCCTGATGTTGGAATGTGGTGGGAGCGTTGATGGCTGGCGCCGCTGTCAACCGTTGACGGTGTGTATAGCCGCTACCTTCAATAGGTGGTATTTTCTCCAGTTGTTCCCAGTCTGAGGTTTCCCCATCAGGACAATTCGGCGCATCTTCTCATCTACCGTTAATGACATTCACCTGTCCCGATGGCGCCCACCTGGTCTAATGGCCTGCCTGGCATGCTCATCGTAACGATGGGTAGGTCAGGCGATATCTCCTGGGAACCTTTGTATTAGGGAGAAAGTATCAGCTACGTCGGCATGCTGAATGGGCATGAATCGCCCCAATGTATCGGTAAGGGGTTAGTGACGGGGAGAGACCCCATGCCCACCCCCGTATGCACCACTCTTGCTTCGGGCTTTTCCCTCGCTGCTCGTTTGGATCACATTCGAATTATGCTTGAATCTTAGAAATGCTGAATGCTAGAAGAAAAGCATCAGAACAGCTTAATATTTGAAACTGTCGCGATTCAGCGAAGTTAGAAACAGGTAACACTCATTTTTATTGGTCTTGGTCTGCCGTGTGCGGAGGAAAAATTATTTTAGTGATATCGAGAAATGCCCCAAACAAATTTTCCGACTTATCCTTGTGGTGGCGGCGCCACATGAACTCCTTACACACGCATAGGAGAAGCTTAAGCATGATGTTAGTGAAAGTATGACGTCACAAGTCAACATTCTAAAATTCTAGAGCAATTTCAGGAAAAGGGAAAACTAGGTGACGAACCATGCACTTGCGCCGGAACAACAAGGGCCATGCTGCGCCAGGACCTACAGCTTTACGAGGAATTCAAAATTCTTTTGGCCTGGGGAACAAACCTCCGGACTCCAGTTAGTAAATGGATTTTTTATTTCATTTCTTTTTTTTTGTTATTGGGAGTTAAACCCAGGATAATGACATTTCAGATGAATATATTACCATCGAACCACCGCAGGGCCTTTTCCAAGGAATGCAAACCTCGTAAGGCCTAGGAAATCAGCCACTGGACTGCAATGAGTAGTTAGTAAGTTAACATTTGGGGTTGGGAGAGGTAGGTGGCACCACTGGCAAGCATTGGTTAAGGACACGCTATAAGTGAATGTACCATAAGAACCCTAGCTGATTGAATTTTTACTGTAATGCCAGTCACTCTTAATAGTTTGGGGTATTATTTAAAGGAAATTTATCATCTCTTAAGAGTTTTAATTGGAATTTTAAAACCTCAGTGTAACAAGACGAGGTTGCTCAAGATCTGGGTGTAAGCTATATTTACCTTGTTTTACCTCATAAGTACTCATCTCAGCTTACCTCGTTTCTTTTAACATTACCTCACCTTTGTTTGTTTTTTGGTTTTACGGCTCAAAGACTACAGTGGTCATGCTGCGCCGGGACCTACAGTTTTCCGAGGAATCCGAACCTCTTAAGGCCTGGGGAACCAAACCCCGGACTACAGTGAGCAGTGCGATCTTTTATGAGATCTCTGAGTAAGCGTTCTTTTTGCACTGCTGGGAGTCGAACCCGGATTAGCCGCGCAATAGGAGAACGCGTTACCACACTGCGCCACCGCAGGGCCACCTCACCTTTGTACCTCTTAGTTTTTCCACACTCTTATATTTTCTTATTACCATTCTGAAATTATGTCTGAATATGCCCCCCCCGATTTCTTCCAATAATGATCCTTGTTGAAATCCTAGCAAAGAAATACTTAAAATCAATAATTGTGATAACTATGAAACAAAAACACATTTGATATGCTAAAAAAATATATTTCGTTAATACATCTTCAGGTTTGTGCAAAAGGTCACTTAAACTTTAGTTTTCAGATGTTGCAGTGGAAATTGCTGACAATGACCAACTGCATATGGAGATGAAATCGATATAAAGAGGTTAATCTCCTATCCTTTTGTATAGTACATACTGATACTAAATGGATGCATATCTGTTACAGCGAAAATTTTGATGCTGTAAAAACGACAGTAAATGAGGTTCAGCCGAAGGATATAGCATCGATTCAAATTGCTCAATGTCTGTTCTCTCAGGAAAAAGTAGAAAGTTTTTTTGGCATATATACGAGTAAGATCAAACTTCAGCATTTTACCTTATATTATTAAGGGTTCAGAAGCACAGAATGGCTATCGTTGACCCAATTGTTACATCGACAAAGAAATAGAAGTACTATAAAAGCCAAGGGAAAGACTGAACGCTCCATTACTGCAAAATTGAACTACATTTTAGAAAAAACCAAAAAACCAAAAAACCTCTGGGTTTCAGACCCAAAAAAAACCTTGTATCTTTACCGGTGAGGCAGAAACATTAGGAATCGATAAAGAATTTTTCATAAAAATGAATGCGTTTTCTTCAAATATGCTCCAACAACATACGTAAGTTTCTGAGAGCCGAGTCGTTGTACTAACATAATATGCAAGTGTTGAGAAGAGCTTTTCAAGGCATAAGAATCTGCTTTCAGAAAATAAATCTGACTTTTGAAAAGGTTATTAAGAAACGTATAATTATTCAGTGCATTTTTGATGTTCTTGCAAGTGGTTAGATTACACATCATTAAAATTCATTTATAACATTATTTACTTTCTTCTTTTTTTTTTTATTTTCTTCACACGTATCATGAAGGAAGAATGAAAATTCTGGTCTTTGAATTGCGCAAAGTTAAAGTTATTTAATTTACAACTTGGAAAAATACAATACAAATTGTTTTGGGGGATTTTTTTTCTTTAAATCTTGAGGGCATTTTTTTTACTTTTGATTTTTAGGTCATTTTTCCATCTTTTTAAGGGAATTTTTCATCTTTTCAAGGGAAATTTTCCATCTTTTAAAAGGAATTTTTTCATCTTTTTAAGAGCATGGTTTAGGAATTTGTAGGTCATCAAGAGCCGAGCCCTATTTATCATCCATAAATTTTGAGAGGTTTTGGTCCTTCAAATATTTCTGAGAAGTTAGTGCACTGGCGCCCATATGGGGGGGGGCAGAGGGGGGCTCGAGCCCTCCCTCTAGCTGTTTAAAAAGTTTTGCCCGAAGCTAATATGCATTTACTTTCAAAAGTTTTAGAGTCACATTTTAAAATAAGGTATTTTTTAGCTCATTACTAATTGTCAAGCAGTATCAATTATTTTTGTAGCGTTTTGGTATCTTGTACATTCATTCACTAAAATTCTCGACAGCTTTGAGAAGGAGGTAATAATTTTTCTCATACCCCCCACCCCACCTCCACACTAGAAGTACTCGTATGGGCGCCCATGCCTTCTAGCCGTTGTTTGAAAACTTGATTTTCTCAATTCTGCTATGCATTTACTTTCATTAGTTTTGATCACGTTTTAAAATAAGATACTTTTTAACTCATCAGTAATTATCAAGCAGTATTATTTATTTTTGTAGTAGCAATTTAATAATATCTTGTACATTTACCAAAATGTTTGACAGCCTTGAAGGAGGTAACGATTTTTCTCAGCACCCCCACCCCCACTTACCACTAGAACTACTTACACGGGTGCTATCACTACGTTAGTGGGAGGACAAAGGATTCTCGGTGGCCTAGGTAAAGGTAGGTAAGTATTGTGCAAGGAATTCAATGGGAAGGGTGGCTGCCGGAGGCAGCGCTGTAATCCGAGCCTAGGCAAGGAACATAGAATTCCAAGGCCGTAGCCACACAGGATTTAATTTTCGGAGTTCAAAACTTTACAGCACGTATTGATATAATCACCGCATGCAAGGCCGTAGCCAAGTCCGATTAAATTTAGTTTCAGGGGACCAGTCCTAATACCCTCTGGATACGGGCGTGTAGATTCCCTCTCTATGTTCTTCGTTGTTTGTTTTGTGGTTTTACGGCTCAAAGACTACAATGGTCATGCTGCGCCGGGACCTACTGTTTTCCGAGGAATCCGAACCTCTTATGGCCTAGGGAACCAAACCCCGGACTACAGTGAGCAGTGCGATCTTTTTATGAGATCTCTGAGTAAGCGTTCTTTGTACACTGTTGGGAGTCGAACCCGGATTAACGGCGTACTAGGCGAACGCGTTACCACACTGCGCCACCGCAGGGCCTATGTTCTTCGACCTATGATCCTTACGAGTTGGCGTTCGTGATCAAAATTATAGCACCAATATTTGAGCTAACTCGCCAAAAATGCAATGGAAATTTCTGCAAGGTTTCAAGGTCCTGTTGCTGTATGTTTCGGTTTACGACGCATGCGCAGTCGCTAATCTGATGTTTGTGCTGTGTTTTCATGACGGCTGGTTCTCACGTGCAGACAACCGATGACGCTAACCACCTTGCGCCCGTGAAAACACAAAATGTACACATGTAGTTTAACTTCCTGATACCAGATGACTTTCCAAGCTCCTTCCCTTCTACATTCCCTCCAATCGTCTAGTATTCCCAGAAGCGGTTCCTCGTGGAAATTCGCCCCCCCCCCCTCTACCGTGTATGAAAATTTTCCGTGTGGGAATAATTATGAATAGAGCCCGGATTATATGCAAATGTGTATTTTAGCACTTTTCAGCGCCAGTGCATATAAATGCATAAAAAAAGGTGAATTCAAACATGTTTCATTCAATACTTTTAAGAATTTTATAATTCTTTTATCGGAAATTTTTGACACAACTATAAACTTTTCTTTTACTCATATTATGAGCAGAAAGAAAAAATGGACTTGTAAATAAATGTGCATATTTAATTATGTCCTCATACGTCAAAAAAATGTAATTTCATTTAAAGTTCAATTAGCCACTACCCGTAACATGGAGATGGAAGAGTTTAGTTCCATTGTGATAAACGGGTATAGTCCGTTCACGCTGAGTTGGCATCCGATCCCGTTAGCAGACGAGTTTTGCCATTGCAGTCATTGGCGTACTCGGGGGGGGGGGGGTTGTTGGGGGTTGTAACCCCCCATTGCAATGAAATTTTGTATATTTAACATAGGAATATGTGAGTTGTAGCTCTGTACCTCCCCACGTAGGAACTTTCTGCATACGCCTATGATTGCAGTAGAGGGTACAGCGTCTTCCTGAACTCGTTTTTCCCGCGCGAAAAATGAGTTCTGGAAGACACTGTACCCTCTACTGCAATGGAACAAGCCGTCTACTAACGGGACTGGTCGCCAACTCAGCGCGAACCAACTATAGTTAATTTAAGGTCAGATTAGACACAACAAATACTCATATGGGGTAAAATTCCGCACCATTTGTCTACTAGTAATGCACGTTGCTGATAGTCTATTATGGATACATCCATTATAAACTACCCGGATTTTTTTTAAAAATATAATCCAATAATATTAGTAGATCCGGAAGGACCTTTTTGGTTTAAATGCTATTGATTAACAGAGGACAAAGTGTAATTGTTCAGAACGTTGATGGAAAACTTGTGATATGATAAAATAAAAATTATGCTATGTCAAATATCTCTACTCAGCTAGTTAGTAATGAAATCAATCTTTTTATTTTAAGGTGCACGGTATTCGTTTTTTATATAAGTGAAAAAATATTTAAGTACATATCTTACCCATTTGATTGCATATAAAAGCATATTTTGCTAGTTTTTAGTACATATAATTCCGGCTCTATGAGTGAAGATATACTCATCGGATACTCCACTATAATATAGGAATTCTGTTGATCAAGAGGTGGGGGGAGAAGGTGTAAATAGCAAGCGTTCGCTAGTAGCTCTGTGTATCAAATTATTGAATGAGTCGGCTCGTTTATGATGAATGGGCAAAACCACTCAGCGAAGAACGTGGCACATCTGTATTCGCTACCAGAAATATTCAAACCGGAGTTTTCTACCTAGCAGACAAACGCGTTAGTTAGCACTCTGTCACCGTATTAGATCAGATCAAAACGAACGCCTGGTTATAACAGAAATGTACACTTTTTTCTGAATGGTTTTGGAGCTTGAATCCACTTTCATGCATTCAGTGCCGGATTTACGCATAGCCAGGGAGCACGGGCGGATCCAGAGGGGCGGGGTCTGTGGGGCTCGCCCTCCCCCCAGAGCTGTCGTAAGTGCGATTTTCAGGTTTTTGGATTCAATAAATAAAAAACATTTAAAATTACTACTTGTAGCAAATAAAAAGTATTTTTTAAATTTTATAATCATATATTAATAAATACTCCCTGTCTGAAAATATGGTATCTATTTTAAACGCAGGAAGTAAACATTTGAGTAAGGAACTAAGATTAGTGCGTAACTGATGGACAAAAATTACTTTTAAATGTAGGCCTATGCCGTATTTTTGGACAAAAAAAATCAAATGTGTACCACATTTTCGGATGAAAAAATTCAAACTTATACCATATTTTTGAACAACAAATTTTTTAAATGTATACTTTATTTTTGGACGTAGGGAGTTCTAAATTCTAAAAATAATGTTGAAGATTTTTTATCTCTTCACCTTTTTCCTGTCAAACGCAGTTGCGCGCCCAGAATAATCCCATGGGGGGCCCAGTGGTGCAAGGAATGTTTGGTGGAAATAAAGGGCCAGTCTCCATATCAACTACGATTGTTTTTTTGTGCTCATTTGTCATTATTAAATTACTAATAATTCTACAGTGCAAGATACTTAAATAATTAAAAATAGTAGTAGATTTTGTTTATACAATTCTACAATGGCCAGCCCTTGTCTCCCACAAAAAATCACGGGTTTAGTAAAAAGTTGAAAATAACCCCATTGTGCAAAACTTGCTTATGCTTGCCTTCTGTCCACAATTTCATCTACAGGCTCAGAAGTGGATCAAGACTATCAGACGCCCCTGGCGTTAAAAATTTCGAGGCTCTTAGACCCTAAACAAAAAATTTTGTAAAAAACTGACAATTTTTTCGGAAAGATTTCAGTATTTGTTTAAACCGGCAACATGCAGCTAATAATAAAAATCAACGCGCGTTTCAAGAAGAATCGGAAATTTATTCAAAAAATTTAACAGTAACTAAATTAAACAACAATATCAATCAACGTTTATTGGCGTAGTGATACCAGCGCCGATGTCATGGCGTGATTAGATGGTGAAACGTTCGAAAGAAAATAAATATTTCTGCGTTCGATGGGACCTGAACCCACAACCTTCCACTTGTCGAGCGGAAGCTCTACCTACTGAGTGTTCAATTCATATAAATAAAGTAACTAAATTATCTGAGTGCTTAAAAAGGGTTTTCTATATGAATTTGCGTCTTGATTTATCTTTGGCAAATTCATCGATGATTTAAGTATCTATTTCGTCCAAAATTTCTTGTTCTATGTATAATATGGCCATGTTGTTGAATCTGTTTTTTCCCATCGTACTTCTTAAATAGTTGTTAACGCGTTTTAGAACTGAAAAAGGTCTTTCACCTGATGCTTCTGATATCGGTATTGTTAAAAATATTTTCAAAATAACCTTTACGTTAGGAAAAGTCGAAGATATGTCCCCTGCAGCTGAATAAATTCTTGATGCGGTTTAGATGGTATCTTTGTTTTCTTGTAGAAATAGTGAATACTGATTTAGTTCATCGTCAAAATTTGAAATATCAATGCCATTTTTATAAAAATCCTGCGTGATTTTTTTGCTTCATTTGATAATATGTGATCAAAAAATACTTTAAAATGTTTTATAGTAGCTTCATATGTGTGAATTCTTCGAGATAGTTCTGCCTTAATCATCAACATAGAGATTTCGAAATTATCGGGGAGGGGAGGGCGCCAAAGTACATATTTATTACATAGAGATTATTTATTACATATTTTGTACATTTATACATTACAGTATATGTAAAATTGCAATTTATTTCAAATTATTTCGTGGTGGGAGTACAGGCCCATAGAGAGATTTCAAGTATTACGTAAGCACCTTTGGGTTGGCTTTGTGCTTATTTCCCTTTGTTAGCCAATGTTAATTTTTGCTTACCCGGAGGGTGGGGGTTGAAATGGCCAAAATATTGCTTACGTAATACTTGAATTTCCCCATATAACCCTACGCCCATAGCCTTGTTTGACAGTGAAATATTCTGTTCCTGCAAATTTATGACCGACTTCGTTGCTTGTATCGAAAACCACTTTCTCTTCCGTGGTCTATGAGCTTGTTCATCTTGGTCGTCAAATGATAAACTAACAACTAACTTCTTTTTTTCACTTTTTCAAATTCTTCTCTGAAATGTTCGATAAAATTATCTCATGACCTTAGTAGAATAGAATCTTTTAATACAATTGTTAACTCGTTAAGATAAACACCAAGGGAAAAAGAAAATCTGTTCGTATTAACAATAACTTGTCTTATTCGGAAAGGATATTATGCTATAAAAACTGACGGAACTTCGGAGAACGATTGGTATTAAAAGTAATTCGTTTTAAGCGTGCTCGTCTTAACGAGGTTCGACTGTAGCTCACACACACACACAATCAGCGTAGTGTGAGCTACAGTCGTATCTCGTCTTAAGGAGATACGACTGTAGCTCACACTACGCTGATTGCAGTGATTTGCTAGTAGTATTTATTCTCTGTAGAATGGTATTCCAAACGAATATCATTAGGGTGGTTTCATATTTGTCCATTTTTTTCAGAAGTGAAGTTGCTTCGATTGTTGTAGTCTTTTTATTTTCTTCTTTTGAGTCACGGATTTTAGCTAAAAGTTTTTCTTTTTTAGGTAAGTTTAACCAAGTTTTACAACCCGTATGGCATCTGCTCTTGCTGACAGACCATCTTGTGTCTGAAACTTTCTTCATTGAGACGACGTACTCACACTTTTCTAATTTTTTGCACAAAACTCGGCAGAGATGGGTTGACGCAGAAAAAAAAATGTGAATAAATTCCGCACAAGCATAAAATATTGAATCTCAACGCTACAACTTTCTGCAGAAAAATTTCCGACTAAATTTAAAGAGTGATTGGTACAAAGTATATTAACCGCACTTGGCCTATTCTTTAACCTCTGATTGCTTATCCCGTGATTTCCACGGGCAACATGAAAGTAACAAAATTTTCTCATCCCGCGATTTTCGCGGGTATGAAATTTTTCCATCTTTCATCTGTCATCATCTTTGGTTACAAAAATGTGCTACATATTTTAACTCTCAATTACATGTAGATTTGAAATATGTAATAAAAAAATATGCAATTTTTGAAGCGATTTTGATAAAAAGAAAAAGAAATTGAGCAGTCAGAGAGTTAATACATGTGCCTGCAGGCCTAAGTACTCCCCTGACACATTGGAAGCATTGTCAAATAATTGTAATCGACAATTTTTAATATCCACTCCTGATTTTGATAAATTCTTCAATATTCGTTCCAAATGTGAAGACATATGTCCTTCTATGGGGATGAGCCCCACAAAACTTTCTTTGATATCACCACTGAGTAAAACATATAACAAATGTCAATTGATCAACATGTGACACATCGGGCGCAGAATCAAAATGATATTGTGCATAATTAACTTCGCAGCCTTAATTTTATCAATTATGAGCTTTCTTACTTATTTACCAATGATACCTATAAATTAGTCACAAATATGGTGAGACAAATGGCTAACGTTTCCTCGTCCTCGACTGGCATATTTCTCTGGGTACTACTTAAAGAAATCATCATATTCACTGACAAATTCCAAGCACGTCAAGTAGTTTCATTTTCTTGTAGAATCCTCGCCGCCTTCGTGATCTCTGAATACTAACCCTAAACGACTCAAGAATTTCATTCGCTTCAAGACTTCTTTCTGTTAATGTTCTTTATTTTCTCTTCTCTGCAATAACTGAGTATCAATTCTATTGAATTTTGATGACCTTTTAAATAAAGCACACATGGCTGACATATTCTCTTTGGATATTTCGTGGTCGGATAAAATTGCGGTAATTGATTTCCAAGTTTGAAAACCAGTTATAAATTTGAACTTCGATGTCGAAAACAGTTTGCAAGGGTAGCAGTAAACACCTTCGTTTGTTTTTGAAAATATTAGCCAATTCCTCTCTTCCTTGATGCCATTTGTTTTTATCTTATAAAAATATTGCATCTTTCGCTTTTTGTATTGTAGCAGTTTTTAACTAGGAATCTCTGGAGCTCGGGGCCTATTATAATCGAGAACATATTATAAATATTACAAATATAATCCGCTCGAAAAAATTAAAAAAACAAAAAAATATAAAATTCCATTTTCCGATCCAACAATGATTTGCAAATGGGCTTATAATAACATAAGGATTTCAAAAATGTATCGGAGGTGCGGTGGATTAAACTCAGCCTGTATATCACCCTTTCTCCCTTTTGTGACGTTTTAAAAACTCATCAGCATTATGAACTGAATCCTTATGACAGAGAAAAATTCTATGTTGGCTGAACTTCTCCAAGGCCTTCTTCAAATTATTAATTTCTTTCGAAACAAGTTGACTTGTGGCTTGTGTCAATCTTAAACAGACTTCATGGGGGGAAAGAGAACACATAAAATTTGCTATAGATACTGCCTTCATCCTTTGGGTAAACTAGATAGTTATGCTTACTAAGTTCAGAAGAGCAGAACATCCAATTGTGTGTAGTGAGATTTTCCTTGACTTTATACAGCACTTGTGACGGTCGTGGGAAAATTGCAATTTTCATATGGTTCCCAAAGATTTTTTAGCACTGTTATCCTATCTTCATCAGTGAGGTTAGATTTCTTGACATAATTAGAAATATCTGCAGTCAGAATTTCTATTTCAACTGTGTTTGATATTGTGTTTTGGTCTACCTTTACCTCCTAGAAAGCGTTTGAAGACAGCCCCTAGCCACTACTGCCCAAAAAAGCGTTGATAACTATGTTTCTTAATTGATGAGATTGCTGTTGAGGCAAACAACAGCAGTAACTAGGGGATGTCTTCAAACGCTTTCCAGGAGGTAAATGTAGATCATAACAAAATATCATACACAGTTTTCATTGTATCATACACATATCTCTAATTATGTCAAGAAATCTAACCTCACTGATGAAGAGAGGACAAAAATGTCTTTGGCAACCATATGCAAATTGTAATTTTCCCACAAGCGTCACTAGTGCTGTATAAAATCAAGGAAACTCTGACCACAGTCGGAAGTTCTGCTCTTCTGAACTGAGTAAGCATAACTATCTAGCATACCCAAAGGTAGAAGACAGTGCCTACAGAAAATTTTGTGTGTTCTCTTTTCACCCCATGAAGTCGGTTTAACATCGACGCAAGCCACAGATGAACTTGTTTCAAAAGAATTTAATAATTTGAAGAAGGCCTTGGAGAAGTTTAACCCACGTAGAGCTTTTCTCTATCATAATGATTTAGTTCACAATACCCATGAGTTTTTAAAACGTCACAAAAAAGAAGAAAGGCTTCTATAGATGAGGTAGTGGACACGAGGCAAGCATATGCAAGTTTTTGCACAATAGGTTTGTTTTCAACTTATTACTAAACCGGTGATTTTTTTTTTGTGGGAGACAAGGTCTGGCAATTTTACAATTGCATAAATAAAATCTACTACTAGTTGTTTAAGTACTTTGCACTGATGTATTATTAGTAACTTAATAATGATAAATGAGAGCAAAAAATCGTAATTGATATGGCCCCTGGTCCTTTTTTTCACCAAAAATTCCTTGCACCACTGGCCCCTCTTTAGGAATATTCTGGATGCGCCACTGTATATAACTAGCGTTGCTCGCGTGTGATAGAGATATTCCTTTAAATGTAGAAAACGTTATTGCAAAATCTTCGCACATTCGCAGCCGTAGAGGTGGGTTTTTGCTGTAATATATATTTTAATATATATTGAAAAATTATAAAGGGGATGTTGCTTATAAGTATTTGAAACATATCGCTTCGTTTCCTCCGGATTCTTATTCAACTTTCAAAATGCGTTTCTCAATATTGGCGCGGGCCCCAAACACATCTTAGATGTTTTGAAGCGTGTTTAGAGCGACATTTAGACACATGAAATGCCGCTTGAATTTGGATTTTTTTTTTTTTTTATTAAGTACTGTACTCAGAGACTTACGAAAAAGAAAAAAACAAAAAAAGTGACAAACTCGATGCCCTTCTTTCTGTGCTTATGGAATTGGAGCTCCCCCAGACCCTTTACCTGGATCCGCCCTTGCTAAAAAGAGTTCAAGTATTACGTAAGCACCTTTACGTAAGCACCTTTGGGGGAGGGGGTTGTTGTTGTGCTTATTTTCCTATGTTAGCCAACATTACTTTTTGCCTACGGGGGTGTGGGTGGGGGTGTGGGGGGTGTGTGTGTGTGGGGGTATAAAATTGCAAAATATTGCTTACGTAATACTTGAACTGGTTGTTGGCCGCCCAGGTGCGAAAGCAATATCACCGCGTTATTTAATTTAATGTTATTTAATTAAAAATTTTATATGTGCAGTATCATGGACGCCCATATAGGGGAAAGGGGAGCTCGACCCCTCCCCCCTCCCAGCCATCCAAAATTTTGATTTGCCCGATTCTGCTATGCATTTACTTTAAAAA
>QLNU02015003.1:29500875-29511345 GCA_006491805.2 Dysdera silvatica | reverse complement strand
AAAATTCTGTTCAAGCTGTAAATAAAAAATATGTGGATTCGACAATTTTATTAAGAAAATTGTGTTTTAGAGCAATGACCCTAAAATTTTGAATAAATCAACTAAGAATCGTGGGAATTTAAAGGAAATTACAGCTTGGAACACGTGTCATAAACTATGTTCCAAAAGTAGAAAAAGCTACAATGAATTGTTTGACACAACAACGGCGGCAAGGGCGAAAAGGCGGACTTTTGGCTATATTTTTCAATTTTTTTCTTTATGTACGGCTTGGGCACGTGCGTTTGTATCACATTATTTTATGCTTATATGACCCGAAGCTATATGCTGTAGGCAGTGTCGGATCCAGAGGGGCATTTGAGGGATGTCTTGCCATGCCAGCTCAATAACACATACCTAATGATAATTTCTGATAATTTATAGGATTAATAGGCTATTGATTGGTTAGGAGGTCCCCCCCCACCCGTGGATACATCCCTGATTTAGAAGAGCGCTAGGTAATTCCGGGTTTCTTTGTCTCTGCTGTATTATTAGCTCATTTACTTAAATTATGTATCAAAAATTGCATTTAATTCATGCAATTGGCTACGTAGCAACGTGATGGACGTAAACAGTAGTTACGCTCTACAGCCAAACCGCCCCCCGCCCCCGGTACAGGGATATAGAAAAACATGCCTTATTTAGTATCCCCAACAACCCCCACTTATTTTGTCGATATAGTTCCGGAGCACCCTGTATATTGTGGTTAACTTAAACTACTAAAACGAAGTAATTAACTACTTTTTTCTTCTCAAAAATGCATCAAATATGAATTTATTTTCAAAGAAAAATTTCTGACTGAGGTGACACCCCTGGAAAAAATAAGTCAATTTGTAGTTAAAATTATTTTTTTTTTAAAAAAAGTCGTTAACTAGTAGTTATAATTGACTTTGAAGAAAGTAATTAGTAATTTAGTTAAATTACTGTTAAAATTCTTCTCCACAACTCCACGAACAAAATTGGATTGAAAGTGTGCACTTTGATTGATTGATTGATTGATTGTTTGGCTTTTTTATGGCGCAAGAGCATCTGGGCTATACTGCGTCGTGTGCACTTTGAAAATTTGCTTAGAATAAGGCCTGCCCTGTGGTGGTAACGTCTTCGCCTAGAGTAGGGTTTTTCAACTTTTATAAGGCCACAGCCCGGTAAATCATTTTTTATAAAAAGAGGGCCCGGTAAATTCTTTTTTTTTATAAAAAGAGGGTCCTGTAAATTCTTTTTATAAAATGAGGGCCCGGCAATTTTTTTTTACAAAATAAAGGCCCGGTAAATTATCTTTTTATAAAAAGAAGGCCCGGTAAATTATCTTTTTAATAAAAAAGATAACCGATAAATTCTCTTTTTATGAAATGCTTGCTTGCGGTTTTACGGCTCAAAGACTACAGTGGTCATGCTGCGCCGGAACCTACTGTTTTCCGAGGAATCCAAACCTCTTAAGGCCTAGTGAACCAAACCCCGGATTACAGTGAGCAGTGCGATCTTTATGAGATCTTTGAGTAAGCGTTTTCTTTGCTCTGCTGGGAGTCGAAACCAGATTAGCCGCGAAATAGGAGAACGCGTTACCACACTGCGCCACCGCAGGGCTTCTATGAAATGAAGGCCCGGTAAATTCTTTTTTATATGGAGAATGTCCGGTCTCGACAAATTTACCCCTACCTTCCATTTTCTTTTAAAAAAAGCTCATACATTAGACTATGAGTATGAATGATTAATTATGGCATATTCATAAAAGGTATCAATACGCCCCTTCGTTAATACATCGTCTTTTAGTTCACTTCCTTGCTGACTGCTCACTGGTATTTGCAACACAGATGTTATTACGTTCAATTTTTAGGACAGAGGGTGCACCACACATTATTATACTCGACTTGTATGCATTTTTTATGACAGGTGCATCCTTTTTTAAATGCTAAAAGATTTCAATGTCTTAAAACTCTCGATTGTTCGTAAATGGCCACATATTTAAAAATATACGGCTTGGTCATTGTCAGTTGCTGAGCAGATGTTATTTATACGTTCTGGGTCTGGGTTTTCCGACGCATTCGCGACTATTATTCTCATCAGAATACTTCCACGATGAAATTTGTTTAGAAAACTAAACGAGAATTAGACGGGACTAAATACTGCTTTCCGTTTCCGCGTTAGAGAGTTTCCGTAGCTAATATTAACTACCACTGACTTTTGAAGGGACCGCAAAAAAATTCCGTGTTGAGCAAGTTTCCGCTTTATGTAGGTTCCGCCTAAGACAGTTTTCACTGTATATGGTTAAGCCTGTGGCAACTTAAAAAAAAATCGCCAATGGCGAATAAGAATTTGCTCGTTACGCCAAAAAAAAAATCAAATTAAAAATAAATTCCCCTATTTTACTACTTCTCGCATAGCTTTCAAGTTTCAGTGTAATTACTGAAATTTTAAAAATTCAGAAAATTGAGTTTTTCAGATCAATTCTTTCGGTTTCTCTCATTACGCATGTAATGACTTAGGTCCCGATTCAAGTTGCGATTGGCACTTCCTTTTTCAGTATTGAAGTTCTGTTAGGGCGATTATCACTTCCTTACATAAGCACCCCCCCACGTTATCAGCAAAAATAAGCAAATCTCAAACCCCCCTCCTCCAAAGATGCTCACGTAATACTTGAATGACCCCTTACGGCACGTGAAACACTTGCGCTGGCTCTATATCAGGGGTGCGCACGCAATAGATCAATAAGTGCCGCATTCCAATTTATTATATATTATAAAGAACCACACCATGGTCGCATAGTATTAAATACACAAATTTAATTAATATGGTTACATATTGTACCAAAGTCTTAAGTGCTATGTAAATTATACATATAAGAAAATATAATTAAGAGAAAGAAAATACAAAATAATTATTTAAAATTTTTATAATAACTCCTAGATGGACCTATCGACGCAAGCGCAGATCTGCTCTCGAAGCGATTACGCAAGACTTCTACTTTTCATTAATCTATTCACTTTCTTTGTTAGTCAATTTAACAAGGTTGTAAAAAAAAAAAACTTCTGGAAAAAGTAAAAAAAATGATTGAAATTTTCGATGAGAGCCGCATTTTCCCACTATATTCTAGCTCTATATTCTAGCTATATATTTGCTCTATATTCTAGCAACGCCTGCATCGTTTGAATCTGTTTTTACGAAAGGACAACCGAAATCTTCTTTCAAAACCTGCATCTTTCCGAAGGATTGTCTCCTAGTGCGCCGCTAATCCGGGTTCGACTCCCAACAGTGCAAAGAACGCTTACTCAGAGATCTCATAAAGATCTCACTGGTCACTGTAGTCCGGTGTTTGGTTCCCCATGCCTTAAGAGGTTCGGATTCCTCGGAAAACAGTAGGTCCCGGCGCAGCATGACCACTGTAGTCTTTGAGCCGTAAAACAAACAAACAAAGACCGAAGGATTGCGTCTAGGTCAGCGATAGCCAACTAAATTCATCGAAGACCGCCTAAACCATAGAAGGTTCCATCAGATGGGCTAATATTATATTTTTCCCTATTTTTTTAAAAAAATTCAACATTAAAAATTTAGCTTATCAATTGTTTATAACCTTATTGAAGTATCAATGATTACACTTGTTTTTGTTTTGTTTTACGTTCTGATATTTTATGAATGTTTTATATAATTTATTTAGCAATTTTTATGTGTTAACGATTTGAAGATAAACACACCACCTTATTTTTATCGCTATTTACTTCACTTTGAATTTTTCCTTCTCACCATCTTCTGACGAAACGGAAACGACCATAACAGAACAGAATCTTTAAAATGCAGCCGAAATCGTCTGCTTGTAAAAATAAAATTAAACATTAAAACAGATTTAATTTTACTTACTTTATTTGTGGCAACAGTTTCCAAACCACGGCAGTCTATTTGTGATGCAAACGATTGTGTTGCAGCCTCATCATTTCTGAAATCGCGAATCCGTAGAAGGAACAGTTAATCCTATCGAAGACTTAAAAGTGCTATTAAAAAAATATTGAAAAGAGAGAACGGAACTTATAACAATCTTTGATCTATAGAGGCCAGCCAATCCAACTCCTTCCTCGAAAAGCGCGGCGCCATTAATTACCAAGACATTAAATTAATATGTTAAATTAATAATTTAAACTGTACTATAAATAAACATATTCGCGAACATTGCGGCATTCGCCACTATATCGCACCCTTGCGACGAAAGTGTTACAACTCAAAAAATCCCAATTTTCAGGAAACGCAAAAAACTGTTTCTGATTGAATTGAGGGACATTTTGTTCATTTAATAACTTCAGTCCTCAGATCAGTTTCTGAAAACATCAGATGAGGCAAAAATTTGCTTCATTTATTAGACCAAAACCCTTATTATCACGACGTTTTGAGTTATAACGGTTTATGAGTTGCGTTAAAGGTTTGCATAATGTACTATTTTGAATTATAACGGTTTCGTTGATCGCTTTTTGACATTTTACAGATGCCGAGCAAGAACTGAAAACGGGAAATACTATTTTGACAAGCGGAAAGCTAAACGTCATGCTTTCCATATAAATACCAGTGTTCTATAGAGTTTTTATTTTTTGTTTAAATTAAAATTTATTTCAATAAAATTGAATTTGATTTATTATATACCAAGAGATAATACTTCAATATAAGTTAATATTGTTTAATGTTTATGTTTCAATTTATGAATTTGTTTTTCAAAATATTTATTGTCGATACAAAAGTGTAGCAATTTTTTATGTTGCCATCACGGATTGTGATATCATTTCATACCTGGTTTTTCGCGCAGAAAAACGTGCAGAAAAAACCAGGAATGTTTTAATGTATAATAAACTAAATATTTTTATATTAAAATATATAATATAAACTAAATATTTTTATATTAAAATATATAATATAAACTAAATATTATTATAATTAGAAAAGGGTAATAATTGTAAGATATTATTACCCTTCTCAGCATGAACACCCATATAAGCGGGAAAGTGAGGGGCCCAAGCCCCCCCCCCTACCACAGCCGTTTAAAAATTTTATTTGCCCGATTCTGCTATGCATTTACTTTCAAAAGTTTTACAGTCGCATTTTAAAATAAGGTACTTTTTAGATCATCTACTAATTGTCAAGCAGTATCAATTATTTTTATAGTATTTTGGTATCTTGTACATTCACTAAAATTGTTTGACAACCTGGAGGAGGTAATAATTTTTCTCATAAATATGTACTAAAAAAAATTTTTTTTAGCTCTTGAAAATCTTACGTTTTGCATTTTAAAACGAATAGATTTATTATTAAGGAAGTGTTCAAGTATTATGTAAGCAATAATTTAGCCATTTTATCCCCTTTCCCCTGGTAAGCTTGGTTGGTTGGTTGGTTGCTTTTTGGTTTTACGGCTCAAAGACTACAGTGGTCATGCTGCGCCGGGACCTACTGTTTTCCGAGGAATCCGAACCTCTTAAGGCCTAGGGAACCAAACCCCGGACTACAGTGAGCAGTGCGATCTTTATGAGATCTCTGAGTAAGCGTTCTTTGCACTGCTGGGAGTCGAACCCGGATTAGCGGCGCACTAGGAGAACGCGTTACCACACTGCGCCACCGCAGGGCCCCCCTGGTAAGCAAAAATTAACATTGGCTAACATAGGAAATAAGCACAACAACAGAGGCAACCTCCCCTCCCCCTAAAGGGGCTTACGCAGAGCAAAAAAATTCGGTATACATTAAATCGCATGTTTTATACAGCATAATTTCTATGACAGTATCTCACAATATGTCTGTCAGGGCCGGGTTAAGGGGTACTAAGGGGCTGCAGCCCCGGGCCCCCTAGATTTTGTATTGGTGGAAGGCGCCCCCAAAATAAAGACAAATATTATTAGTTTTCATTTTCCGACATACTAACTAATGGCGCAGTATAGTCCAGATGCTCTTGCGCCATAAAAAATCCAAACATACTGTACTGTAGTGAAAGCAATGTGTTTTTTTTTACTTAAATTTTATGGCCAACTATACTCCAGCTATTTATTCTCAAATATATTCAGACATGGGCGGATTTACCATTTTGCCGCCCCTAGGCTATTTTTGCTGCCCCATAACTACTTTTTGCCGCCCCTTCCTACCCGCCACCTCCAATCAGTAGTAAGAACATAAAAATTGATACATTCAATATACGCCCAAAACTTTTGTATTGACAATAAATATTTAAAAAAAAACAAACTCATAAATTGAAACATAAACATTAAACAATATTAACTTATATTGAAGTATTATCTGTTTGGTATATAATAAATCAATTTCATTGAAATAAATTTTAATTTTAGCAAAAAAAAAAAATATATTGAATGCTGGTATTTAAATGGAAAGCATGACGTCTGGCTTTCTTCTAAGCATCTGATTATATCATCGTCTGGTATTGATTTTGTTCTATCAGACTCAATACACAAAATTTTGCCGCTCTAATCTATAGCCTAGTATAGTCTATTGGGGAATACGGCACTGTGTTCAGATCAGGGATTTACCATACACATACGTACGTTCTTTCGGATTGGCGCAGTATAGCCCAGATGCTCTTGCGCCATAAAACACCTAACCAAACGTTCTTTCG
Source organism: Dysdera silvatica (assembly GCA_006491805.2). Taxonomy (NCBI): domain Eukaryota; kingdom Metazoa; phylum Arthropoda; class Arachnida; order Araneae; family Dysderidae; genus Dysdera; species Dysdera silvatica. The sequence continues at coordinate 29,504,720 of QLNU02015003.1, read as the reverse complement.
GGAGCCCTAAATTAAAGACAAAAAGGCATATTCAGCATTGACGGGCCAAAAACTCCAGGTCCCGGTATCCCACTCCCCCAAAGGGGAGGGCTGATAGCACGTGCTACGGGCAGAGCCGACGAAAGGACGCAGCAGGGCTATAGCCCTCGGGGCCCGAATAAAGTCTAGTGGCCCGCTATGGCAAGGACCTATGCTGTGGGGGCCCCAAAAATATTTTTGGTACGATATTCTTGCTTTTAAAAAAAACAGGAAAAAAACAATAATGTACCCCCCCAAGAATTTTCCCGGCTACGATCTTACGTGCCGGTACATATTATATGCCGGAATATATTCTAAGGAACTCTCCTTAGAATATCTTTATGCTAATCTATAGCGTCTAGAAAACTTAGTGCATCGCTCACCAATTAGAATCATGCACAAAAATTCATGTGTCGAGCCAACGATTCCATTCAAATAATAGAGGTGTTCGTAAATATGACTACGATGAAGTGAAAAGGGGCCGTCCATTAATTACACGCACAGTTTTCAGGTACTTTTTAACCTCCCTGTGTACGATTGTGTACAACGTTCATCGAATGATATTCGACGCCGTTATTCTTTTCGTTAACTAAATCATAAGGAACGGCACAATATGATAACTTTGATAAAGTCATTAAACTGTTTGCTGGTCGGAAGGCCAGAAACTTGTTCTCTAAATCCAGGATAATAAGATTTCGTACATTTTAATGTCCGTACTACAAATATGAGCCAGAGACCGTGCATGAGAACGAAACACACAAGCTTTACTGGGATAGAGCAATCATAACAGACAAGACAGTCCCACATAACCGTCCTGACATAACCCTCGTCGATAAATCGAATAAGACCACGTACTTAATCGACATAGCAGTACCCAACACCAATAACATACAGACAACCTACACAACGAAAATCACCAAGTACCAAGATCTCAGACATGAAGTACGAGATATATGGGGTATGGAAAAGATCCTCATCATCCCGTTAGTCATCTCAGCAACAGGGATAGTACCAAAAACGCTTGCGACGAATTTGGAGATACTCAACATTGACCCAAACACCTACATTGAAATACAAAAAGCCACAATCCTAAACACGTGTCACATTGTCAGGAAGTTTCTAGACATGGCACATTAAGAAGTGATGTAAAAAGAGGCTTGGGAACATGGCGCTCTGCCCGTCCCAAAGCCTGTTTCCGCCAAGAATGGGCGAGGAAAACTTTTATATATATATATACATACAGGCCCAAAAATGTTACTGAATTGGGAGTGGGACGATGTTCAAGCCTGTAGCCAAGCCAGGACCAGCAGGGGCATGGCCCCAGTTGTCCCTTCATCCTGGCTACAAGCATGGCACTGTTACTGAATTTTAAGAGTTTATAGGGGCCAAAAAAATGACATTTTCACAATTTTTCCGCGGTAACGTTCATGACTACAACCAAAAAATGCTTAAAATTTTTGGGTTTCATATAAAAATATATAAATTTAAAAAAACTGAGCAGTGATGCCCATATTTGAATACTAGCCGCTTTTGAATACCGCTGTTCATATTGAATCCCTTTCAGTAGTTTCTCTCGGCTCATGGGTCCTTTCCCTTTGATTTGAACTTTGTGGGGGCGGGAATGTGGCCTTAAATTCCATCTCGATGTATTCTTTTCGATCTGAACCTTCGCCTGTGTTCTCTGCTTAAAGTCTTCTCGGATATTTTCATAGTCATCCAGTCTTTTTGCAAGTTCATTTGATGAATATATCTTTGCCCACTCATCAATAAAGTGATCCTTTATTTTCATCGCTACGCGTCGCTTCAGTTGATCCGTAATCATTAAGTCGGATGATTGAGCATGAGTTGTAATCCCTAACCCAGTGACCCACCGGCGAAAATAATTTCAGAGTTCATATACAAAGTCACTCCATGTTGACTTTACATTTCTTTGAGTTCTCATGAACAATTGTCTGAATATTTCAGGGCTTAACTTAAATTTTTGTTTTAATAGCAACTTTTTTACGTGATCGTCGCCACCAGCATTCTCCACTGGTTCTCCAGCTATTGATTGAGAAACATCTCCAGGACATAAGCCTAACAAATGTGATATCCTGTCTGTTTTCTCCAATTTAAATTTCTCAGCTTGCCTTTCATACAATACTAAATATAAACTAATGTCCCCTTCTTTATAGTCAAACTTGCGCATGAGCTGCTTTATATCAATCTTCGGTTTCGAGATCAGAGAATTCTCATCGCCTTCATGAACGTTAATTGGTCTTCGTTCATTTTCAATTCTTAGTTTTTCCAATTCGAATTTTCTTACATTCTCTCTTTCTTGTTCCTCTCGTTCTTCTTTTTCTCTCAATTTTCTATTATCTCGTTCTTCTTTTTCTACTCCAGTATTAACTATATTGGTTAATAATTCTTTCATGAATTCTTCTTCATAGTTCTGACTCTTCAAAATGACCCTTTCGAAATCCACAACTTTATAATCGAAGAGTATTTCTTCTCCTAATTCTTCTGCCAGAAGTCTCAGGTCTTCTTTTTTGAAATTGGCGAGAAATGTCATTTTTCTTTGTAATTGTCTGATAAACAGGAGTTCGATATTTCGTATTCCACCAATGCCTCCAAACAAATAATAAATCTGTAACGTCTTTGATCAAGATCACAAAGACAACGTCTCCAGTGTAGAAAACACTTAAAATACTAAATTCCAGAATGGGAGATTCTGATCTTTACTTTGCTTCCGAAAACATCTCTTCTCCACTCAAAAACCAACTCTCAATCTCAAAAACTAAAATATATACAAAAATTAGCTTCTTTTTCTTTTCTTGTGAATAAAAAACAACAACAAAAATCAACAAAGACTATTTCGTATTATCAGACGATGTCATATATATATATAATTATTGGTGATGAGGACAAAGACCAATCTTCGTTAGATTGAAAATCAAGCCTAAACTAGAGAGTATTGAGTCTCTACTATTTTATAAAGTTGGTGTCCTAATTCATAGCAAATTATTAAAGTAATCACGTGGTCAACGATGACAAAAAGAAATCATGAACTAATACACATAATGTAACTCCAGTATTAACAAGAAAACCAAATAATATTTCTTGTGAGATTTGGAGGACTCGACAGAGTTCTCTTAAAAAAAAAAAAAAACCATGCCGTGACCAGGATTCGAACCTGGGTTATTGCGTCCACAACGCAATGTACTAACCACTATACGATCACGGCTCATGCAATTGCTTCAAACTAGTCTTTAAGAACGATATCTTTGACAAAAACTTATTTGCCTTAAGCGTTTGAAAAAGGATAAAGAACAACGAAATATCAGAAGAACCTCTGATCGCTCCAATAAACAACTTAATCGTCGAAGAACATAGGAAATACGTTTTGGCAACACCGATTGCGTATTTTGTCTCTCTAGTCAGCAAAGCCGTGTACGAGATGGGCGTTTTTAGTGCTGGACCTAGGCGGTGCTTAGGACCAAATTGGAGCTATTCTCTGCAGAATCCTCCCCTTTATGCACGCCTCAATATTCATAAAGAATTAACATAATTTTAAATTTTTTATTAATATAACGTCGTTATATTAATTTTATATATCAACGCAGGGCCGTATTAAGATTTCGTGGGTCCCTAGATGAATTTTTACCGGGCCCCTTGTGGTGCAACCTACTCTCTACTCAACCTACTCTAATTACACAGGCTTAATGAGTAGGTCCCGTATATAACGACGAGCTTGGGACTAAGTAAAATGCTCATTGTAGCCGTTCTGGAATTTAAAATCCCAAGCTTCGAAAATAAAGTGAGTATAGGTAACATATTTTCATACATCG
>QLNU02015003.1:29456827-29486942 GCA_006491805.2 Dysdera silvatica | reverse complement strand
AGGAGTTCGGTCTCAGCTCTGGTGGCGTGCGGATGTCTTTTTCTGCGGTCCGGGTCTGACGGGTCTTGGTTCCGGCTCGCTTGGGCGGAGTGACTGGGATATTGGCTATGGCAGCTGGACTGTGGTGGATTGATGTCTGTGCCCGCTGTTCTAGGTCCGGGCTCCGTCTTTCCTCGCGGATCGGTCTTCGCCTCTGGGGTCGTGCGGACGTCCTTTGTTCTGCTCCGGGCTGCTAGGCCACAGTCCCCATCCACGTGAGACGCCGATCGCCTTGGGGAAAGCGTTCATAGCCCGCGGATGGCACACCGGTTCTGCGGTTTGTTGTGGGATGAATGGCGGTTCGTGCCGTTTCCTGCTGCTTCGCGACACTTGCATCCGTTCAACGGTGTCCGGTGGGTTCCTCTACGAGCACTGGCAGGCCCTGGCCCTCCGTGCCATCCATCTATTTCAACCACTCCTCGAGGTGGATTGATCGTGGATGGTTTTCGGAAGACGTTAAATGACGATACCAGTGCGTCTCTGTAAGCCAGTACGGACCGACAATTTTCCCTTTCGCCTATTGGTTGTCAAGTTATTTGATGTTAAAACCTGTTTGGGATTACAGTGCCGCCTTTCGGCGGCCACCCTTTCCATTTAATTTTCCGCACAATCTACCACTACCTGTCTAGGATCACAACCCCGCACTTCCCATTAAATTTTTGCCGAATTACTCACTATGTATGTAGCCGTTGGAGTACATATACTTTTGAAATATAGATGCGTTTTGGAGACATTTCAGGTTGGAAATGTGATCACTGACGAAGTACGCAATATCGGAAGTACAAATAAAAATACGAATCACAACATATTTATTGCGTAATACGTAAATATTTATTGTGCAATAAATACGTTATGATTTGTGTTCTCGTTTGTAATTCCAGGTTGGGTTTCAGACCAATGGTGTGTCGAATTATTGAACGAGTGCGCTCGTTTATGATAGATGGGCAAAACCTTTCATCGAACCATTTGGCTCATTTGTATTTCAGACCATTAGAATGAAGCTAGTCAAGCGAAATTTCTGATTTTCTGGCTTATAAAATTTATGTTTACATTATATTGCAGTCAGTTTATTAACGTTGCAGTGGCATTATGCTTAAAATCGTAAGGTACTCTGCGTTCGCGCTCAGTTGGCGTGTGATATCGTTAGCAGACGGGTTATTCCATTACAGTTTAGGGAAGGCCGTCTTGGAGGAACTGGTTTTTCCCGCGCGAAAAACCAGTTTCGGCAAGACGCCCTTCCCGAAACTGCAATCGACTAACCCGTCTGCTAACGGTAACACACGCCAACTGAGCGCGAACACACAATACATATCTTAATTAAAAATCACTGTATTGCTGAACAACGTTAATCATTATACGGTATATCGCCTTCAGACAACGCCACCTAGAGGCCTCTAGGTGGCGTTGCTTCGGTGAGCTCTTTGAAAATTGGCGCTAACAGCTGATTAAGGGTATCTACAACCCTTCCGTTTGTAAAAAAGCGCAATTAAGCGAAATGCAATAAAACGAGACATGCTTGTATGTATTTCTTTTGGGTTTCTGTAACTATAGTTTGTCTATCATGAGAACCTCTCCTACCGTTAAAGCTGCGTCTGTTGCCTTGGAAATGGGCTATAGTTCATTTTTAATTGTTGGGGGGGGGGGCGTAAATGTGAACGCATTTTTTCAAGTATTCCCTATTGGAAGTGACCTAAGGCCGTTTCCATGGCCACCGAAATGTGTCAGTGTTAAGGCTCCTAAAAAAGGGGGCTGGTGTATATCGCCATTTTGTTGTCATTGTATCACGGGATCATGGTTGCAAATTGTTATTTGGTGGCGGCATTTTAAAAATTGCGCCAATATTTACCTTCGTCGGATAATTACGTATTGGTGATTATTTTTATGCCAAAATAGCGATCATTGCGCCAATGCGGAAAACCTTTATCGCTGAGGTAAATGAAACCGGAATTCTACAACAAAATGGCGGCTGATGCGTCAACTTAGAATTCTAGGGCTCTAGTTTGTGTTTTTTCTCCCCTTGAACAACAGACTATAGTTTTAACGTCTGTTTGTTTGATGGGGGACCGAACAAATGAAAGGAAATTTTAATTAGTATTTAATTTTTTATATTTTTGAGTATTGTTAAAAATAAAATTTAATGATAAAAATGTGAAATTTATGAAGAAATTAAACAGTTGTACACCAAAGGAAACAACGCGATAAGATAATCATGAGGATTTTAATGTAAAAATCGAACAAAATGAATAAGATGGTAAATATGAAGAATGTAATAGCGTCCTCAGCTGGTTAAATTTTATAATTTTTATTGGAGACCCGTCACGGGGAAATAAGAATGTAGTGTTTCATCTAGAAAAAAAATTAGGGCAGGGCGGATGGCCTGCCAAAGGACCATGTTTTTGGCGCTCTAAATACACGGAGACACGGAAACGACTCAGAAACTTGTCGATTTCCGATTTTTTACGCCAGTACACTGTTACACGGAATATGTTTAAGGTAAGTGCAAGGCAAGCCTATCACAACAGATACACAATTATTAAAATAATGAGAATTTGACCTGAAAAACAGGCGAAACTAGAAACGTTTATCGCAGTAGTTCATGGGCGCCCGCAGGATCATATGTGGCAAGTGGGTGCATTCAGGAAAATTCTAATTGAATAATGTTATTGAAATCGGTAACTAGAACATTCAACAGATGGCGCTGTTAATCGTTGGTAAATCGAGCAGCTTTTGTACGGGGAGAACAATGATTGGAACTCCAGCCCAGTGTTGCCAACCTATCCGAAGAAAATTTCCCTCAAATGAGAGCAAAATTACCCACACCAGCTCGAAATTTCCCTCTCTCTATTTTTTTTTTTTTTTTTAAAATGCGAAAACGAGTTATTATGTGTTTTCATATTTAGATATTTATACGCATCTTTCGATGTAAAGCGGTACGAAAATTGCACAACTCTATATTGCGATTAATAAATGTAAAAAGAAATTCTTTAAGTTTAGAGGTTTTTTTTCCCCAAAAAATATTAATTTTGCAACATATCCCCTTTTAACAACGATTACAGCAATATATGTGAATTTAGTTCATTGAGAAAATTATTAAGATATATTCATTTAAAAAATTGCTGCTCCAATTATGACCAATACAGATCTACCTTTTTGTGTAGTTTTAAATGATTGTTTTTGATTGGAATAACGAGTGAATTACTGCTACCATATTCAAAGCGACCTGTTGAATGGGATAAGCTTACGTTAGTGGAGATGAAAAAATAAGATGATTTTAAAAAATACTCTCACCTTAATCCCTGTCGGCTATTTTGCGGAGAAAAGATTGTTTTTACAGCTTTAAAAACATTGCGATAAGTAGGAACGAAGTTGACGACATTGTGACCAAAGGGTGAGATTATTATGCAGTGACGCCCAATTATTCAAAGAAAAGTTTAATACAACCAAACAAACCATTTTTTAACACCAAATTGCTTTTTTGCATATACCACGACCTCATTAGTGGTTAACCATCACTATAAAAAAAAACGAAACAAATTAAACTGAGAAATTTAGAGGCAGTTTACTACTTCTTTAGGAGATTTCCTAATTATACATGTACATGCATTTATTAAAAAAAAAAAGTGGGAAATTTTTTCTGTCGTATCGCAGACACTGGAATTTCCCACAGTTTAGTAGTTTATTTTTTCCCCACAATGTAAAAATTTTAACAAAATTTCCTTCGTTCATGGGAAATTTCCCACAGGTTGACAATACTGCTCCAGTCTTCCTGCATTCGTTGGGCTGTTCGACCGATTCTAGCTGAGTGCGTAGTTATTTAAGAGCGTGTTTGTTACCCTTGAACATAGGCTGTTTTCGCTATTGTAAATGCATTCTTGTGTGTTGTGTTCTGTTTATTTTGTGAAAAGGGAATAATTGAGTGAATTGTACACGAAAAACAGCACAAGTAAACAGTACACTTCTTTTTTTTCCTTGTGGATTCAGTCCTTTTTCCCCTTTCTCCAGAAGCCAAGGGGGTGCACGTGCACCCTCCTGCAGGGCGCCCACGCAGTAGTACGTGGTTGAAAGTCTGCAAACCTGGCAACAGTGCTTTGTATACAAATATTCGTCAGCAATCTCGTTTTGCCAAAACCATCAGTGTTATTACCTCCCTACCTTCGGAAACTAACGTGTCATCCTTCTCCGATGACCAAGGCCTGATCACCGCAAATGCGTCCAAAGCCCGGGCTTTGGGCCCCAAGGAAAAGCCAAAATGTTATTTCATATTTTTATATATATAAATATTCTACTTTTGCCAAATCTTTCCTTACAAAATAAAAAAATTGCAGCGCAGTAACATTGTGCAATTGTTATTACAGTGTTACCTCCTAATAAGGCACACCCACGGGACAAGTCATTTTGCCCCTTACATAGAGGTGTCCCTTTTTCGGAAGTACATGTGCTGATATATACATATATCGCAGACCAGAGTAATCGTCCCTTATTTGGAGGCATCCCTTACAAGATATAACACCGTATTTACCTATCTAACGTATGATGCGACTAATTCTGCAATGTCCCTCCAAAACGGGCTCAGCTCGCTATTGAGGGCATTTCCAAATTTTCATGAGAAGGGCCACAAACATGTGCCTGGCCTTAGGCCCCACAAAGGCATGATCGGGCCCTGCTAATTTCAATTCAAATTCCAATATTAGAATCCAAAACACGTAACCAAATTTGCTGATTTATAAATATTCTGTGCCCGACATTTCATTTCCGTAATAACACTGGTAGTGGTAGTAAATTATGCATGATGTCTTGCATAACCTACTACAACTACTTACTACTAGTGTTATTAAGGAAATGAAAGGTTGGAGCACAGAATATTTATAAACAAATTTAGTCATGCGTTTTGTATTCGAATATTGGGTGGAATTGGAATTGTTATCGGTAGTGGATGGCGCGTTATTTTCCGAGGGCTGGGCGGGACATTTGGGCAGAGGGGCGGTCAAGTTGAAGGGCAGAGCGCTTAATAGATTTGGCAAGGCTTTACGCCCTTCTATTTCGCTTTAAATGGAACTCTACAAATGGTATTCTCTTTTCCATACTTTGTGAAATTTGTTATTATATTTAAATTGAGATTCAAGACTGGATGCAATATGTAATCCTTGTGACAAATAAACATTATCGTTATAAAAATAAGATACACGATCGAATGGATTTATTGAGTATAAAAAACATAAAATAAATAGAAGGGAGAAACGGAGTTAATCTGAAACTAAGTAATATTTAGGGGTCGGGGGGCAAATTTTGGCCTTCCACAGGGCTCCACATAACCTAAGTTTATTTTTGCAAACTGACCCCTGAGAATTTTTGCGATTTTTCATGGAGAATTTATTATAGTTAATAATTTTGGCATTCACGTTTCAGTTCAAACTATTAACTATAATAAATTCCTCACAAAAAATCACAAAAACTCGCCCCGGTGTCTTTGTGTGTTAGCCATGAGAAGGGTGATAATCTCTTACAACCTTATATACAGGGTTTAAGCTGGATTTTTTTTTAGCATTTTAGCGAAAATGTAAAAAAAAATTAGCATTTTTAAATTTCTTTTAGTTCTCTTTTTCTAATTTAAATACTTCCGATATTTTTGAAAATTTTGTCCCTTAGGCGAACACTAAACAAAATAGCATATTTAAAATTTCGGGCTACAAATAAAACTCTTTAGTTTTTATGAAATTACATAATTGACAATATTATTGTACAATTCTTCTGGGCATTGCTACACACCATAGTTGGAAGGCACTTTCAAAATCAAAATTATTTCGAACAGGTCATTCAATATTTATCATTAGCAATTTGCTTGCATGGTTCGTTGTTTAACGATTTCGCAAGTCAGTTTTAATCAAGTTCATTTGGGAGAAAGCCCTTTCACAATCTGCAGTATGCATAGGTATACTTGCCGCATATTCAGTTATTGAACACAGTGAAGGAAATTCTCCATTCATTTCATTTTGATTTAAAAACTGTAGTAACTGCAAAAATGAAAACTCCTTTCTTTACATCAGGCACCTACAAATTTCTTGAAAGTATTCCATTCTGACAGTACGTCGTTTTCTTTAAATTTATGTTCGTGGTCATCGACGGCGGCCGCGGACATAAAACTGTGAAAATTTTTAATTTTCAGAGCTTTCGCTTTTTAGCGAAAGTGGTATTTAAATTTTTCGCAAAATGCGAAAAAAACACTAACGCAGAAACTCTGCTTATATATGGAGACAGGGAGCATCAGTCCTGTCCTCGGTGGCCTAGCAGTCAAAGCACTTTTAGCTCAACGGATGAACCCTAGTTCAACTCTAGGCCGGGGACAATGCATCTTTTTTTTTCCCCATACCAAAAAGCTCTAGTTTGAGCTCAAACGTGGGTGTCGAAATTATTAACTATAATAAATTCCACACGAAAAATCACAAAAACTCCGCCGGTGGTTTTGTGTATTTATTGACCATTATTTGGCAATTGTGTTAGCCCTGAGAAGGGTAATAGTATCTTGCAATAACAAACACATTTTGCTAATTTGGGCACCTCCTGCTTAGGTTGAAGCCATGGGCGCCGACGGCACGAAAATATTGGGGGCGGGACAATATACCATTAAAAGGCATTTTGTTTGAAATTGAAGGAGGATATGGAACCTTAATGCCAACATTGGAGGGCGGGTCCCCCCTGTCCCCCCCGCTAACGGCACCCATGTTTGAAGCGTGGACCCACTGATTAAGACAGTATTGTATACCAGGAAACTAATCCAGCTTATTGTGTTTGCACAAAAATAGTTAGTTGTGTTATGACGCAAGGGTCATTCTGCGCTAAACAAGATGAGAACGTGCACATAGTTTTCACAAAAATGGCATTTGTAACCACTCGAATAGTTGTTAATAGCATTTACATGTCTGAAATTAAAATGGGTACTTTTTACTTTAATCTTTTGGTTGAAGATTGCTTTAATAAACTTTGTCGGGGGGGAGGGGGGGGGGCACCAGCATATTAAATAAATTTAACTATAAACGTTGAATTGAAAATAATGTTGAAAATGCTACATTGAATCAACATAATCTTGTGACATCATTGTAACCGTTTTTATGAGTTTAAGCTCTGTAGAAACGTTTTCAATATTAAAAATGACTATAAAACAGAGAGCTGCAAAACTCAGTGTGCAAATGTCTTTGGGCTAAACATTCAAGATTTCATGGCTACTGAACTTACCGGGTGTTTCTAAAGGACATCCCGGGACTAGTGTAAGGAATACCGTTTGAATAGATGGACAACTTCGATTGGTGTTTTCTTGTTTCGTTAAGTAATCTATGAAGTTGCTTTTATGATGAACACGTCATACATCATCTAAATGAACATGTTGCACTACAATTTTGAAAAACGTTCTTGCAAAAGTAAAGGTGTTGAGAACTTTTCAACTGAATATTAACTGCAAATTGGTCTATAACTGGTAAAAACTAAATTTTAGAGTTATCAGCATTTTCTTCTTTCTTTCTAAATTAATAGAACGTTAATGCAAGATGAGGACTACCAAAAAGTTCTAGGATCATATTGATTAATTAGTGACCATGAAAAGTAGGTAAATGCACGGCAAGGATTGTTAACCAAAGCACAACTGTGGGCAGAAAACAACCAAGTGGTGATGTGCATACCTGAACTCATGTGGTACATACTGTTGAAAATAAGTGTTAGAACTCTTCTGTGATTCATTCAATGGTTTATAGAATTGAGCACAGTGTATGCATTAAGTTTCATATGAAATCGGAAAAATGGGCAATCAGGAATACTTTATTATATTATTAATCAAAAACTGTATCATTTCAAGGAAACCTGAGCAAGATGCAATGCATTATGCAAGAACAAGTAGCAGCCATGAGGATTCTGCAACGATGTTCCAGATTCCATGAGCCATGTTCTTTATAGCGCAAGGACAACAAAGATTATGTTATGTTAGCATCTACGATTTTCCGAAAAATCTGAACCTCTACTGTTAAGAGAATCGAACTCAGGACTATGGTGGAAAGCAAAATGGCATGTGCTCCATACCACTGGGAGTCAAAGCCAGGCTAATGGGGCAATAGATGTGTATATATAAGAGTAATAATGTGAAATAATGCATATATAAGTAATGCTGCTAAAGAGTAATGGACCTGCAATTTCTTGGGGATTACAAACCTATTAATGCCTAGGAAATTTACCCCTAGACAAAGGCCGCGGAAGTTGCTGTTATATGGGGGGCGGGGGCAACGAGAAAGGAGGACGGGAAGACATTTATTAACTAATTAATCAGCAAATAAATGACAATTTTGATTTTTTTTTTCCACTTTTGTCTTGGAGACTCCAGAGATTAGCCTCAACCTCATATGAACCAGAGAAGCAACAGAATTAGATGTTAATGTAAAAAAACAAGAATCTTGTTTAAACCAAGAAAATTAGAAAAGTAAGGTCATGCATGCATTAGTGTAGAATAAAAGGGATAAGAGTAAGAATAAATATAAGCTTCCCCAAAACAGAAGGTTCATTAGGCATAAAAATGTGGCATTTTCATATTATTGAGAGACTTAGCAAAAATAACGGAAATGTCGAATACGAAAAACAATTACCTGAAATAAAATGAACGATATTATATCGTAGCAAGATTTTTCCTGGGGAGCGGTGCCCCTTCGGGAAAATCGCTGGGGGAGGGGGAATCGCCCTCTCCTTCACTACCCCTGCCCCTGGACTACAGTCAGCAAGTTTTTTCTTTTGCGTGAGTGGGGACATCATTAAAAGTTAAACCTGGATAAATGCTATGAATTATGGTAGGTGAGCATATTACTAATGCATCACCACATGGCTTTATTATAGTTTCTCTCCATGAACTCTATTTTACACCAATAATTTATTAATTCTTCAAGAAATTTTGCAGTTGTTCAGTTTAATTTATATACTTAAACGATTTTAAGTTTAACATTGCTTTCAAATATTTACTGAGTGAATAAATTTCTGATCTATTTGAGAGATGGTCTTTATTTCCTTACACCCAATGTCTGAGGAGGATCTCAAATAGAATTGATGATTGAAAGTAAGATTCACGAATAAAATGCTTGGAAACTGGTGGTGGACCGTTCACCGCACCTGTTAGTCAATAGGCCATGCCTGTATCCAGAGGGGGACCTTAGGAACCGGTCGCCCCCAAACTAAATTTTTAATGGGACTTGGCTACGGCCTTGCATGCTGTGATTGTATCGATACATGCTGTAAAAATTTTTGAACCCCCCCCACCCCCTCCACGAAATGGGCTAAAGCCTACGGCGGCAGATTTTCAAAGAAACGTTTAGAAAGCATTGATGCATTTTTTGGTATCCAATTAAATCATTAATTTTGAATTGTTACATCCAGAGGCATAACAAAAGGCATTGACAAAAAGGGTGAGTTGCTATGAGTGACAGATTCGAAATATTCACCACGTGCGTCAAATTAAGAATTTGGCAAAAACGCCTAAATACACTCACTTCTAAAAGTTAATCACCAGAGGAAAATGTGAATTTCCAGAAGCCAATCTGAATCGGAAAGACTGCAGAGGTAGATGGAAGCATGCAAATATGTTAGGTAACAGCCAATCACGGTTTCGTGTAGAGAAATATGCAAAAAAGGCAGTCGTATAAGAAGCCAGTATTGTGAAGGGTTACAGGAGTTGCACGTAAGTGCTGATAAAAGGTGTTTAGAACTTTCGTACGATTTGTTTTTAAGACAGACGTGTTGAATGGAAGATTCTGAGCGCTGGCGTGCTGTCGGACGCATTGAAGCAGGACAGTCAATCACAGATGTTGCTGTTTTCTTCGGCGTTCATCATTCCGTCGTGTCACGATCAAGGATTGAAATTTGCGGTTGCTCGTTTGCCCTGGCAATCAAATTTTTAGAAGGGCAAGTTAAACAAAAACAAAAAATTAGTTGCCCTCAGGCAACCAAAAATTTTTTTTTTTTACTTCGATATTTATAATATAATAAATCAAAAATATCGTTGGATGAATATATATATATAATCAGATTTTAAACACGGGTTTTGTGGGGCCGCTACGGGTTTGACAAAGAAACTTTCAATACTTATCCACATCATAAAATGTTTCAAAAAAACAGTTCAGAGAGAGTATTGTTTCCATTCGAGAAGTGCTCTAAATATGAACAACCTCAAAACAGCATGCAGCGCATTTAAAACAAGATTTGTGAAACCCAGGCATGCTGATGAAACGAGGTGGATTACTTACTCCCTTGAAGCTGCAACTGCAGCTCATCAGTTATATTCAGCTCTTATTAAACACCTTGAACACATTTCTGCAAGTGGACAGTGCTGAAGCAAAGGGTAAGTCAAAACAACTTTTCAAAGTGATCATTATATCAGAGAACTTTATTTTATACTTGCATTTTCTGATGGACATTTTGCCTATTCTCAGTCAGTTATCATTAAATTTTCAACTACAAAATTTGCCCCTCCCTGAAGTATATTATACACTATACAATAACTTATGTACACGGAAAAACTAGAATCAAGCCCAGGTATCAACTTTAATAGCCTTCTCTCTTCAAAAATATTTTATAATGTAAAAATAAAACTTCAAGCTCACAAAGATTTTTCTGCTTCATCGATAACAATAAAATCTCTTCTTCAATCACTGAAAAATAGATTTGAAGATGTTTCAATCATAAATTCTATGAACATTTTGAATTTCAAAATTTGGGCCAGAAAATTTGGAAGAACATATAGGGACAGAGAAATTACCGAATGCATTACAATATTCAAAGACGTTATGCAAGAAAGCAACTGCTCTGTTGAATGCATCATATGCGAATGTACAGATTTGAACCATTTTTTGTACACAAAGTACAAGAATGTATCCGAGTGTGATTGGAGTTCTGTAAGTGAATTGAATACTATAAGGAATTTTTTATTGTTAATAGACTTGCTTCTCAGTCTTCCAACTCAGAGTGTGGATTGTGAACAAGGTTTTTCTGTCATGAAAAGGGTAAAAGGTAATTGGCAAAGCAAACTGCATGTTTTCGTTACAACAGACTTAATACAAATAACACTATCATCTGCAAGTATCGAAGATTTTGAACCAAATGAAGCCATTAACATGTGGTTAAGTGTAAAACAGAGAAAACCATACCGCAAGCTATGTGAAAGTTGAAAACAAGAACCTCTTTTGCCAGAAGGTTCAGATATTTCAGTCAGCGATAATTGTACAGACCATAGCTGTACAACAGATGATGATTAAAAATTTGTATCATGGGTAAATCTTCTATTCCCATTTTCACCCCTTAATATGCAAGTGAACACGGAAATAATTTTACAAATAAATATTTATTATATCATTGCAATCACCGTGAAAGAAATTTCTCATTTTGTACGATAAAAATTTTAGGGCAACAAACTAAACTCGGGGGCAACCACAATACTTCCAGTGGTGGCCTACTGGCAACCACAAAAATTATTTCGACTCTTGGTCACGATTATGGAAACAATTCCGAAACAGCCAAACAGTTGTCCGACGACCGATGGCCGGTCGCCCAAGGGTTACGATCCCCGAGGAAGATCGATATATTGCTGTTGTAACCAAGCGGAATCGAAGAGCGACCTCCACGGTTGCAGCAGCCATTGGTAATACGATATCTGCCACTACTGTGCGTCGACGGTTACACATGAATAGACTTTACGCTCGGGTAACACGAGTTTGTGTTCCTCTATCCGTCCAATACAGAAGGGCACGATTAAAGTGGTGTCGCCAACATGTCAATTGGAATGTGTCTGATTGGTGCAACGTTATGTTCACGGATAAGTCAAGATTCGCCCTGCAACCCGATGACAAGCGTGTAAGGGTGTGGAGAGAAGAAGGCACACGCATTCTGAGGTGGAAGCATCGTGGTCTGAGCAGGGATTTCGTTGGGATACGGCACCAACCTCCACATCTACAGATCGGGTTCTGTGATGGCTGTACGCTATAAGGATGAAGTCCTAGACCCCACTGTGAGATTGTAAACTGCAACAATTAGTTCTGCTTTCATTTTCATGGACGATAATGCGCATCCCCATAGAGCTGCCATCGTCGACAACCACCTGGAGAGTGAGGGGATTGCGCGTATGGAGTGGCCGGCGTACTAGCCCGACTTTAATCCCACAGAAAATTTGTGGGATGCCCTCGGCCGCGATGAGTGTACACGTTTCCCACCCCCAGCCACTCTCACAGCTTTGGAAACTGCTCTATAGGAGGAATGGCGATTACTTGATTCTGCGGTGGTTGATGATCACCTCATCAAAAGCATGGTCACACTCTGTAAACTTTGTATGCAGATGAGGGGTGCTCAAATACCCTATTAATGTCGGTTTTTGTTGTTTGTTTTGACTGTAAATCACATTTTGTTAATGACTCCAGTATGATGTTACCTTATAATTTATGAAAATTCAATATCGTTTTCATTTCTGTAATTCTTTTTGTTTCATGCATAAACATTTATGCTATTTTCCTGCCGCATTTCTTGTCAACCAAAGCAGTGCTTGTCCTTTTTATGGCATTTTACCGCTGTGTGCTTAACTTTTGGAAGCGAATGTATATGTTGTACCTCCAGTTACGTTTGGTAAGATTAGGTAGCAAAATATTACATCCTACATGAGGCAAAAGCGTAAATCTGCTTCTGCTGCCAAGTAAATGTTTCATCCATTGGCAGGAAGTTCACATGAAGGGTAACGCGTTCTCCTATTGCGCGGCTAATCCGGGTTCGACTCCCAGCAGTGCAAAAAGAACGCTTACTCAGAGATCTCATAAAGATCGCACTGCTCACTGTAGTCCGGGGTTTGGTTCCCCAGGCCTTAAGAGGTTCGGATTCCTCGGAAAACAGTAGGTCCCGGCGCAGCATGACCACTGTAGTCTTTGAGCCGTAAAACCAAAAAACAAACAAACAAACGTGAAGGATTACAGAGCTACGACATGTAAATACACAAAATTTCATTGTAATGAGGGGAGTGGGAGGGTTACAAACCCCGCCAATACCTGGCTGCATATGCCAGTGGTTTCATCCCAAGTTATAAATGGTTAATATTTTATATAGCAGAGGAGTCATCCAACCTTTTTGTGCATGCGAGGGTCTATGCATTTGATTGAATTGTATTTAGCATCAGAACTATCATAATCTGGTTTATATAAAAAAAAAGAGAGATTAGTTCAGAAATTCAAATTTTCTTAACCCCTTAACGATCGCATAATTTTCAAGAAAACAGTAAAAAAAAAGTGTTTCTTTTATTTATTTATTTAAGAAAATTGTATAAAAGTAAGTGTACGAAAAATATATGTATTCATTTTTAATTTTTGGAATTCTTTTTAGCTTGAAATCTGAAACATATGTGTATTTTCCGGGTGTAAGAAATGGATTGTTTTAATCTTTTTGGTGCGTTACTTTTGAACACTCCAGCCCGGAAATAGAGAGCGAAATCTCACCCCGTCACTTTGACAGGAGTGAGAAGGAAGAGGTTAAAGTACATTAGATGACTTCTTATTCCTCCATGATACTGCAATGAAAATTTCCAAATTAACAGATTTTAAGATATAATTATCATTCAAATAAGAAAATGCCTGCAGTAACAAAATGTAGAACTGTTTTAGAATTTAGAGTAAAAAAATTCAGCAGTTTTAACTAACCCTCCTCTAAACGGAAAGTGTCAGTTGAAGAAGTGACCGATTTAAGTAGAATTAGTTAAGAGAAATCTACAGTAAATATGAAATGTATTACTGTGACTTCTCTTTATTTATGTAACTTATTTTCAAGTATTTCCATCTCTTTCATCTATCATAATAGTAGGGTTGGTGACTGCTGTTATTGGAACCTATCATAAAAGTATATCTTGACAAGTGATTTGAAGCCTTGTATTTATTTTAAACTACACTTCATATAAAAAGCATTTAAAAGGTAGACGGCAGTATGACATATATCAGTGGCAGCTCTTACGTTGGTGCAAACGAGCATGTGAACTCAGAAAGAGAAATTAAGAAAAAAGCGTAGGATATATAACAAGTTAAGTAAAATAAAATATCAGATACACAATATGAAACCGTAATAGTATAAAATATGAAAGTTATTATGTACAAGTCGATTATCCCTTTGTCGTTGGTGACCTTATTAACCAGGATGCAAGGAGCAAAGTGTTAGTTCTGTCGTACATGCGATTGGAAAACTGAGATTAGAAAGCAGTTTGGTATTGAAGGCGTTGGATATTTGTTGCTTACGGCATTACCGTTCACACACCTTCATTGTGTGGGAGGTAAAATGCAATTGCCTTTACTGTATTTCTTTGTCCCTGAGCTCTCACCTTGTTTGCTACTTGATACATTCAGTTAGTTTAATTTTTTAATTATTATGGTTAGTTTTATTATGTGTACAAGCATTATTTAAGAAAATGTGATTATGTTAAAATTTAAGATTGCATTTAGGTGTTTCGGAGCTGAAACAATTACATTTTTCAACGTTACTGCTGGAAAGAGAAATATAAATATAACTGCTTACGCAAACATTAGGCTTGACTTTATCTAGGTAATAAAATCAAAAACTATGGATTTCAAAAGGGCAATTCAAACATGAATTATTATGAGAAAAATTTATGGATTTGTGGATGTGAATTAACTAACAGGCTGTTTTGTTTTTACTGTCTCCTGTTTGCAAAACGAAGTGGTGATTCAAGTTGGGAGAGTTACGGCATCATTGATTTGTCACATTTAATTTAAAAAATAAACATAATATTCACAGTCACATTTAAACTCCACATTAGAGTTACGTTCACTCGGAAAGCTCGGTATTTGTCAAGATATTTGCTTGACAGTGTAGTTCTTTTAGTTGAATTATAAGTTTCTTCAACCTTATGCCAAGAAAACACAATATATTTTAATCTGCAAATATTTCTGTTCATAATTCATGTATGTCCCAGGACCACAACTAAAGGGAGGCGGGCTGGGCACATGGCCCAGAACGTTGGTGGAGATACCAGTGGAGAGGTGGATGCTATGCCAGAATATTAGCTTGCTTGGGGAACGAAGATACTAGGGGCACCACTGGTAAACCCCCCATTCGAATAACCCACTAGTCGTCACTGATATATATATACGTATATGGAGAACTGCCTTTAAAGTAATAAGCAAGAGTATGTTGAATATGTAATGAAAATTAGGCACTGTTTTTATTATGCTATTGAGAAAAAGCATATTTAAATTTCAAAGAATTAGAAACATTAAAAAGCATTCACAAAGTACACAAGTAACGAATGTCAGCTAGCATAAGCCGTATTTTAATATCATAACTGTACAGAAATGTATCTGTGGTCAGTAGAGTATAGCTCACTGCAGAACAGCTATAGAATTTGAAATAAGTTAACAGGGGAAAAAATTGGATACTTTTTAATAAAAATGTAATATTTAACAACAAGAAAAGAACGGTTTATCTTGCTGGAAACTTTGGGTGAATGCTTCACTAGAAGTGGTGGTGGAATGGTGGTGATGGTGCTCCTTCTTCCTCTCCACCGTTACTGCAGGCATTTGGACCAATTCTTGCGGGGTCTTTCTGTCCTTGAGGGCTTGAACCAAGTTTAGTATCTGTCCCCTCATGACAGACAGCTGTCTCTCGCAAAGATGCTTGTCAAATCCCTTGTCTGTTTTGAATAAATCATACAGAGTACGGCAAAGGTCCAAGACGAAGTTCATATCTGAAAGCAGGGGCAGCACCAAGTCTCGAGTGTCATCAGAAAATGGAATTTTTGCATTGGAAAGCCTTGTCCAGTGGTATGGGTATGCGCGCCATTCATCTGGGTGCTTGAAGGGAAATGATAACCCGTTATCAATAGCCGCTATCTTAATCTCTTGTGGGGTCTTGGATTGGTTGAGGGTTTGAGAAGGTTGACCATTTTGGGATTCATCAATGGGTTTGATCAGCCAGTTATCGGGACCACGGTCAGTGTTACGTATGATGTAATCTAGAATCACAAGTCGCTCGAATTGAAACTGGAATTCCATTTTGAGATCATCTGGGAGGGTTTCCGGTGGATGTTTCTTAATCCATGTGGTGGCATCTTCATAACCTTCCACATATAGTTGAAAGGACCCTGTCTTCGGTGTGAGTCCGATCCTGTGAAATCTTCGACCAACTTTTGGGAATCGCTCAGATACGTTTTGTTTCGTCCTCGCTTTTGCCCTGTCGATGGCCGAGTAGTTGAATGTTTTACTAGCGAGTCTGGCCACTCTTGTTTTGGGAACTATGTCTAGACACAACTTTTCATCCACAATGCTAGCTCCTGCTTCAGATAGATAGCCCTGGTTTGGTATAAGGCAGCTCCTGCCAAAGCAACAAGGACAGCACAACCTGTGCATCCACTTTATCCACTTTGGATTCAATGATCCATATGGCTCTTCGTCCTTGGGCTTGAATACACCGATTCGCTTAGTTCCATCGCTGTTATTCACAAAATAGCTGCCACTAGATCCTTGATAGATTCGCTCTGGTAAAAAACCATTCTCGATCGCATGCTCAGCTTCCCGGATAGTGGAACTGAATTCCGGAACTTCTGGAAAGTGGTTTTCCGTGCTGTCAATGCTTTCACTGTCTTGTTGAAGGATCGGCATGGTGATACCGTCGCCCGTCATCGGTACTCGCAAAACTGAAAAATAAAAAAAATTCAATAAAAGTTAGAAAATGAAAGGCTGGTTGTATGATTTTCCGGATTACATGAAAGCAATGGACATTTCGAAAACACAGTTTAGAATGCCCTACCCTTGCGCCCTTTTAATACTCAAAGTAAATAGTGAATTTAAACATATATCCATATATAAGATCGAAAATTCAGAAAGAACAAATGACAGGGGAAGGAAAGACAGCTACTCTCATTTTCTCCTGAAAATATCGATGAAAAGAGAGTATATGCAATATATTAAATTCAAAATAATGCATAAATTTATACAATACACTGAACATAGTTTGCTACATAATACTTTATAACTTTTCCAGTTTTGGCAGATAATGAAATTTTATATAAAAAAAATTCTATAGACATGTCAAGTTAGCAGCATTATAATCTACAGATCGTTAAATCTTTCTGTGTTCCGTAAACTATTGCAGCTCACTTTATATGAACCTTTTGCTGTATATTACGGCTTTGGTTTATATACGGATAAAAATGAAGCCATAAATCAGAAAGGCTTCAGTGAGAGTTGAAAACTGAAGCTCAGTTATATGGCCACATTTAAATTTTCATTGCATAACCTTCACTTTATAAAATGGCTCCCCTTACTATATGGGGGGGGGGGCATGGACTTGAACATTTTTAGTGCTCTTTTAACTTTAAAATTCCCAACTCTTTTTTTTTTTAAAATTTCAAATTTTTTGCAATAAGAAAATCATTATATATAGTAAGCAAACTGTTAATTTGGTCCTAAAATCCAAATCATGTTTAAAGAATAGGAATGCATCTCTTCCAAAAACATTGGTCCAGCCCAGGGGCCGACAAATCCAAAGCACCTAGTTGCCATGGGGCCTGCAAAATTTTACCTGGCACCTGAATTTTTAAATTCAGTTCTAAAAATATTTTTTTAATATTTCAAGTTCCCTTACAGAAATTTCAGCACTATCGTCAAAACGCCGAAATCACAAATGAAATCGTAGATTGCTTTGTAACTTCTATAATCATTGTAAAAACTTGCATTTTTTTTTTCTTTCTTCAAGTAAACATATTCACGATTAGAACAGTTCAGTTTCTTTAGTTTATTTACAATGTTGATAATTGATGCAAAACATCGAAATTAAAGGTAGCCTATCCAGGTGGATTTGCGTACCGATATCACTTTATAAGACAAAATTAAATAAGAGACAAAATGGCACTTTAACTGGGCCTCCGATAAAGGCCTTTGATCCAACCAAATCCATTGATCGTTGGCATTTTTGTGGAAAATCAAATAGATACATATAATGTACTTTCGTAAGGCTGGGTGGCCGTTGACCGATGGCTGTTTGGGTTAGTGTGTGTGAAAAAATTACTTTTAATCCAATCTTGTACTATATACATTATATATAGCCTATAATATATATACAGTGGTGTAGCTCTGATAAAAAAAAAGTGCCCTGGCACTCTCTTTTACGAGATTAATTTATCTTAACGTAATACTTATATGTTATATATGTAGCAGGACTAAAAAATAAATGCCTGGTGTTATGAGGCAGCCTGACCACATCAATATATATATATATATATAAAAGTTTTAATCGACCATTCTTGGCTGTAACAGGCTTTGGTAAGGGCTGAGCGCCATGTTCCCAAGAATCTTTTTACATCACTTATTAATGTGCCATGTCTAGAAACTTCTGACAATGTGCACGTTTAGGATTGTGGTTATATATATATATGTGTGTGTGTGTGTGTGGGATGGCGTTTTCAAAGGTTGCAGGACGCAGAATGATCAGTACTTACATAAGGACTGCACTATATTTATTAATAAAACACTCTTTTTACACTAATCAACATACTACAAATTTCCGACTCATCTTAATCTTCATTTCATTTTGACTCTCTCAATGCAACATTTCCCTCTTATTTTTCGACTCGAGGTCGTGATATTCACCTACCTAAACCTTATACTAATGCTATCCAAACAAGCAAAACAACTAAAGGAATCCAATTCCTATATTAGGCCCTCCTGACAGCCTCTTCGTCCGCGAAGAGCTGGAAGCAAGAATAAAAACAAACAAAACTATGAATTCTTACGACATAAATGCTGTTCCCTTATCATATATGACCCTAGATGGATTCTCCACCCCAAGTCTTTTGTTGTAGTTTAAGTTTATCCAAAGCATCTCGTGACGATATAGATTTAAATAGATAAAACCACATGAATTTAGTGAAAGCGTTGACGACAGTAAAGATGTGTTGGTAATTTTTATTGGTAGAGGGTAAAGGTCCTATGAAATCTATGTGGTCGGTGCTTAACGGCAAATCTTCTTTTGGAATAGGATTTAAAAATCCTTTCAGCTTCCCGGATTTCCTGTTGGCGAGAATGCATTGAACACAATTTTGAATTATGTTTTCAGTACATTTCCTCAAATGGAATATATAGAATTTGCACTTCACCATTTATTCCGCTTTCGCTACAGCTAAGTGGCCTTTCTTGTGCACTTTACGGATAATTTCAGCATGTATTGACCTTGGGATTACCATCAGTTCTCTACAATCTTCATATTTATAAAGGATGCTTTTTCACGGAGTACTCTCCGGCTGTATTATTTTCAAGTAGTTTCCTCATCATGCTCACGAATTCGTCTTCCTCCTGAGCCGTACTTATTCGATGTGTAACGTTTTGGTTTTTACCAATCACCATGACTGGATATCTGCTCAGTGCATCTACATGTTTCATTTGTCAAGCTGGCCCATGTATTATTTCATATTTAACATCTTCTAAGAATAATGCCCATCTAGCTACCCTCGTTGTTAAATCCTTTTTGTCCATGGTTTTTTGAAAAGCCGAACAGTATGCTACTATCTTGAAGCTTTCTCCCAACAAGTATAATCTGAATTTCGTTAGAGCTTCAATGATGCTCAAGACTTCTAATTCATAACTACAATAATTTTTCTTTTTTTTTACCAATGTTTTCTTACTCATGTAGTGAATTGGATGGTATTCTCTCTTGTCAGACTGTTGTAATAATATCGCTCCATAGCCATGTTCGCTAGCGTCAGTGTGCAATTCTAACTTATTCCCTGGTCTAAAAAGGTGTAGAACAGGTTGAGTAGCCAGCAAGGGTCGAAATTTATGGTTGCCCGCTTGCCCCGGCAATCAAATTTTTAGAAGGGCAAGTTAAACAAAAAAATCAGTTGCCCCTTGGGAAACTAAAAATCATTTTTTCAACCTCAATATTTATAATATAAACGGAAATATCACCAAAATGCTATACATAATCAGATTTTCAACACTTGTTTTTATTTATTTAAAATTATATACTTTAAAACATATTTATATTAAGTATATAAGTCAGTAATAAGAATAACTTTATCATCCGCAAGTATCGAAGATTTTGAATCAAATGAAGTCATTAACGTGTGGTTAAGTGCAAAACAGAGAAAACCATACTACAAACTATATAAAAGTCGAAAACAAGCACTTCTTTGGCCAGAAGATTTGGATGTCTCAGAGAATGATAATTGTACAGAACATAGCTGTACAACTAATGATTAAAAGTATTGCATCATGGGCAAATCTTCTATTTTTATTTTCACCCCTTATCATGCACGTGAATATGGCAATAATTTTATGAATAAATATATATCATTGTAATGACTGTGAAAGAAATTTCTCATTTTGTACAATAAAAAATTTAGGGTAACAAATTTAACTTGGGGGCAACCAAAATAATTCCAGTAGTTGCACTACAGGCAACCACAAAAATTCGCAAGTTTCTACTTTTGGTAGCCAGTATCTCTTTCAGTTCCAAGAATGCACTTTTTTGCTGGGCATAGAATACAAATTTAGCTGCCTCTCTCAATAGATCACTTACGGGTTTCGCAATCTGAGCATACCTCTGTATGAATTTCCGGAAATAACCTGTCAGGTCTAAAAAACTTTGAATATTGTGGACTGTTTTCGGTTTGGGGAATTTCTTTACGGCTGCTATTTTCAGGGGAGAGTGTCTGACGTCCTCGATGATATGACCTAGAAATTCAACCCTACGTTTGAGGAATTGGCATTTTTGGAAGTTTATTTCTAATCCATACATTGCTGCAGTTTCCAATACTCTTTTCAGTTTGTTCATTCCGTCGTCTTCAGCAGCTGAGAGGATCATGACATCGTCCATGTATACTATTACGGCACTTTCCTTCATCAGGTCTCTGAACACGTGATATACGTAGCGTTGAAATACGCCCGGACTATTTGATAACCCGAACGATACTTTAAGAAATTCATACTGACCCTCACGTGTCACAAACAAGGTGTACTTTCTGCTTCCTTCTACGTCGACATGAAAAAATCCGTTCTTCAGGTCGATTGTGGTGAACACTTCTGCATGGTGTAACTGATCCAATATGTCTTCGATTAGCGGTAACGGGAATCTATATTTCAAAATTTTTTTGTTCAGTTGTCTATAATCTATATATAACCTAGTTCCGCCGTCTTTTTTCTTTACAAGTACTATGGCACTAGAATAGTCTGAAGAACTACGTCTATTATTCCGTCATTGAGCCACTTCTCTGTCTGTGCTTCTACTTCATATTTTTCTGATATGGCTAATTGTCTAGGTCTGTGAAATATGGTTGTCTCGTCTGTTACGGCTATTTGCATCTTCACGTCGGTCTGTTCGATTTTGTTAGGTGTGTAATTCTGCAAAAGCGCAAGAATGGTTCATCGCTTTCCTGGATCTTTAATATGATTTAAGTTATGCTCGTTGCTGGTGTTGATAGCTAAACCACTGATGCGTAGCGGACTACCTCCCTGTATTTTTCTCTTTATTTCTACCCCATGCTCATTGACACGCATAAAAGCTTGTTGTAGAAGCTCAGTTACAATGATCGTTAAAAATTTCAGTGCATCATTCGCTACCATGTGGAATAGTAACTCAAAATTTCCGTTATCTATATTAATTAACTGAGTGAATGACCCCTTACTTATAGTCTGCTTGGAACCAATACCACATAGGATTAGTAAGTTTCTCGAAAGCTGAGGTTCTCCCAGCTTGCGATAAATGTCTTTTCGAATGATGTTGACATCGCTCCCATCGATCAGTCCTTCGAACTTGGAGTTTCCTATGATTATTGATTTGCACACTTTACTTAACTGTTTCATTGTGGTGATACTGGCGTCTTTTCTCTCATTCTCATCCCTGCACTGGTTAGCTCGATGTCCACAATTGTTGCATTTGAAACACTTAGTTCCTCTATTTCTGCATGGACATTCGTTCGATTTATGATTTAGTTCCCCGCAATTGTAGAACCACACTTCGTCTCTTTTTCCTGCAATGTTTCTTTGCTTGACACTGGGTCCTACATCTGGTCTGACATCTTTATACTCAAACCGTGGATTTGCATCTGGTACAAAGTTTGTGTGTCTGGAGTAAGAACTGATATCATGCTTTGGTTTCGTTCCTCTGGCATTTGTCTTAATTCTGTCGTAAATTTTAAGTTTTTCTCTAAACGTCTTCATGGCACTTGCTTCATATAGAATCGCTTTATTAATTGAGAGGTCGTTGATTCCCGCAATGATATATTCTCTTAGTGATTCATCCATGATATTGCCCTGGCTGGCAAGTTCACTCATCTTAAAGTAGTACTCTTGGGTGGTTTCATTATGTCGCATTCGGCGCTTTGCCAACATTTGGTGTAATTATGCGAAATTATACTGCATACCGAATTCCTGCCTTAGCGATGATTTCAATTTGTCCCATGAGGTGACATTTCTTTGACTGTGGATGAATGATAGGGCAATACCTAGTAGTGATTTTTTTTGCATAGATAAATTTTTGCAAATCTGACCATGCCATTATAGTGGCAAAGTTTTTGAATTCTTCTTGATACTTCTCAATAGAGTAGTATCGATCTCCGTCGAATGGTTTAATAACACAGTTTACTTCATTGAATCCTATTGATAAACTTGGAAACTGGGACATACTTTCTCTCGAGTTCGGATTTTCTATTTTACTCTCATCTTCAAAATCATTTTCATCTTCTGTTTCTTTTACCAAATTTTGCTCCATTACTTTCAGATCTGATAGACTTAATATCATCCTAGTCAAAATTTCATCTCACGCTCCATTGTATTTCATATTTAAAATATTACATATAATTACAAGATCATTTAATTTAAAGTTATTGTTGACAAATTTTACTTTGTTTTTGAAGCTTTCACTATTTTCTGAATCGATATTAAAACCATTGAATTCTCTGAGTCTTTTTCTGTTCTGTCTATAGCCTTCTTCAAATATTATTTTGTGCAACAGTCTAATCTGTTTTCCGGATGCTGATTTCAAGTTTTTTTTCTATTAATGCGTTCAGATTAAGATTTGCTTTCGACATTATAAACCAAAATTATACTACTTGCGATTGTTGGCACTGTCTAATTCAAATGTCTTGCGTTTTTATGTCTTAATATCTTCTTTGCATTTTTATCCTATCTTTACATTTTTAAATCTTGACTTTGCATCTTTATCCCGTCTTCACGTCTTAATATCTTCTTTGCACCTTTACGTCTTTATTTTGTATATCCACTTCTTGAGCAATCTGGTCAGTACTTACACAAAGATGCAATACATTTATTAATAAAACACTCTTTTTACACCAACCAACATACTACAAACTTCCGACTCATCTTGATCTTCATTCCATTCTGACTCTCTCAATGCAACATTTCCCTCTCATTTTTCGACTCGAGGTCGTGCTATTTGCCTATTTTAATCTTGTATTGATGTCATCCAAACAAGCAAAACAACTAAAGGAATCCAATTCCTATATATATATATGGATGGATCAAATGAAAACGGAACAGGAGTTACAAAATGAAATGGCATAGTTTATTTTTTAAAAGTAATCACCAAAATTACATAAGCACTCATCCCACTGTTGCACCAAGTGGTGAATACCTTGTTCGTAGAAGTTGTTTGGCTGAAATTGTTGAACAGTGTCCATGACTTTGCTGTCCAAGCAAAAATGGCAACCCCTCAATGCCTTTTTCAACGGACCAAAGATGTGAAAATCACATGCTGAAAGATCGGGGCTGTATGGTGGGTGTTCCAACACATTCCATCGAAACATCGTCAGCATACTCAGTGTGCAAGTGGCCGCACATTGTCATGGAATGAAAGCACCCCCAGAGGACAACAGGCCTGGCCGCTTTGCTTTGATTGCTGCATGCAAACGTTCCAGGGTATTGAAGTACTGATCAGCGTTGATTGTTTGACCACGGTCCTGGAACTCAATGAGAAGCAGTCCTTACTTATCGAAAAAAAAATGTCAGCATGATTTTGCCCCTACTCTGCGCCATCTTGGATTTCTTTGGCGGTGGGGAGCTGGGATGTTTCCATTGTTGATTTTGTCGTTTGCCTTCTGGTTGGTAGTGATGGCATCAGGGTTCATCACCTGCCACAACTCTGTCCAAGAAATTGTCTTCAGCAAAATATTAGAGAAGATGCTGCATGGACAGTCCCATGCGAAGCCACCTCCGATTGTCTGTGAGATTGTGTGGCACCCGCTGTGCACACAATTTCCTGTAATGCAGGCACAAACGGAACTGAAACTCATATCCACCTCCTCGCTGATGTTCCTTATTGTGCATTGTCTGCTTGCACAGATGATCTGGTCAACTTCATTCACCAAAGCCTCCGTGATGACGAGGTGGCTTTGACCAGGTCGCAGATCATCATTCACAGATTCCCGTTCTCTAACGGAAATGCTTGTGCTAATCCTGCACATGAATCAATGATGTGAGTGTTCTCCGTACACTGTTTTTATTCATCGATGCACTTCACGAACACCAACACCTTCTGCCACTAAAAAAACGAATAACACCACGTTGTCTTCTTTCATCGCAAACATGACCCAGACACAGAAGAAGTGACAACTCATTGCCTGCCGGATGACACTGCTGGCCGACCGACAGCTCATACCACATGGTTCTGTACGATTACCAAGAACAAGTCCATTCCATAATAGGGGTTCTCTTTCTTATTTCTCGCTCAACCTCTACACACAGTTTTGTCACACTCACACAAAAATACACCAAATTATAACCAATGTTCCGTTTTTATTTGATCCACCCTTATACATTGCATGCTGTTAGTTCCTGAGAAAAAGGGGCTGGCGCCTGAATTTTTTTTAGTTTTGTCTACCTCTGGTCCAGCCCATTTTCATATGTGATATGTTGGGGACAGGGTGTATCATCAAAAACATGGCATGACATACACTATATGGTCATTCATAATGGGACACCCCTTGAAAGTATAGTAGAATTACCCAAACGTTACCAATGCCGTGAGCGTATAAAAAGACTGAGCATTCAGAAGACATGGGTACAATTGACAGCTAACAAAATGAGTGGATAACGAGAGTTAAGTGAAGCTGAATAATTGTTGGTGCTGATAGATTCAGTTATTCCATCCAGCAGATTTCTGGCAAATTTAAGATGACATGTGGAACTGTTAGCAGTGTAGTTGTGAAATGGCAACATGGAAGAGTTATAAAACTTCAACCCAGACAAGAAGAGACAAAAGATTGACTGATAACAATTGTTGAATCCTCTGACATGTGGTGAAAGCAAACCTTATTAAAAACCATGGCCACAGGGTTTTGATTGGCCTCTGGAAATGATGTCAGTACTTGCACAATTTGCTGAGAAGTATGTGCAATGGGATTCCATGGGTGAGCTGCAGCATGTAAGCCAATGATCAACTACCTATGTACTTAGTGATTAGAATACTGCAAAACACATCATCTGTGGATTATAGAACTTGTTCCGACTATGAAATTTGATAGAGGAGGAATTATGGCTTGAGTTTATTTTCCTTGGTCCACTGGGTTTTAGTGCCCAGAAACTTTAATGATGATGCCTGTTAGGTAATACTGGACAATTTGCTGCTACCCATCCTCTGGTAACTATTTGGAACGGGCCTTTTTCATTTTCAACACAACAATGCATCTGTTCATAAAGCGCATTCCATAACTGAGTGGTGTGAGGAAATAGGAATTAATGAATTGGATTGGCCAACTCAAAGCCCTGATCTGAACACTGCAGAACATCTTTGGGATGAGCTAGAGTGAGGGTTGAGAGACTAGAGCAGCCAAAATACGAGATAGAACTGTCCGCCATGTTACAAGAGGAATGGAAGGACAGACCTGCAGCCACCTAATGAAACTTAGTGGAAAACCTTCCTTGACAAGCAGACGCTATAATAGCGGCAAATGGTAGATCTGTATTATACTGATACCGTACCAGCTCAAGGGAAGCACTTTCCTATGGGTGTCCCATCATTATTAGCCATATAGTGTATCTTGCATATCATGAGGATGCCAAACAATTTGGTTGAGATGAGACAAACATCTAAGCATGACTTCTAATCCACACATATAAATGCCCAAGCTTATTAAGGTTTAACATAATCCAGTAAACAGCAAGGCGCTTGGAAGTAATGACCTGCCCACCATAGCGAAACACTCTCATTGATGAAGATGAGCATTCTGTAATACACACCCGAAAAAAAGAACTAAAATAACTCACCACGATTGGAAATTTTTGGCTTTTTTCTGAGGGCATGAGTCGCAAATTTGTATTTTGAAGGGAGGTGTGAATAAGAGCATCTTTTATGAACACAGAATCTTACATAAAAAGCGGAATTGCTTCTTATATTCTTATAATTTCTTTTCTTAAACATGTAATGCTGTTGGTGAGAAAAGAAGAAAACGTTAGTCGAAAAAAGAGCATGTTCGTAGGTCAACATGAGAAAGAAACCCATTCTTAGGGAGATCCAAATAATGAAGTAATTTATAGGTAACTCGAATACTGTTTAAAAAAGTTAAATATTTAATTAAATTTGAACTTAGCATTAAAAATGTTAGCCTCAAATTAGAAAAGTTTGCATGAAAATGTGACCAAAAAATGTAACGATTGTTATGGGTTCAAACTCAGTAAAAACGTCTTCTACGTTTTAAAATACGTGTGATTTAAATATTTGAGATTAAGAAAAAGTAACATGTTTCCCTCTCTCTCTCTGTATAATATAGTAAAACCCTCTTAATGGGCACTTTGTTTTTACAGTCAAGAAGTCCCTAACAGAAAGTCATTTACAATAATATATTTCGAAATCTAGCTTAACGATCACCTCCAGATACAGATGTGGACACTGTTTCACTATTTATTCCATTAAACGGAACCTCTGTATGGACAAAATATATTTAGACACTGGCTATTCACCAGAAACACTTCTGGGGCAGGGCAGGGGAGAAACACTGGACTAATACCACAAAAGCAGTTTAAGCCAATGTAAACAGATATTAAAATCACATGGACCTGGTAGCAGAAAATGCGAGACGGATGTCACAGATTTTTCAGCAGCAACCTGCAGATTATTTAATAAAACTTCCGTGGAAAAAAAAAAATGTTTTGAGTCTGATTTGCCAAAAACAGAAAATGAACGTATTCATGGGTGACCTTTTTCTTTGACCCCTGTTCCCACATTTTTTTCACTAAAGGCGGCTATACACGTGCCGATTTATCGTACAGATTTTCCTTGGGTGTCCACACAAACTCGGGGTTCACCGCGCCGTCATTTCCTGTTGAGGCTAAAAGAATCGTTTTTCGATCCTGTTCGGGATAATCGCAAAGCCCATAAAATCAGCGGATTTTCCTCATACACACGGATGGTTTTTCCCCCTCCCTGCGATAAATCGCTACATGTGTAGCTGCTTTTATACTCTTTTCTCCATCTGAACACGACTTGAAGAACAGGGATATCTAACACCTGTTGCAAAGTGGGCAGTTCCGATGGTACGGGGAGAATTCCACATTTTATTATCACTTATCTCTACCGGTCATCAACTGAAGTATGTTTCTACTCGAATAAAATTCGTATTTTCGATGTTGCATTGAAATGGCCGCCTAGCTGGAAAAAAATTCTTGTTTGTAGTGTAATGAAAAAATTCTTTTTAACATGTTAAACACTATGCCGGTCCCGACGGACTGGCACTATACTTTCCATTTATGCCACGCCGGTCCCAACGGCCCGGAGTGGCCTGCTTGACGGCTAACTGTGGCGTGAACGGAACAGCACGTAAAACCGGCGTGGCGTTTAAAGTGTTAAAAATCGGAAACACATTTTTCGAGATTTCATGCTGGTAAAAAGTTGCAATATAAATCCAATCAAATATTAATGTTTTAGACAGAGTTTAAGCTGCATAAGTTTATTTCGTATTTTGCGAAAGGATATTATATTTTGTGAAAAAATTTAATCCTATTTTCGCTAAAAAGCAAAAGCACTGAAAATTAAAAGTTTCTACAATTCTATGTCAGTGGCCGTCATACAACAATCTTGAAGACCTGTGGCGTCATAAACGGATGAATTGAAAACAGTTTAATTTTGAAAATGTCTATAAATTATGATGGCTAGCAAAACCAAGGAAAATTGTATAATTATATGGCCGATTGCAGTGGCAGAACGTGTCCTCTCACAAGGCATGTAACTTGAATTTTTGGAGGGCGTGAATCCTTGCCCGTTCATAGGCACAAGTCCTATCGCCGATGAGGGTGCATCGGCCTGGGGACTAGCAGACCAAGTCCACCACTGACTGATTGTATAGTTTTATACAAAATAAAAAGTGCTATTTAAAGTTCTAAATTTTAACTCTGTGATTTTGTTTAGCATTCTTCTAAAGTACAAAATTTTCAAAACTATCGCAAGTATAAATCTAAAATTTTTAGATTTAAAAAAAAAAGGAAAATAAAAGAGATAAGTGAAACTCAAAGGAAGGAACATGCGGCATGTTAGCAAATAATGAACAGAAAACTAGTGAGGAAATCGGTAAATCGGTACTAATTTAGCGTGTAATTGAAACGAACCCCCTTCGTCTTTTTTTTAAAAAAACAAAAACAAAAACAAAAAAAAAACCCGCAAATTACCAGATATCTCTGCAGGTGGAATGGCAAGTGAAGATAATTCTACACTTCAGCAATTATTGGATACAGTAACGTGCAATTGAATTTTTGGTTTTTATATACAGTCAAACCTCATTAAACGCATAGGCATAACTTGGCCTGCTTTTAATTACATATTCATGTAAAATAAGGGTTTTGGTTAAAAAAAGCAATTATTTCTTATATTTTAAAGGGGGAAGTGAGAAGTAAGGAGCTAATTGACAAATTCTGCAGATATCATGAAATTGTGATCAGCTCGTCTGACCTTTAGTAACCAGTGCACATGGCCGGAGTTTAAAAGATCTCCAAATTGACATAAGAGGAAGGAGAGGGTTTGATTCTAGTTCAACGGTGTTCAATTGTTTTCAATTTAAGTATTGGGAATACTAGAGTGATTATAGATCGCATATTTAGAGATCTTCGAGGGCTATTAGGACCCAATGTGAAAACCCCAGAAATCCATGGATTGATCCGGTCACAGAAGAGGTCGTTGGCCTTCCCCCTCCAACTCTTTAAGTTGATGCGAAACTGATTTGAATTTGAACTGATGCTATTGCTAATTCACAACACTTTGCATAATCCAAACACATTTCAATGGCATTTAACATATTAGGGGGACCGGAAAGTAATGTCGTTTTTCTACATTAAATTCAAACAGATAAATTTTTACCAAGTTTTTATTTTTAATCAATAATGTAATCACCCTCGTTATCAACAACCTTTTGCCATCTAGTGTGCAAATTTTCAATGACAGATCGATAAAACTCAATTAGTTTTGTAGCAAAATATCTGGAGATGGTATTTTGGACATCATCTGAATTTTCAAATTTTTTGCCACTTAGAAAATGTTGTAGCGATCGGAATAAATGGAAATTCGATGGCGCAATATCGGGAGAGTATGATGCTTGAGGCAATACCTTCCATCCCAATTCATTAATTTTTTCCAGGGTTCATCTTGCGCAGTGTGGCCTTGCATTATCCTGTTGCAGAATAACAACTTTTCTGTTGACAATTGCTGGGCACTTTTCAATCAAAGATTGATTTACTCGATCCAATTGTTCACAGTAAAGGTCTGCATTCACAGTTTGTCCAGGTTTCAGCACTTCAAATTGAACGACCCCGCGATTACTCCACCAAACACACAAAAGCGCCTTTTTGGGGTGTAAACCTGGCTTAGCTGTACTTTGTGGCGATTCATTTGGAGAGAGCCACTGCCTTTTGCGTTTTGGGTTATCATAGAGGACCCATTTTTCATCTCCAGTGATCAATTGATCAAAAAACGCTTCTGTATTGTGCCGCTGAAGCAATAAGTTGCATGTGATGGATCGGTTAGCTTTGTTTTCTTCGGACAGATTATGCGGGACCCAAACACCTGCTCTGCTTACTTTACCAATCTG
>QLNU02015003.1:29438627-29456727 GCA_006491805.2 Dysdera silvatica | reverse complement strand
CAGCTAGATTTGTTTAAAACTAGACTTTTATGAACAACTAAATCCGACACGTTAGATAATTCCCATACATCTGAAACTTGCACTCTCCATATTACTTGATCCTATTACGATGCCAAAATGAAACTTTGGGAGGTATAAAAGGGTAGCATAAAGTAATTTTGTGAATTCTGTCAAAATTAATGTTTATTTAATTTATTATTAATTTTTTTTATATTTTAAAATTGATGTTTTCTGAAAAAATTTAAATTTTAAAATTTAATTCCATTTTTAAGAATTATTTTTATTGTAACCTCTATCACGTTATATGTCAAATTAAAGCCTGTTAAAAGAGCTTTGAAATGAGATGTTACCCAGGTTTGTATCTCCTTTGGTTCCAGAGAAAATGGTAGTTAACTATTTCAAGAAGCCATCATTTTTAATAAAAAATTTAAATAATTAATACTTAATCACTTTCAAATGGAATGAAAGGAAAAGATCATTTTCATTCATAACTATGTAAAGACACTTGATACACCAAGTTTCATCAAAATCCACAAGGTCAAGGGAGATTTTAATTTCAAACCATGTTTATTTGACATGGAATGACCATATGTGCTATCTTTTGTACTGTCATTGGCATAGTGCCATTACCTAAAACAGTTTAGGTAATAAGTAAGTTAAAAGCAAGTAAAGCAAGGTAAGTTAAAAAGCAAGTAAGTTTAGGTAATAAGTTAGTTCTTCTAGTTTTTAAAGTAATTAAACTTAAAAACTATCATTATATTAGAAATAAATACAGGTAACAGGGAGGAATTACATAGCAGTTAACGCTGTAATAGTTAATGAAAGATTGCTTCCATCAGCAGCAGTCCTCACTATAATGATGCCGATAATAACATCGTCATTACTCCTGATGAAGGACTGCTGCTGATGCGTCCGAAAGCTTGAGTGATCTTTTTCATTGCTATTTTACCAGTGTTTAACCTTTTTATGTAATCATTATATTAATAAAACATAAGCCTTGCCCAATTTAATTTAGGGTAATTATAAAACCTCCAGCAAAAATTTAAGGGGTCAGCATGGAGATTTATACATAAAAATTATAGTACGTCATCAACCATGACATTAATCATTTAGAATATAAAAAATTACTGTTTTCGTATGCATGTATAGTATATTACATCATTACTTCTGTTTTACTAATTTCTAAAAAATACTGTTTGTTTGGTGTAAGTTCGGTTAAGCACTTGTCCCCTCTTTTCTTTTGCATGGAGCATGGGTGCCTATATGAGTACTTCTAGGTGGGGGGGTGATTGTCGAGAAAAATTACTACCTCATCCTCAAGGCTGTCAAACATTTTGGTGACTACACATACTAAAATGCTACAAAATTAATTGATACTGCTTGACAATTAGTAATAAGCTAAAAAATACCTTATTTTATAATGTGACTGTAAAACTTTTGAAAGTAAATGCACATCAGAATTGGGCAAATAAAATTTTTGAACAGCTGGGGGG
This sequence comes from Dysdera silvatica, assembly GCA_006491805.2. Classification (NCBI taxonomy): domain Eukaryota; kingdom Metazoa; phylum Arthropoda; class Arachnida; order Araneae; family Dysderidae; genus Dysdera; species Dysdera silvatica. The sequence continues at coordinate 29,455,234 of QLNU02015003.1, read as the reverse complement.
ACACTCGAGCTCCTTTGTCCCCCATATGGGCTCCCATGGCTGGGAGTACAGCATTTCTCTTCTGGCCAACCTTCCCAATCACACTTCAGCCTCTTACATCTCCCCTTTTCTTTTAACCAGTCTTAAAAACAGAAACGTTTTGGATATATATTTAAAGGAAAAAAAAAGTACACCAGCAGAGACCAACATTTTTGTCAGCACGAAGAAAAAAAATCACACAAAGCAATATCAGGTCTGGTAGCTTCGAAGGAAAAGGCATTGGAGTTGAACTGAGTTTTGAAAAGAAAAAAAAAGCCTTCACGAATAAATCTATTGCACAAGGAAAACTGAGTAAATGATAAAATAGAATTTTTTTTTATGAGAGTCGTTCCTTGTATGGAATAAACTTTCCTCAAGGTTCACAAGACAGCTCATCTGTACATTGCCCATCGCACTTACTGAAAGACGGTGAAAAATTCATTTGCTATGTACATGGTATTCCCAATTTAATATTAATACTGAAAGTTATCGAATATATACATATGGTATTTTCAGTTCCATGTTTTGTACATATATGTATACACTGCTGGCCATTAAAAATTGAATAGCAAAGCAAACAAGAAATATCAAAACCATATATGGTTTTGATATATGTATTTAATATATATATTTTGAATGCATAAGCTGTGTTACGAGGATGTGAATCCTCCATAACTTACCTCAATACAGCAACATTGCCGTGTTAATTTTTTAGTAGAAACGTGCAACACATTTAGTAAAATGCAAAACAATCTGTCATTAATTTTTTAAATTAAAAAAAAATTATTCACCCTATATTTATGGTGCAGTGAAGTCATTAGGAGAATAAAATTATTCAAATGTACAATCAAAATCAAATTATAAAATTTTAAAATGGAAACACAATAATGAGAACATATATACAGGGTGGTCATAAAAAAAACTTCCCGTATGTAAGAGACTCTAGAAACTGGAATTTTCAAGGTATTGAAATGAAACTTGAGACGTTTCAAAGTGTGTACTCTAGAACTACATTAAAAAAACTTAGGCTACCGCAGTTGCAGTTATTTACTACATTTCAAATGGCAACAGGATTTTTTTTTTTTACTTTCGTAATACGACTAGCATTGTGAAAACCCCCAAATGCCGTTGAAAAATTTCCTCTAACTGTAAAAATGATTGCACAAGAGCAGTATCAAAGAAGGAGTGAATGACAGAATACGAAAGAAAGACAAAAAGAATCCAAACCATTTAACGTTTATTTAGCAGTGCTCGATGTAGCCACCTTCACATGTGATGACACATTGCATGCAGAATCAAGGATGTTATTACAGAGGGGCAGTTTTGGGGGTCCTCACCAGGGAAATTTTTAGTTTTGGACTGTTAAATAGTTTAGGTAAATGTTATATTACTAGCCTTCCTTTATACTCACCAAAATATTTAGCTTACGTCAATGAATTAAAGATGGTCTTTTCTTTAATTAAACTATATGGTTTAAGGCATATTATAGTCAAGTATGACAGAAGGATAACCTAGTAAAGGAGACATATACAATAACCAAAACGATAATTTACAATGTAATTAATAGAACAAGTTTAAATTTAAACTACAAAAACATCGTAATTATTTTACTTTTTTTATAACAAGCAACTTCAAAAAACTTTATTTATAGTGCAAAGTCAAGCCAGCTTGGTTTCTTTGAAAATTTGTCAATCACTTTATTTACATCAATATGAATGTCTCTGTGGGTGTCTGTTAAAAGTCTCTTCTGTCAATCTGAGTTCTAAGCCGAGTTTGAGGGCGCTTTAATGATGAAAATCTACGTTCTGCTGAAGCAATACTTACTGAAAACGTAGTTTGAAGGTCAAGAAGCTTGTAGATTCGTGAAAAAACGTTTGAATAGCATTTTTCCAAGACTTGGAGACTTTGGACACCAGTGTAAGACTTTTGTTCATTACAGTCATAAAAACAACGCACAAAATATTCTTAGTCATCTTTTTTTTTTTTTCTTATTCAACCCTGATTAGGAGGCAATCACCCCCTCTGCATCTGCCCTTGTGCAGGATATTGTGGACATCATTATCACATGTAACATTTTATGAGGAATCTGCAGAACCTCCCATTTTATGGAATCTTTCATGTCAGACAGACTACTAGGATTATCCCTGTTTACTTTTGATTTCAAATATCCCCATAGCCTGAAGTCTATTGGTGTGAGGTTAAGAGACCATGGTGGCCATGGAAATGCAAAATGGCGGGATATAATTCTATTACCTAAGTGCTATTGTAATAAACGTTTAACACCTGTCTCCTTATGTGAAGAAGCGCCATCTTGGAGAAATGCGATCCAGACGTTTTTTTCACGAATCTTCAAGCTACTCGTCTTTCAAACTACGTTTACAGTAAGTGTTGCTTCAGCATAACGTAGTTTTTTATCGTTGAAGCGCCGTTAAACTTGGCTTCGAACGCGGATGACAGAAGAGACTTTTAATACACATCCATAGAGACATTCATATTGATGTAAATAAAGTGATTGACAAATTTTCAAAGAAACCAAGATGACTCGACCTTGCACTAGAAGCTTAAATTTTTTTAAAATGTTGTTTGTTATGAAAAAAGTAAAATAATTACAATGTTTTTATAGTTTAAATTTAAACTTGTTCTATTAATTACATTGTAAATTATCGTTTTCGTTATTGTATATGTCTCCTTTACTAGGTTATCTGTCTGTCATACTCGACTATAATCTACCCTAAACCATATAGTTTAATTAAAGAAAAGCCCAGCTTTAATTCATTGTCTTAAATTAAATATTTTGGTGAAGATAAAGGAAGGCTAGTAATATAACAACATTTACCTAAACTATTTAACAGTCCAAAACTAAAAATTTTCACGGTGAGGGACCCGAAACCGCCACCCCCCCACCTAATGACATCCTGGATCTGTTCTTGGGCTCAGCGACATTTTCAAAATTCACATAATGGTGCTTGAGCCGTTCACTACGATCTTTAGTGAAAACTCTCATTTTTTTTCTCCGCCACATAAAAGCACTTTACCAACTGAACTCAAAGTAGACAATTGGTATTCATACTGGCTGTGATGATGTAGCAAACATGGTGGTCGCAAACTGACATTGTGCAATGCGATTTATGCAAATTATGGTACATGCTGCAGCAATGCAAACAAAATGCACTGTTGTGACAGCAGGATGTTTACTTCTGCCTTCCTTTTAAATTTTGTTGTTCATATTTATCTTAAGACACTGCTCTTCTGCAGCCGTTCTTACAGTTATAGGAAAACTTTCAATGGCATTTGGTGTTTCCACAGTGCTGCAATAGTGTCTGTCCATCTTCTAGAGACATGAGGAAACTTTGAACGAGATCCCTATTACTTCTTGTACCATTGTCAGGTAACTAGCTTCCCCAGCATTCTTATGCTTTCTGCCATTATCACTCCAAACACTATGGACATTTTCAATGGTTCTTTGATAGAGAAACATGGACTGGTATTGAAAAGCAATGTATTGTTTTTACCAACTTTGAGATTATATAATTGAGATAATAACATCCTATAGTATTTATAAAACTATATAAAATCATTGCACATACATAGCAAAAGAGAGCTATACAAGATTATTTAGTTTTAAAAAAGACTTAACAGCATGACACAAAAGTTTAGACATAGGCATACAGATAATTATCTGTAAATTAAACAAATCTCATACATTTTTTTTTACTCAAGGTGTAAAATATGGTTAGGAAAATATAAAAGTTTATAAAAATCAAATTACAGAATTAAAACGGTAAAAGGTTTAAATCAGAATGCTGCAAAAGTACAGGCACAAATTAGATTCTATGCAAGTTTTTAAGGACATATGACTCGTGGAGCACCAGGAAGTTTCTCCTCCTTATCTGCTGTGCAATGAAACAAGCATTTTCAACAAAAAATCCAAAGTAATCATAATTTTTGAGTATGTAGGTAACGAAAATTTGGAACATAAAAACGAAAGGTAAATCTGCTTTTGAAATTGTAGTTGCTTTAAATTGGTTAAAATGAAAAATTTATCCAGTTCTTGCATATGGTAACCAAGGCATTTACAATCATATCAAATTATATTTCAATTAGATCATATAGTAAATATTAAATTATATTTATAATACAATTTAGTATTGTTCTAAATATAATTTAATACTTCCTATATAAAATTATATTTAGAACAATATTTCGTTCCAAAGGACACTGGTGATCGCTTGGTGTTAAGACAGATGAATTCAGAATATGGCTTCACGTCAAAACATGTCCCTACCTCAAATCAATAACCATATAGGAAAGAAATTGTTGAAAGATACTATACAGAAATGTTTACCAATTCAGGTACCTTAAAAAATAGCAGATGGCTCCTAAACTTTCCTTAAACTTGGCCATAAACATAATTTTATTGATGGTTCCATAGTAGCATAATACTGTGAAGGTTTTTTTTTTTTTGCTCCATAATCAATTGCTTTGAAAAGGTAAGAATTATTCCCTGCAAGTATGTCATGCAAAAATTGTATAATTTTTTACAATTGAGCATTTATCTAGGATTATTGTAAGTGTTGTTTCATCACTAGAAAATCTGGGGGGGGCAAAGGCACCCCCACAAGCCGGGATTTTATTATGGAAAATGAAATGAAAAGTACTGGATACTTAACTAAAACTAGGAACCTGAAAGAAAATGCCCACCACCCTCTCTCTGAAATAGTTCTGTATTCGCCATTGCGTTTCACCCAAAGTTCTTTTGATAAACTAGCTTCAGCAGTATCATATATGCCACACAGCAACTTTCTAGACAACTGTTCTCTACTTTGAGGAGCATACCCTGGTCAGAAACAACCATTTGCTGGAATGCTGTGTTCCTTACAATATTAGATTATGAATTCATTATCTAATACCTTCACATCATCGGCTAAGACACGAATTGATCTAATTTAATAAACAACATCACAGGTCAAGCTACAAAAGAAGTTGCAGCAAAATGCTAAGAAAAATTAGTTGCTTTCGTCGCTTGAAAAATCGTATCAATAAAATTATTTACATCAACAATGCTTTGAATTACTGTAAGGGCTACTGTAAGACACATGCTTTAAGGTTTAGAAAAAATAATAATAAAACGTAAATCGAAGTTATTAAAAAGGGATAAAGTTTATTAACAGGATTTTAAACAACCGTCGCTATTATGCAATGGACATGCTTTTCTTTCTCGCATTTTGAAAAAAAAAGCGACCGTAGCTTAAACCCTAACCGCTTCTAACAATTACTTCACATTCGTGAGCCACAGTTGCCCCTTCATACTAGCAACAGACCTGCAACATCATTAACCATAGGCAAAGAGCAGTGCTTCTCTACCTTTATGGTACACTCTCTTTTTAAAAGACTAGAGCCCGGTCTCAAGAAATTAACCTGTAAATACCTTCCATTTTTTATTAAAGTTCATATAATAAACTATCATAAATATGAATAATTAATTATGGCATAATCATAAGGAATAACAGTGCACTCCTATAAATACACACTTTGCTGGTTACTGGCATTTATAACACAAGTTCAGTTTTACGAACAGAGGATGCACTACACATTAATTACTGTAATCGACTTGTACTCACTTCTCGTGATGGGTCATAATGAGCGGTATACCTTTGCTTGGATTCTAAAAGATTTCGATGTCTGAAAATTATCGATCATTCATGAATACTCGCATATTTTAAAAAGATACTACTTGGTCATTGGCAGTTGCTGTACATATTTTATTTAGACATTCCGAGTCTTAGCTTTCTGGTGCATTCACAACTACTCCTCTTCTCAGAATATTTCCACGATAAAATATTTATTCATAAAAAAATGTTTAGAAAATTAAGATGGCAAATTCCAGGAGAATCTCTCACAGTCTGGTATAATCGATGCTAAGACCTGGCGCAAGGCCATGGCCCTGTGCAGGGTTGAGCTTATGGTGTTAGTGGCCCTGAAAAAAGCTTTGACAAAACAAAACCAATTTCTTGATACTTGCACTAATTGCACTACACTTTTTTGGTGATCACCCAGCTTGCACCCCACTAAGCACAGCTCTGGCCCTGTGGTTGAGAAACACTAGTGTAGACTTATATGGGCCCGTGGGGCCAGAACCCCTAATAATTTGAAATAAATTGCAATTTTACATATATTGTAATGTATAAATGTTCATTATATATGCTTCGACCCTTCCAATAATTCTGGAAATGCTACGATGATGTTAACATCAACGAACTAGGCAATCTCCTTATCGAGCGTTGATTTTCGTGAAGTGGCCGTAATCACGTCACATACGAGCACAAAAGCTTGAGCTCTAGTAGTTATTGAGGTTTCTCGTTCTTGGAGAATTCCTGATGTATTTTGGGATGGTAACTTACTATTTAAACAAGTAGAATCAGTGATTTTCATTACCTTCCTCCGAGGTTGCAGCTTATTGAAGTCAGACGTATCATCAGTATCATAATTCACACAGGATAGGCTATAGTTGGATTTGTTTTTTACATCTATTTAAATGTGTCTTTATCTTCCTTTTGCTGATAATGGTATCACAATACCAGTGATTTATCTTTGCTCTATATTTAATAACCTCATTTCTATTACGGGGCTGATTTTCTCTCAAATCCAGATAACATGTTTCAAAACACAAATAGTTAATGTAAATATCATTTTCTCAGTCACAAATATAGCCCAGAATTAGACATTATTTATTCAATTAAATCCAAAAAAAAAAAAAAAATTCTATTAATAGCTAATCAAAACCAATAACAGAACTCTGGTCTCAACAGCTATCCCATAATAATATTCGGAAGCTGGTCCTTTTAAAACTGATGGATAATAAAGAAATGCAGAACATGGTAAAAGTCATAACAAACAATTACTGTTGTTTATATTTTATCCTGTCTTTGGCGGACTTGTTTGAATGCATATATACATTGCTGTCTTAATGGGCAGGACTTGACTCAAACGTGGGACCATATAAATTGGCAAAAAACTTATTATATATTTCTTATTACAAAAATTTAAAAGTTAGCGTAAAATGGGCTCTAAAATGTGATTGAAATTGGGACCTTGTGAAGGATTGTTTGTTTGGATTTTTTATGGCGCAAGAGCATCTGGGTTATAGTGTGTCTCCTGAATGAATGAAGACCTTGTATATGCAGGTTCTTTCATTAGTGGGGCCCCCTCTCCAGATATTTTATTTGAATTAGCACTCGTGGTAGCAGACTACCGATTCTGAAATGATATTGATTTCACAAAGTAAAGTTTAGGAAATTCCGATTATATGGAAATTGGAAGTTTTATGAACAAATACACCAACTAATAATTGTTTCCTGTAAATTTTACTTACATGGCAAACTGTGGTTATGCATATATACACAATAGAGCTTAATTCATTCATAGAATAGGCATATTGCAAAACGTGTGAAACCGATTTAACTTCATTTGGATATTTGTGAAATGTGGCTGAAGTTCAATATTACTAAAAAAAATGTCATACTTATTTTGATTGAAAATGCGATTTTAAAATGTGGTACTAATTTTACAGTAGGAGGTGAATACTGTAAAGAAAACATACAATTTTCAGCATTCATTAGTATTTTGAAACGGCCTCTTTGTTTTTAAAATGCATTCATACCACAAATCATCATGCATGAATAAAACATACTAGTCTAGTATATATTATTCTACTTACAAGGAAACATCAATCAATAACTAGCAATAATATATTGAAATATATTCAAATTAGCCTTTAAAATTTAAAAATAAATAGTTATGCATTTGGAACGATCAGAGAGAAAGTAAGGCATAGGTCGTTGAAATAATTAATAATTTTGAGGTACCTGCTTTCTGCAGAGTCGAAAAAAAAATTCAATATTGCTCAGTGGCCGAAGTAGAGAACGTATTTGTCTGATCCATTATCTTCGGACTTGAAATCACAGAGCCAATAAACGCATTTCTACTAAGTTTATGAATGGACGGCGTAATTCTTAAACTTCACAGCCGTGTTTTTTTTTCACATCTGGGAGGAAAAACTTCGTACGACTATGACACATCATACTGTGACAATGTTCACTACAGCATTGTTTTGCCATTACAGCTGCAATGACACGTGACTGGCACATGACGTCATTATACACGTTGTAGTGGCAGTAACGGGTTTTCCTTCCTGCCATTTTACTTGTACCGAGCTTTTCCGGCAGATGGCGCGCCCGTTCTGCAGTCATGCATTTTACGGAATTATCCTATATGAGAACAACACAGTTTTAAACTAATCAAAATCCGGAGTTATCTTAACGCATTCGTGGACCCAGGGGTCCAGCGTTTATGGGTCCCTTTTTACACCAACTTTTAACTTCACTGCTCCGTTTAATTTGTTTTATTTGAATAAGAGAATACGACGGGAAATGCCTTTTAAATGTAAGTGTAAATGATTTGCCTGAATCTAAAAGAAATATGTCCCAAAAGGCGAATTTTGCCATTCATAAGGCAAAACGGATTTTCCGTAAGCAGATTAGGTCTTTCTAGTTTGTAAGAAAAAAGTATTGGGAATGGAGGTCATAAATGGCGACCCGGTATTCCCAGAAGCAAGTTTATGAAAGTGCAAAGTGAGCAGGTGTTTGAATGGAGTCCGATTTGAAAAAACAAACAAACATTGATGATGAGAAGGGGATGTGTAGTGAAGCCTGAGCAAGTCAGCTAGTATTAAATTGACACTGGAAGTTATGGGTCAATATAGAAAGAATAGAAACAATAAATTTATTTGTTTCTTTCCGTTGTAGAAGTGTGGGCCGAAACGGGGAAATTAATCGAAGGGCTAATTTTCAGAAATTTGATTTCCATTTCCGAAAATTTAAAACATGCAGTTTTATGGTTAATAGGAATCTTATATCTCCAGATTTTTAAAATTTACCCAGTGACCCTTAATCACCGACTAACTAATCGTATTGAAATAGATAATTTTTTTTTATCTTCGTAATCAAATTTCCTACACCAGTAATCCTCTCAGATTAATTTTTAACAAATAATGGATTAAAATTTAATATTCGGTTTTGGTGCGTTAACAACGTTTAGATGAACACATTTTTGTAATTAAGAACTACGTGGAATCATTTCCATGTTTAGGATCCTTGAAAATTTTCCTAAAATATCCGTGAGAGATATAGTCCCTTCACAGGGAACTACGACCTCTCATATGAACCATTTCAAAGATATGAAAAGCATGTCTTATGTGTTGGGATTAGAGGTTACTTGAAGGAAGCGAGACACTAACGTACACCTTGATAGTTACTGAGAATGGTGGTGGCAATGAACGTAGAGGGAAATATCTTATAGGTTTTATCTATATTCTTTGGTAGTGGCCTGTTTGAAAAAGCAAAGTTGTTAGAATGCAACTCATTTCACACTGATAGTTAAGTTTTCAACAAATCAGCAATGTTTTAATTTTTTTTTAATGAGAATACGACAGTGACAATAGTTCATGAAGATTAATGTTCTATTAATAATTGAAGAATTTGAATCGCTGTTCATGAAAAAGAAAATAATTGCACAATGAAAGTTTGGCTGAAAACTGACTATACATGGACTATAGAAACAATAAGTAAACACTTGAAAATGGGAGTAGGCTATGAATTAACGAGTCCCGTATTTACTATAAAAAGTGAGGAAGATTGCGAGTGGAGCATCATTTTGTACCCCTTAGGACAAACTGAAGATACTTTGGACTACCTTGATGTGTACCTTGATTTGCAATTACTAGAAAATCGTACAGTAACAGCAAAATTTACACTTTCTGTTAGAGACTCGGAAGACAATGTGATTGCTGCCAAGAGTACAACTGCCCTTTTCAATGGTGATAATTACGAAGGCTTTTCAAAACTGATCAAGCGAACAGAATTACTGGGCCACGCCCGCGATGATACTTTAAAGATTCGCGCGGAGGTGTTAGCTATGTTCCATGAATTTAGTAAAGGTTATGAGGTCGGTTTTGAGGGACACGAATTTAAATTATTGGTTGATATTGGCACTCTGTTTGATACTGCAAAATACTCTGATGCTGTGATTCATGTCGAAGACGTGGAGTTTCCAGTACACAGATGCATACTTGCAGCAAGGTCTCCAGTGTTCACTGCAATGTTTGACCATGCTTCCATAGAGAAAGATTTGGGCATTATTGAGATCTGTGATTTTGGCGCGGACGTCTTCCAATTGTTTTTGCAGTATGTGTATACAAACAAGGTTAATATTCCTGACGTGGATACCGCCATACAACTTCTAGAAGCTGGCGATAAGTATATTTTCTCCGATCTGGTCTCGGTGTGTGTGAGTTATCTTACTACTAACTTGAATGTCGCCAACTCAAACCAAATTCTTCTTCTCGCTGATAGCCGGGCAATTGACAAGCTTAAAAATAATACGATGAAATATATTTTTGACAATATCAGACATTTTTCACATATTGAAAAATTCCAAATAATTGAAAGTAAAAGGCCAAGGCTTTTATCAGAACTTATGGTTAGGCTTTCAACTAATTACAATCTTGTTCCTTTTTACAATAGGGAAAGCTAGAATTATTTAGTAGTTTCCAAGTTGCCGAAATTCAGATTGTGTAGCGTTTATCATAGTATTGTTTATTTTTAATTTATAGCTATTATTAATTCTGATTATCCTCATTTCTGCAGTTTGTTTTTGAGAGATAGCAAAGTTTTATACACTTTTAAATTATTTGTTTATTATATTTTATCTATTTTGCTGAATGTTTTCAAGAACATGTTAAATCGAATCATAATTTTGTTAATAAACTAGGAATACATTCATACTATTTGCCGCTTGTGTTATGATTATAAATGCCAAAACAGAATTCATGTAATGATGCAAACAAATTTGTTTAGCACACTAAATTATCTCAATTTGTTTGCACACTGAATTATCAAATTGTTTTAGCATACTGAATTATCTCATTGTTTTAGCATACTGAATTATTTCATTTTGTTAACAAACTGTGTGTTTCGTTTTTTTAGCAAACAGAGAACATCAGATTTCAAGAGAAATTATGATTAAATTTATGAGAACTACTGCTTCTATTTGCATAACTTTCATTCTTTCATTATTTATGACTTCTCTAATACTCGTATACCAAATGCTCGTATATCAAATTATGTTTCTGCATATTTATTATGCATATTTAATTATATATATATATTGAATAGTTAGCAAGCTATTATTCATAGAAAGGAATTAATAGATATAATAGAAAAGAGGTACTTAATAGTCAAAACAAACAATAATTAGTCCTCCAGCGCTAATTAATGCAGCTTAATGAAACCATTATTATCAATAGCAAAACAGTGGTAGGATTGTTACATGTAGTACCTTCTAATGTAATATACATAAATACACATATCTAAACGTATATAAACTTAGACAAAGTTAAAGTTGTAAAGTAATATCACACAAGGTAGTAAACCCAAGTAAATTTAAGTAGTAGAAACATCTCAGAATAAAAATTGACATGTAGTATTAAATCTTTCAGACACTAATGTCGAATGCATTTACAATGATGTTCCACATTACTTCACCAAGAATCTGGTATATAATTTTGTTAAAAAATTTTCTTGATCCTAAACCCTCCACTTCATTTCATTTTCCACATACCTTTAACTTTCTCAGTCCCTATTTCCACTATTATCATCAATTATATTCTATCCTACGCTTGTTTTTTCACCACAAAAGCACCATTTAAAGTTTAAGTCCTAGTGGACAAAAGGCAACTTTTCTAGCAAAAAGAACCCCAGTGCTTTGGTGTTTTCTCCTACACCCAAAACACGACAAATTTCATTTCTTTTACCTACTTTCTTACTTCTAATCCTTCAGTACTTTTTCTTAAATACTTCTTGTCACCTCTGGATTGTTTTTCTTACATTTTTATTTATTATACTAACAAGTTTATCTCTGTAATGTAGGTAAGTGTTTTGATATCAGGTTTGAGAATTATAGTAAGCTTTTTCTAGCTGTTGTATGCATATTTATTGAGTTCTCTATGTTCAAAAACGTTTTTGTATTTAATATTGTTCAAATTATATTTGTGTGTATATATATATTTATGGTGCATATCTGGTTTATATGTGTATATATATATACGTGTGTGTGTATATTTGTGTGTATATATATGTGTGTGTGTGTATACGTATCTGTGTATATGTATGGGTATGTATATGTATATATGTAAGGGTGTGCATGTTTATGCATATGCGCATATATATGTCTTTATTTTGATTGCACACTTCTGGGTCTATTATGAGTGCAAAGAAACAATTTGTTTATTTTGAATATATAAGTTTATTTAAACTTAAACTTATATATTTTTACTAGTTAATAATTAAGTGCTTATCTTGAGTGTGACATATTCATGTAAAACTTTTTACAATTTTTGGTATAATTAATGAATTTTCTCACTTCATCATCTTCTCTATTCATGTTAATTGAACCTTTACACTTTAATCACTTTCAATACCTCTATCTACTTGTTGTAAGTTTGCTTTTGGGCCACTTACAACAATTGAGATTGTTCTCAGTATTAATAAAGAGACCCTTCTAAATTACTAAAATATTGTTAAACTAATTATATTCTGGGTTTATACTGTTTTTAGCTAAGTTTTGGTCAATGCTGGTTTATTCAGTATTGATCACAAATCTCAATTATTGTAGTCAGAAAAAGCAAACCAATAACAGGGATTTTGTGCGGTCCCTGATGAAGAACAAAATTCTTGGTATTGTTTAATCTTTTACTCCTCTTCACCTTTTACTACTACATGTCAATTTTTATTCTGAGATGTTTCTACTACTTAAATTTACTTGGGTTTACTACCTTGTGTGATATTACTTTACAACTTTAACTTTGTCCAAGTTAATATACATTTAGATATGTGTATTCATGTATATTGTATTAGAAGGTACATGTCACAATCATACTACAATTTTGCTATATATATATATATATATATTCAAATTGGGGGCACATCATACTGACAGTTTATAAATCTGTCCTCTTTATTTTTTGCTAAATTTTTATTTAAAAATATTGCACTAGAATCTGCAAAATCTAGACTGATCAAATTTTCAAGTATATGCCAGTTATTTTTTTTACTTATTTAACTTTTAGTGAATTTGTATCTTACTCCCCCACCCTCGACAATTAACACTAAGCGCCTGTAAAAGTATTTTAGCACTGAGGTTTAACTTTGCTACCTTACCAGCTTTAATGCCTTGTAAACAATATGACTACGGAGACACAATAAGTTACATAAAAAAATTGACTTACAAATGTTGTTGTTGACATAAAAGATATATTGGGAATAGCGGCCACAAACAGTAAGACTGTGTTCCCAAACAGGGGTGTATGAAGATACAGGGTGAAATGATGTTTGAATGGTGTTTCCTTGAGAGAAAAGGTGTGTGTGTGTGTGTGGGGGTTGTAATTCGATCAAAGGCAACACAAAACCTAGAAGAGGGTAAATCATAGCTATCGGCGGACTCTGGCGTGCGGGGACGTTTGCTTTTCTGAGAATAATAAAATTACACTTCTTATATATCTCTACATTGGTTTTCCAAGTTTTGCCCGCCCCCTGAAAATATTATCTGGATCCGCCCTTAGTTAGAGCTCACAGACGAATTCAATGAAAGGTAGCAGTGAGTGAAGTGAAGTAGTGATGGAAAAATACCAATGAGAGTCGGACAGTAACAACAAAGAGAGAGAGAGAGAGAGAAACAGAACAGAGAGGGGACTTCAAAAGAAATTCTAAAGTCAATAACTAATTAAATAACAAAGGATTTGAAATGCAGCTAGCGTTCATCCCAGCATTATCCTATTATCCTATATCCTAAACAATTAAGACCACATCCTGGGTGTATTTTAATGGAGTGCTTCGAAATTTTCAGTACAAACTTCTGATTTTTGGACGGTTAGAGGGCATATTCCCATCTACACATCATTGACGATAATTGTTTATTTTAGTATTCCATATATCCATTGCTGTAGGAAAGGGAGGGGCTCACAGGAGGAGATCAAACTCCCCCATTGGATAAGAAAGTATGTTGTTCTCCTTAACACCAAATCACGTGACCTTCTTTTAAAGTTGCTTGAGCGCCCCCACCCCATAATTTTTAAATTGCTCTTCCCATGCCCATTCCCCTTAAAGTTTGTACAGAAAATTTTTAATCATCCTGTACAGTATCTGTTACCAGCCGTGAAGGAACTGTAAGGCAATGTCAGCAATGTCTCGCGTCCATGGGTAAGGAACGACGGAGGAGGGGCGATCGCTCCCTTGAATTAAAATTAAACATTGAAAAGGTACAAGGTAAAGGTCCAATGAGGTATCATTTCCAAAAATCAAGTCATTAATCGCCCCCCCCCCCTTGAATGACCTCTAAATCTGCCCTTGGCCCAGTCCATAGCATAGGTTTCTTTGCTTTTTAATTCTTCAAGCCCCAAACCATATCCGTATGCAGAGAAGGATTTTAGGGACCGGTCCCCCTACGAAACTAAATTTGTAACATGAAAATCCTAAAAATACGTAAATGTATTTACTTGTCAAATTTGAAAAACAAAAAAAAAGAGGAGGGGGTGAGGGGAATTCTTAAACCTTGAATAATTATTAAAATTCTCACCACAAGATCTTGTTTTGTCGACCATTAATTTGAAACGACTTTTAATATATATACATAGGAACCATTTTCTTTAAAAGGGGAACATTATAAAAGATTTTCTCATTTATCATGTATTTATATTTCTTTTTTATGATAAAGGAGACACATTTTTATTCAAAGTTATTTTATAAAATTTTTTGAACTCCTTCGAAATTAAAGCCTGGCTACGGCCTGGCCCCTAGCAGATTTTAAAACTGTGTACCGTTTAGAACCAGTCGCTTGAAAATACACTTGCTTAAAAATTTGTAGACAGGTAGTCATGTGTTCCTTTAAGCCGAAGTCCTTATATAGCCGTTTAAGCGTTTAGCCTTTATGTGAAGGAACGATTACTGTGTACCGCTGAGGAGAAGATGCTTAGAAGTTGTAAGGTATTATTGCTCTCTTCAGGGAAGACTCCTTAGAAGTTGTTAGATTAGTTGAACTTGAAACAGTTGTTTAACTAAAATCGGGTAAGCATAGCGATCTGGGAACATACGTTTATCAAGATCATATGGAACCGACCATTGCCATTATATTTTGAAAGCATTTGCTAAACGATCAGTTATTCATTGCGTAGCCTCCCCTAACTACCCCGCAAAAAAATGGATCTGGTTTAATTGACAGTTTCATTCGGGATCTTCTTGTCAATAAAATAATATATAAAACCATATAAAATTATTACATTTCACTCTGAAACAGGTTTTAAATTTCTTCGGTAAACTGTAAACACATGGAAGCGTACGGGATGTTTACGGCAGGTACTTGGAGCTCTGGTAATTACTCCAACATTAAGTGGGGACACCGTTGAAATTCACGTGAGCGGGGCTGTAATAATTTAATTGGCTGTGGTTTCACAAAGACAAAAAGAAAATGTACTAGTAAAGAGACGCCATTTTTTTTAATAATAGATACGTCAGGGGCATTGCCAAAGCAGTATTATTGACGGTATAGTGCTGACGTCCATTCATAGGAAATGGAATTAGAATCCAAAGTTGTTTCAGCTGTGCTACATTAGTGGCAATGTTTAATGTTATTTTTGAAGTTAAAATTTTAATAGTATGCAGAAATAGGTATTGAGGATATGCAGTGATTCCATCCAGTTAAAATATTATTTATTACATCTTTAAATATTTATGATAGTTAATAGAAAGCCAGAAAGATAAATAATTAAAAACAATGTTAAAGGAATTTGGCACGCCTTTGGCGGAGACTTCAACAAGACGTGTCCACACTTTGACAGTAAGTTGAGTAACCGATTTAGTTTTAGAATTCAGAAAACAATTATACGCATAACTGCCAAATATAAAAATTAAAATTAAAGAATATTTGAAAATACGAATTAAAAGGAAACGATTTGGCATGGTACCAATTTTAGAAATCGAACTTTTTAAGTTTGTTTTGTTGCGACAAGTGGCAACACTTAAGGAAGTCTGCCAAGCGAACAACTATATTGTGGGAGCTCACAAGTATTCCTCGATAGCGGGGAGGGTGGAGTATACCTTTCGCCCCTTCACTTCCGAGACTGGGGCGAAACCCCCCTGCCCGCTATCGGCAAGTGACTGTTTTAGCAGTGCACAGTAGCTACACTGCATTTCAACCATTATGGGGTGTATTTCCTGCATCCTAGCATTCACTTCCTGTCACAAAGGAAGGAATAGTTTTGAGAACTGTAAAATGCTAATTACATTTCCTTGTTATATTTTTATTTACAATGCACTACAAAATAAACGAAATCGAATGGAATGTAGTATTAGTTGATAAAAAGGAGATTACAGTTAAACATATATAAATATTAAATTATTCCGGTACTTCCTTTTATTAAGGCGGCCTTCGAAATATATCGCCAAGGTAGTGATTTTCAAAATCTTGCCACTATATATACA
>QLNU02015003.1:29401300-29434153 GCA_006491805.2 Dysdera silvatica | reverse complement strand
GTATTGCATAATGAAAACGCATTTAAGCTATTTTTAAAAATTTTGTGACGAAGCCACTTTATCGAGCAGACAATTCGTTAAGTGTGATGTATTTCTAACGTTGTATGAATATATAAAATGTGAGGAATGGTCGTACATGCAAATATGTTTATGTGTACATCGTCACCTGCTTTCGTTCAATATTTTGTGTAATGTGTTTCAAAAACAACAGTTGGGGTGGCCATTTTTAAAAATGTATATTACCGTTAAAGCACATAATTCAGTTATCTCATTAAAAAAATGACCACGTTAGTTAAAATGTATAACAAATTAATAATTTCACAGTTAAAGTAGTTAGTGCAGGGGAGGGGGCGTTTGGCTAATTCATATCATAGGGTTATAAATAAAGGCACGGGTTTTCATGCATAACATTAAGGCCAGATAATATGCAAATATGCTCAAAATTATTACAAAATATGCAAGTGCATAGAAATTTGGACCCTACTCATAAGCGATGTTTCGAAATGTATAAAATAACAATTTATTGAAACAGTGCAAGTGTTCTTGGAATTATTGCATAACATATATACTGAAATGCATAAAAAATATCACTTTGTTACGTCCTCGAATATGAGTATGCACAAAATACACACCAAAATGGATGAAATAGTATGGAGGTATGTTTGAAAATATGGCATCATAAGCATTGGCTTAGCCCGCTGGACGCGTATATGGGTGTTTTTGGGAGGGGAGCAAAGGCCTTCAAAATGTTCCTTTGACTTGACATTTTAATTTTACTTTCTTCAGAAGAAAATCAAAATATTGGTATTAAACAAAACCCCCTTGCCTAAATCTACCGGCGCCCATGGCTTGGGGTGGAAAATATTACACTTGGTCTTGACTTGGAAAGTATTATACATATTGAGAAATATCGCCACAGAAACATGAAAATTCATAAATTTATTTGTTTTTTCTAACTTTAATATTATCTAATGATATAATTTACAGTGAAAACACATGGGAGCTTTCAAGTATTACGTAAGCACCTTGTATGGTGGGGGGGTCTTATTTTCTTTTGTTAGCCAATGATAATTATCGCTTACTAGGGGGAGGGGTGAAATGGGCAAAATATTGTTTACGTAATACTTGGTCTTCCTATTCTGTATCATTTTTTCCATTTCTATTTAAAAAAAATTTTAAAAAGGAAGTTTTTTTAAAAAAATAAACACCCAATTAATATAATTGATTGAATTACTAGCGGATTAGAAAAATATACACTTTTTAAAACTTTTATGAATTATAAATATTATTTATTTTGCAGAAATATTCAAAATAGGCGCACAAAGGCGAAATATGCAGAAATATGCAAAAACATGCAAGTGCATAGAAATCCGGGCCCTAGCGATCACATTTCACAAACAACCTATGCGAATTTTTTTTTCTTGTACATCTGGTATGCAATTTTTCGTGTATTTGTTCTAAATTATATTATATTCGATTATTATTTATTCAAAAATTCGAACCTATAGGTTAGAATTTTCTTTCTCTTCATTGATTATTTAAATAACCAAGATTTTAAGTGATGAATGTCTTCGTCTCTTTTAACTGCCTATCTAAAACGTTAATCCTCGCTGATTTGTTTAATCCCCGTGTATGAGCGCCCGTGTGAGATTTCAGGGAGGGAGGGATTGCGTCTAAAACTCCAGCACTTTATTTTTTCATAAAAATTAACCTAAAAATGCAAATATTAGAGATCGCTTAGAATGGGAGGGGCTCAAGCTTTCCTTGTAGGTCACTTATGGACGTCCGTGATTTGACACATTTGAAATGTAAAAAAGCTGGAAAGTTAGTGCCTTTTTTTAAATGTTACCGATAGATAACGCATTATCCACTGTGACCCGGACTCTGGCGCCATCTATCAATAAGTTTTGTCACTAAGAAGGTTCGAGTTTTAATATGGCACAAGAATATTCTTTTTCTATATTTCGGAGCTTGGCGATGATCGTTTTAGAATTTTTATGTAGGTAAAAAATAAATACTCCATAAATACACAATTTTAATATTATAACTTAAATTTTCAAGTTTTAACATTTGAATAAGGGAGAAGAGTTCCCAGTATGCATTTTCGCACGTGCGGAAACAGCCATTGTTGCCACTACTCCAATCACAAATCCGTTAGAGAGCAGGCCGAAAAAAATGGTCGTGAACGCAGAGATACTCATATATGTATATAAGTATCTCTATGGTCGTGGATCAATAACAGTGTCTCAATATGGAGTGAAGCAAGTTTTTCCAAATGGGTGTGTTTTAAATAGTATTGTAACCATCTCGTAAAATAAAGATCGAATCGTGGGGGGAACTCTTTCAAGAAGTTGTCCATTTTCGTTACATGCGTAACGTGTAAGTAAATTCATTTCATGCAGCATTTTTTGGGTTTACTCACAACCAGTCTTCGTAAGGAGAAAAAGTCGGACAATTATAGTTCTGGCTTGGGTATAAAGGAGGACACGTGGCAACCCACTCTGTGGCATAAGACTCGTGAAAAGTTTGTACCACTTTGCGAGAGAAGAGTTGGAGATGTACTTTCCAACACAAATGCCGATACAGATTTTTTCAGGGGTACATAAAGCTTGTAAACCTATGTAGAGACCCAAAATAAGTGCAAATTTATTGTTATTGGAGTGAGCGTCCGCCCTCCTGGGCCCGCCCTTATTCAGACTACATATAATTTTATCATAGCGTTAAAGAAAAATAATAATCATATTTTTCCATTTTCTTTTTTATTATAATTATTTTGTAACCTTTTATTCCAAAAATATGTATTTCTTCATTTTTGTTTTAAACAACTATTTTGTCATTTTTGACCTTTATAATTCGACATAAAAGCAAACAACCGCACAACCGTCCAGTTTCAGTTTTATTTTGGCTTTTGTTGCTATATACGTATGTGTGTGTGTAAGTGGACTTTTCTTAAACATTTTTGCACATATGTTATGGCATGCAGAGGAACATGACACTACATTTTAACATAGTTTTCACAGAATTGTCGAGTTCGGTCATAGCCTTTATAAAGGAAAGCCAAACGAACATTTTTGCTAAGTTCTAAATTCACGTGCGTAAGTATTTTTTTTTTTTTGTTGTTCGTTTGTTAGCAGACCGAATCTGGATGCTCTTCTTGCTCAGTGCCGTCTGAACGGATGGGACAACAGGACTCCCAAATCGGTGAAGTTTGTTTATAATACATTATATTTTACTCGAATTTAAAAATTTGGAAGTGGTAAAAAAGGGGCCCAAAACATGATCGAACCCAGGGTCTCTGAGTGTATTAAGACGTCTGTCTTCGTTTTTGCGGTCCAAATGTATGAACTTTGAGAACGTTGAGATATTTATAGGTTACCGTCTGACCCGTTTTTTAATTTTAACATTTGACGGTTATTTAAATAATTTTTAAATTTAATAGTCTGAAAATTGAACTTTCATCACAGCCAGTTTCAATGAAATCGCAATATTTATAATGAACGAAATTAAAGAAGTTTATTTTCGTCTATAGACAAAATTCGTACGATATTCTTCACTTTAACGTAAAAAGTCAGGAGTATTTACAAGGTAAGTTTTAGAGTTTGGGTTAGTTCAAGTTTATTTTTGGAAAAGTTAAGATGGATATTTTTAAGTTCACAAGATTTTGATACTCCCCCCTCATCGGCATTCATGTAAATACATACGAGATCAGCTACTGTTAATGAAGTTTGGTTTTGATTGACTGAAATGTTAGGAAGTATCCTAATTATTTCAAAGCTGTAGAAATGATGAAAGGTGCCTTCTGCATTCAATTTAAGATACCTTTTCTCAGAAATTTTATCCCAGATTGTACTGAAATTACAATGGATTTATTATTCCCTAATGAATAAAAATTTACACTTTCCACACACACGAATGATATATGAAATTAAATCGCGAATATCACGTCGGTGTTTTGAATTTGAAACCAGTATTTCATGTAGGCCCTGCCAGCAAATACCAACCATTTTCCAGCTCCCAGTTTAATGCCCCTTTTTCCACACCCCTGTTGTAACCAAACGAGGATGCGAGGCCCAAATTTCAGAAAATCAGATCCACTGCACCCCACAGAGTTAGGGCAAACACCATGTTATGCATGCAATCTGATATAATTCATTCAAAGACGAGGGACAAAGGAAGCCTATATTTATACGGTGAAAGCTACTGTGCATTCACGCCAGTTGGCATGTGATATTGTTATCAGATGGTTAATCGACATTTGTAGTGCCGCCTGGAGGAACTACTCTTCCGCAAAAGCAGTTTCCCCAAAAGAATTTCCTTCCCAAACAGCAATGTAGCCAAACCTTGCCCGTTAACGGTATCAGGTCGGCACCTAACACACATATCATTGACTTCTGTGAGACAAAGAAAAGCAATACTACAAACAGAAAAGTCTTCAAAACGTACATAACTCTATGAAGAATTTGTGAGAATTGCAAAATACTGCGTTCGATGGAAATAGTGCTTAGAATGTTATTGAGAGAAATTAAGTTATTTAACGGTTTGGGGAAGGCAGGATGTAAGTCAAGACACGAAATTTATTTGCGTTTTTTATATATGTAGTTTGAAGGTAATTTCATATAGTGTTTTTGATAATTTTATGCATGGAAGGAAGTTTGTAAGTAGTAACATGCTTATCCTGCATACAATTAACTGGCCAGAATCGTTTTTCGCCAGAATGCCATTGGCACGCTGTAGCGTGTAAAATATGCAGAATAGAAAGAAAGGACTTAATATTAGAAAAATAATGCGTCTCGGGAACCCACTATATGTTTAGTAAATGTGCGTCCTTGGGGAGGGATACGCTATTCAATGTGTACGACCCCCCCCTGAATGTTTTGTTTTAAAATTTCATCAGAGAACAACCAGAATGGGATGAAGTTTAAATGGGTGTGGAATTTCTTTCTTTACACATATGATCTTTATCTCTCATAATAACGGCCGACTTTTCACATGAATGATTGGACACAAGGTCCATTCACCGTGATGTGTTTCCTTGCATTCTTAGAGATTTTCCCCATATGTATTTTACTTTCCATGGGAGATTTTTTATTACAAATAAATTTGACACCCACGTATTAGTAGCTCAAACTAGAGCTATTTTTGTTTAGGAGAAAAAGAGACGCCGTCCTCATCCTGGATGGTAATAATATCTTACAACTTAATATACGGAGAAAAAGAGCGTTTGTTCTTGTCCTCGTTCGGCTAGTAGGTCAAGACACTGCGGGCTCAATGCGGGGACCCTGGTTCGAATGAGGGATGAGGACGGCGTCTCGTTTTCTCTTGAACAAAAATAGCTCTAGTTTGAGCTACTAATACGTGGGTGTCAAATTTATTTGTAATAAAAAATCTTCCACGAAAAACTCACAAAAATCTCATCCCAGTGGCTTTGTGTGTTGACCATTATTTGGCAATTGTGTTATCCCTGTGAAGGGTAATAATATCTTACATCCTAATATACGGAGAAAAATGCGTTTGTTCTTATCCTCATTCGTCTAGTAGGTCAAGACACCGCGGGCTCAACGCAGGGACCCTGGTTCGAATCCAGGATGTGGACGGCGCCTCTTTTTCTCCAAAAACAATAAAGCTCTAGTTTGAGCTACTAAATTTATTTGTAATAGTATAGTGTATTAGTATATAAATTATGCCCAAGACTTCAATGCTTCAATATAAATTTTGGCTAAGGATTTTCTCCCAAAACAATTCTACAGCCTGGTGATGCCCATATGAGTACTATGGGAGGTAGGGGGGGAACTGAGAAATATTATTACTTTCTTCTCAAGGCTGTCAAACATTTTAGTGAATGTACAAAATAACGAAACGCTACAAAAATAATTGATACTGCTTGACAATTAGTAATGAGCTAAAAAGTACCTTATTTTAAAATGTGACTGTAAAACTTTTGAAAATAAATGCATAGCAGGTTCGGGCAAATCAAATTTTTAAACGGCTAGGGGAGGGGCTTGAACCCCCCCCCCACCTCTTTTGGTACCCATGCTGTCACCTGGAAACTTAAAACGTATAAAGGAAATTTGTGAAACCTGTCTTGTCATATCAAAATATTTTACTAGTGAAGTGTACAAGGATGACCCACTACCTTTGTTATTCAATGTGAAAACAAGGAATATATAAACGACGCCCCACTGTTCATGGTTTCCTTAATCCTTAAATAGGAGTTTCAAAGTTAAGATTCAGCACGGAATGACCTTTGCTGACCTCATGCTTTAAAAAAAGCAGTCAAGATAGGTTGATCATATTATCATCCAAGGTTTTGTTTATGTGCGGTTATATTTGGAATGAGGTGAACTTTATGTAAAATATGTATGTAAATGATTTAATATTTAAATGATTTTTTTCTTTAAATAGGTTGTGAAGATACTCAAATAGGAAGCTGGTCATGCCTCCTTTCAGCTCACGTAGCATTTTAGCATGCATTTTGCCAACTGTTATTGCTGTATTGTCAGTATACTGGTTTCGAAAAAAGAGAAAGTTAAAAAAAACTAGCGAGAACTGTGCGACATTAGAAAAACCTTCCGTAGAATCGAGTGAAACAGATTGCCAAGACTGTGGATCATCAGAGTCGAGCCAAATAGAATGCCAAAGTGTTGGTCTGTCTGGGTTGAATCACATAGAATGCCAAAGCCTTGGCACATCTGGGACCCCATTGCTTCCCGAACTAAGTGAGAACATTACAAGTGATGGAAAATCTATGGCACATTTAGATTTTGACATTGAAGACGTTACAACGTCTAAGACTGACTTAAACGTCACACCTGAAGATTCGCAGTTATCCATTAATCCTGCTGTGGACTGCCCTGTTCCTACTGAAGAGACTCACGGGGGACAGAATTTCACTGAAGGATTTGTGGAATCAAAATGTAATGGCTTCCTCGTTAACCAGAAAGGCGACCACAGTGACACATCTGGCCTGTGTTCAGACATAAATGAAAGCACGAAACTTCAAAATGAACTTAACCGAACACACAAAGAAGTTGCAGAACAATTTAAAGACAATTTCTTGGAAGCTGCACTTAATGTCATCTACGATTCTAATGCCGAAGTCATACCAAAAGAGAATGTTTGCGAGCTGCAATCGGCAGCTCCACAGTCGGAATTCGCCTCGTGTATGCAGCAGCAGCAGCAGGACCTTGACAATGTCCAATCCAAAACAGATGAATTAGTAACCTTGCCCATGGGTAATCAAAACGATGAGTGTTCAAGTATCATTGATAGCTCTGATCCCGTTGATTCCAAAGCATCACATTCGACTGAGTGTGCACAGAGTACCAACTCGCCATTGTCGAATCCTTCTGATTGTGATGTTCTCAGTTCTGTGGGCACGTCGAGCATCTCTCTCAATGAGTTAACATCTAATTCGCCACTGAACTCTCCCCATGAACGTTTGTCGATGCTTAATGACTCAGCCATTGGTGATGAAGAAGAGCTTTTTATTGACTCTGGTAATTGTAGCATACGAGGATCAATCTGCAGAAGTTCAGCAAGCCACGATTTAGACAGCCATCCAGATGAGAAGGTGCCACCAGATGCTGCGTTACCATCGCTAGATGCTAACGCAGTTACAGACCAAAATGCAGAACCAGTCCAAAACAATCACGATACAATTGAACCTTCTCAGTGCAGCGATGGTCTGAATTGTGAACCTGTTCATAATCCTCCTCAACAAGTAGCTAATGCTGAGTGTGAGGTATCTATGTGATTTAGAATTTAAGAATTGATACTTAATTACGAATCCTATGTCTCCCATTAAATAACCTTTTAATTATTTTTAATGTGCATGTACATATCTTGGTTAAAATGTAGTGTCTACTTCAGATTAATTGTCAAGTCCAACCAATACAAAAGCCACTACCCAATGTGCTTTTGCCATCTCCCCACCCATGCGTGAACTTTTCTCTATTTGGGCTCGAGGTGGTTAGGTGTCCAAGGCTGCCAAAGAAGTGTAGTGCAAATACCAAAAAGAATAAATTTTTAGCGGCCCCATATACTTTCGACAGAATATTTGGTCAACTGACCTTTTGTGTGTGTGACGTCATACTTCCCATAATATGTTAATATCAGTAGTCCATGTGCGTTACGTTCATTTTGGTGACCCTATGGCCACTGTAGAGACTCTTGGTTTCCTACATTTGATAATTTCTCTACACAAAGAGCTAGCAAAAATTACTTTGTAAGTTCTAATAGTATAATAAAAGCGGCTTTGTTCATTGAGTTAGCTTTTCATTAATTCGTTATAATTATAGTAGAGCCATTCCATTGTTACATGTGTACCCTATTATACTTTTTCATCAACACGAAAAAGAATTTCGTAAAATCGTACTCGTTTATATTTTTGGAATGAAGAACATCACATAAGGAAAGGTTATTGACAAATTTGTTCTACCTTAAATTATTATTGATATGATAAAAAATTAAAAATTATGACGTTAAGGGTGCTACGAAGATTTTCTCGTTTTAACGTAAGTATTTCAATATCCTTCTAATCAGAAACATATCAATGCCAAACTTATTTTTTGTCTCAAAAACGAAGGCTAATAATTTAATATTATATGCATCGAATATAGTTTTAAAACTTATTTGGTCAGAAGAAATTTTTCTTATGGGTGTGGCAATTTTACCCAGTGTTTTACCCAGTAATTTTACACAGTGCAAAAATGCATATATTTGTCATACAGTATGTAAACATACATGATACGTGTATTAGGAAATATTAAAATAAATGCACAGCAATATATTAATAGACCAGAGTCCTATTTAAATATATTTTAATAATTAAGATTTTTTTTTTTTTATAAAAATTGAAATCGTCGCTGTTATTAACTAATTAAGGAGCACTTGTAATAACAGAACATGTTCTCACATGATTATTTTTTTTTGCAAAAACCACAGATTTCTGCTAGGTTGCATATAGTTTAAAAGCAACTCCATGTTTTCTTGATCAATTTCTTGAACCACAGCGTAGTAATTCTTTCTAGAATTTGATTTTTCTGCAATCAATTCTCCCAATCTGAATTACATTCACGGCATTTTCTGATATATCGGAGAGTGGAGTCCTAAGATGATCCCCTGCATATTTGCAAACACAAACATTATAAGGCATATTTGACACTGGAAGGACATCGTGGGGTTGAAGGTTGTTAATTTTTTTATTTTATTTTCACTGCATGATATTCATGGATAAAGTGGTTATGAGGTTCACTAATTGTCATCCACATATAACGTTTCTATTGAATGTTTCTTTTGACAGTAACTTTATATTTGGTCAATAAAGTATCATCTTCGCCAGTGTTTCTTGACTTAATCATCCCAAAGATAAAATGGTGTTATGTTTCTTTTTAAAGAAACTGTTTTAAAGAAGTGGTTCCTAACTCATGGTCCGCAAGACAGGTCATTATTTAAAAAAAAAGCACTTACAAAAATTATTAAAATTAAATATAAAAATGAAATTGATAGTACATTTGTAGTATTTTACAATCTGATGGAACTTCAGAAAATGGTTCGTATTAAAAGTAATTCGTCTTACGCTTGTTTGTCTTAACGAAGTTCGACTGTATTATCATTAGATGTTATTTTTGTTTTTCTGTTTATTATTTCTTTCTTTTTTTTCCGAAAAAACGAATTTACGAACACATTTCCTCCAAAAATGAGCCGGCTCCTCTTTTTTATAAAGGTCTTGCAGTTAACTCGTGACAATTTTCCAAAGTGGTCCGCGGCTTAAACTGAGTTGGGAACCACTGCTTTAAAAGGTTGGTTGGTTTGTTTACATCTCACAGGGGCATAAACAAGCTTAGGCACTTTTGGTATTTCTTCTTTTAAAATTTTTGTTGCCACAGCCAACCTTTTTATAGGACTCGATCTTCTGACTCTATGTACAGCCTTATCAAATGTTTGCTTGCACTGGTAAGACCAAATTGGGCTCCTATCTAGAGTTTCCAGTAAAAGCTGATTTTTTTTGTTTCTTTTTTTGACAATATTTTCTTTGTATTTCTGCATTGTAAGTTCTCTTTTCGTTTAATAATTTTCTTCCCTGTTTTGTCAGCTGGCTTAAAATATTTTTCGTCTGTTTTCTTCTCTTATCCCTCTTCTGTCTTTTACTAAATAAGCATTTCTCATGATACTTAGATACCCTAGCTTTTGATCTTGCCATGATAATGCATAGTAAGTAATTACTTTGTGGCATCTTTTAAGTGGAGATATCTGTAACACTTATTATTAAAAAATTATAATTAGAACAAAGTTGCGATTTAAATTCTATGATGTCGAATAATTTTAGCTTTAGGGCAATTCCACAGTAAAGTGGACAAGAATGCCATTTTTTGAAAATGGATTAAAAGAAACAGTTTTTATTCCAAATTAAAGTATAAATTCTCTAGTTATTAAAAATATAAAAGTTTTGATTTTTACTACTACCAACTACGCAAAATAAAGCAACCAAAACAATGCTCTAATCTCTCATATAATGTAGTAAACATTTTCAACTGAAAAAATTTTAGAACTTTTCATTAAAATTTTTTGAGTTGGCAAACTGGAGAAAGTGACCAATGATGCAAAATGGCTGCTTCCATGTTTAGAATGTGATTTTTACAGGTGACCTTGCATTCATTACAATTGCTATTAAAATAATTAATTTTTAAGTTAACAATTTTAATACGTTAGTCCGTAACCAAAATGAACCCATTATTTATGCTATACAAGGACAAACACAATGCTGATTTTTTTGTTGGTCTTATTACTCATGAAAAGCATTCTAAAGTCATTTTCACCCCCATTATGCAAGGTAGTTTCTGAGAAAGAATGGTTACAGACCAACCTTTTATTGCAGTTACGGACTAACTAAATGGTTATGGACTAATGTAGGAGTCTATATTAGGTGTTTTTCCATGTACTGTTGATTCCTGTCAAAACTTTACAATATTTAGTACTGTTTGTATGCTTCTACGTACGATTTGAAAGTTCTATATTATATAGATTTTCTGCTTTGGATGCTTTACTACATAACATAACTACAAAATAAAAGACATTATTGAAGAAACCAATGGAGACATTTTAACTGGAATTGTTCATTATTACTAGTAGGTTTAAAATGAAGGCACATTTTAAAAACATCCATTGAAGGTAACACAGTTGCGGACGTGTTACAAGAAATTGATGAAAATTTGCCACAGTGTACTACACTGCTTCTACAAAAGTGAGCCGTCAGAATATTTTAAATAACTCCAAGAAACTGTCAGCGATAATACAGTGTTGTTGCAAATAGTTTTATTAAATTAGTGAGAATTATGGCTTGGTGTAAAGCAGTGAGGTGCATAGTATCCACTAGTCACATAATCAAGTGACTCTCTGCACCTTCCGTTATTAGTATCACATTAGAGAAGAGAAATAAGTACATTCTTAAGCTTTGTATCAAACTACATGATTCATGATAAATGTGCTGTTTTCAGTGACTATATCGTCAAAGATCTTATGGAACATATTCCTTCCATGAAGATGCGCAGTATATTTTCCGATGGTGCTGGTCAGCATTTTAACTTAGCACTGTTCACTGACCTTTGTTTCTCAGTTGAGTATTCCTGTCAATTGACATTTCTTTGCTACATCGCATGGCAAAGGAGCAGTTGACGGGATCGGAAGAAGCTAAAAGAAGAGTTTATGATGATAGAGCTAACAAGTTTGTCCCAACAGATGGCAAAATCATTTGCGGATTGTTGTGTCATCAGTTTCTGAAAAAATGTTATATACATACCTGAAGAAACAGTGGAACAAAACAAAGGCTGCCTTGATACCTTCTGGAAGAATATCAATTCCTTACCACAAATATGCATCATTATTCACGTGGTAAAATATGGGAGTCATTCTCGTGAAAACAGTCATTATGAGATCCATTGTGTGCGAAAATTTAAAGTGAAAGAAAAGCTTGAAAACTTTATATGTATCTATATCATAGCCTTACCAAAAAAATATAGATCCCATTTAATGGTCACGATATTTAATGAAATTATTTTAATTTTTTAAATAGTGACGGAATGATACTCCTAGTTAGGGAATGACAGTTTTCTCAGGATTTATTAGTCATGCATTTTTAATCCAATGTTTTTATTTCACAAATTACATTAATACATAAAAATGTGACATTTTAGCATTGCTGTGTTGCAGATTTGTGAAATAAAATTGACTGGCGTGGCTGTTACATGGAATGGGTTTTTTTTTTTTTTTTAAACCCTTTGCACTCCAGGCTATTTAGCCAAAGGAATTCAAAGCCATATACTGAATGTCGCTCCAGCGGAGCCTGTGGAGTGCAAAGGTTTCATACCCACTCTTTGATAAATGTGAACGTCTTAGGGGAAGGCTATTTGTATTTTCCTCCTTTTATCAGGACCATGGTATTTTTGGACATCAGATTCTTTATTTCTCCAGGACACAAAGCCTTCTCATATTCTACCAACACCCAATCTCCTATTTTCAATTCAGTATTTGCCACATATCCATGTTTCCTACAAATAAAAACGTATTTTTCTTTTTACTACCTTAATGAATCAGTATTTTTAGTTGAGAATTAATAACATTATATGTTAACATAATTAAAATTATATGTTAACATAATTAAAATTATAATATATATCTTACCTTATGTTCCAGTTATTGAAGTACCAATTTCCAGCCAGTGTCCACAGAACCATACTCGAAACCTGTCCCCAAGTGTTAGTGTTGACACAAAACTGATGGGCCATATGCAAAGCATGAAAGTGAATGGAAATTCAGTTTGCTTCTGTTACAACTATACGCAATTTCATGTACTTTCGATGTTCCAATGAAGCTTTCAATTTCACTTCTCAGCAGATGGTCAGCTTTGATTATATTTTTATTTGTTACGTCAATTAATTTCACTCCTTTGCTTTTTTTTTTTTACACAAAACAGGAAAAAGTGTCGTACAATTATTGTATCTTTTCCTTCTGCAACACTCCGGTCAGCTGTTCTCTTAAGAACAGCTCCAATTCCATCAGGTGCTCCCCTCCCATGCCCTGTTTCACTATAATTCCATGTGAAGTTATGAGTATCTGAAACTAGTTGTTTTGCATGTTGTGCAATCAATTAGAACATTTTCTGATTTCTATATTGGTTAGGTGCTCCATCACTAAGCATGTGCACAAATTTTGGTTTGATTTCTGATTTTTGAAGAATCCACTCAAAAAATGGCTGAACATGTGCCCATACAGAGTCTTGTCTGAGAGAAGAACTTATGATGGCGAAAGAGTGTGGAACTGTTGTATCATTTTCTCGGCTATAGTAAACACCTGTATGTAGTGTAACTTATTGTCTACTTCTACCAAAATGAACAGACTGAATTTCTTATTAGTATTTGCAGTTATAAATTTCGCTAAGTCAATATGCACTATGATTGAATCTGATGATAATGGTTTTTTTCAAGTCTTTCATAATTTTGTACTGACGGATATATTTGCTACTTGAGCCATATATTTTGCTAAATTACTTTCCAGCTCCTAACTAAATTGGAAATTCTAACTTGAAATTCAACTTTCATTGGATTTTTAGTTACCTTCTCTTCATAACATATGTATATTTTTTCAAAACCCATTTTTTTGTATGTCAATGTTTCTCCAATGTTGTAAGCATTCTACGCAGGCTTTTTGTTCTTACAATTAAAACATTTTCTAAAAAAAAACAATCCTCACGGTTTGTATCACAATACATGTATGTGCCTATAATAGAATTTCAGATGTTTCTAATCAATAACTGATCTTTCATAGTTTTGAGATCACTATCTCCATATTCTCATGTATAATACATTTGCATGTATCTCTATCGCTAATTTTAGGTTGCATAATCCAAAATGGACGCATTTTACAAAAAGTAGGGTAACTGATTCAATAACCAGCATTCGCATCTAAGAATTTTTTTTTTATGAAGATTTTGTAGAGTACCATTCAGTACTCTCTTCTGCTTCTTTTCTTTGTTTCTAGTAATGCATTTTTTTTACCTGCACACATTCTAGAAACATCATCTGACTAAAACAAAAAAAAAAAGGATGAACCAAACAAGATGCATGTAAAATGTGAGGAATGTCTCACTTTTTTTGAATAATTCATCCTAAATTTCATTCCCTCACGCAAGCATCATTCCCTCACTTTATCTAATAGTGAGGGAATGATAAATTCTTTCACTTCTGAAAGTATAAGTTAGGCCTAACCGGTTTCTGACTTCAATCACATATAAGAGCCTTTGGACTACAGTGCAATTCACAATTAACCTGTTTCTGAATTTTATTTTAATTATCTTCTTTAAAAAAAAAAAAAGAAATCATGAGGGAATGATAAAGAAAAAACATCACCTAGTTTGATGTAATCAAATGAACTTCAAATACAAAGCTTCATTTTATTGAAGACAGGAACATGCAACTTTGTTACTCTGTGTTGCCAAGTGTAAATCGTCAAACTTTATTCAAAATTTTTTTCGTTCATGATAGTTGTGATGGAAAAAAATTGCTGTGAGAGACTGGTGCAACATCCTGGGGACGAACTTTAAAATAGCAGTGTGGCAACAGTTTTGATACAAAAAATATAAAATATGGATTATATATATGTTACAATTCAATGTTATGAAATTTAGAAAATAGATGCACAAAATTTCTGCATATTTGTTTACAGAAATTTTTTTATTTATTTTTAGATAGCAGTGGGGGCAAATGAATGAATGACATTTTGGAAAGTTTTAACTATTTTAATAAAATAAAAAAATAAAATTTGAAATTTAATTTACTATGATTATTTGAAATGTCTATTAAGTATTTTCCCCCCAAAAAATTACATATAATTTGAAAAAACAACAAAACAACTGTGCAATATGCTGTGGACATGAAAATGACTGTTTTTGCCAAAATGACTCATGTACAGATATGGGAATGTTTCTTTGTGCTTAACCCCAAACCTGTTTTCATTTAAGGGTGATTCCAATTTGGAAGCAGTTAAAACTGACAATGCTGAAAATGCTTCATACATGGTACCTATTTGTCTATTTCCCAAAAAATGGTATGCAATGTACTGAGACAAATGCTCCTACTGGTTTTTGTTTGTTTGGCTTTTTTACTGGTTTTTGTGAATGGCCTGGACGGTCAATGGGGAGAATAGCAAGAAGCAAAATTTAGTTTCTTACATAAAAAATCTGAAGGTATAAATCAATTTAAGGATGCAAATGACATCGCAAGTTCTCATTTTAAAAGTGTATTTTGTTCTGTGGACAGTGATCTGTTACCAATGTCATCTACTCGTTTCAAATTCTTAAAATTTCAAGAATCAGATTTCTAGAACATTGAATCATTGTATTCCAATATGTAAAACAAACTTGCAAAAAAAATTTCATGTATAAATCATATGTAAATCGGCTCCAAACATTCAAAGTTATACAGCGCATCCATGGAACAATTTTGTTAGTCTGTAACCTCTAGTTAATTCATCATTATGCCAAAAATAATTATAATTTAATTCTATCAAATGTTTATAAAAGCCTGTTCTGTAGTTTTACTGTCGGTTATTAAATTTTTTCCGTGTGTTTCACAATTCATAGGAAATTACTATGTAATTAACAGCTAAAATTCTGTCCGAAGTGCGTTGGTCCGTAACCACAATTTCAAAATTTAATATTGCAGTTATCCTTCAAAGAAGGAAAAAAAAAATTGTAGTGTCTTCTGTAGAGCAATTAATTTCTTACTTGAAATAGGTAAATAGTTTTTTCCATATACAGTTAATAAAAGTTTATTTAACCTCTGAAAACATGCTCCAAATGTTAGTTCGTAACCGTGGAATTGCCCTTTAGCCACTTGTATAACATCGTTCGTACTCACTAGCCTTTTCATTGTCTTTTATCTTTTACCATATACACACATATTATATACACTATTATCACAGAGTAGGCTGTAAGTTTCTCGTTATATTCCTACATAAATCCATCACAGTAGGCAGAATTGTTGTGGGCAGGTTACACAATAAAACACGTAACACAACACTGGTAATGTCGCACCCTTAACAGCAATTAAAAATACTTATTGTACTATTTACCTCAATTTACTGATTGCATATGATTAAAAACATGCTAAATCAGGTAAATTCAAGGTTAATTGTAATTAGGCCTAACATTCCATTTTAAAAATTAACTTCTTTATTATTTTGTTACGGGTGTGACAAGAAAAATAGTATGAAAGTTGGTTTATTATTACCAAAGTTTGCTTACATGATTAAAGCTTTATTTTTTACACATATGATGTCCGAGATGTGTAAAACCCGGAATCTTTTTTTACAAAAACCTGGAACATGGGGTAGTGGTAAAAAATGGTGTAGCCAATTCCGAAATATTTTACTCAAATTTTTTTTTTCGATACTTGTCTTCAACTTTGACATTAATTTTTGCACACCCAACAAATTTGTTTGCTACTATTTTTACATGTTTTTAATCTATGTAATCTTATCTACAAATTGATTCATAATAATTACGTTTAGAGTGAATTTGAAAATTTGGTATACATGCCCTGTTTTTTCTGGAATGGCGGAGTAATAATAGATTATGATAATTTATATAGTTTAGTTAATTTTTATCTCCTATTTTTAATTTATCTTCATTATCTTATTTGTCTTTATCTTCAGCTTTTAGATCGATGAAGATCTTTATTTTGTAATGCTAAACCCTGACTCTTTTATCATTGCGTTGTGTTAAAACATTTTTGAGGGCCGCTAACACCATAAGCCATGGCGCTGTATATAACTAAAGTAAATATACCAGGAGCATAAATTTAATAATGTTTCCTTGTCAAAAACTCCTTGTAAATTAATGCATTTGTCGAAAAGTATGAGATGCAAGAGTCACTCGACTTTCTCCCCATGTAAAAGATGGACAAATGTTACTTCCGGTGTCTGAGTGTGCTACAGCACTTCTAAAAAATGTAAATATAGTTCCTTGGATATTTCTTTGTGTACTTAACAGGTTAAAATTCCATAATAAAACACATTTGCCTTTTAAAATGTGTATATAGGTTCAAAACCCTTGTAAACTAAGGTCCTGGCAATGCATAACCCTTCTTTTCCTTCATAAAACTCACAATCATAAAATAAGCTGTCTTGTAAATGAATTCACATATAAACATTCTCACTATCTTGCAGTGTAAACTCATTTCATATAAAAATAAATCTATATGAGCAGCAGCGTAGCTAGGTGGAGGTTTTTGGGGGTTGTAACCCCCACCCCATTGCAATAAAATTTTATATATTTAATATAAGAATAT
Organism: Dysdera silvatica; assembly: GCA_006491805.2. Taxonomy (NCBI): domain Eukaryota; kingdom Metazoa; phylum Arthropoda; class Arachnida; order Araneae; family Dysderidae; genus Dysdera; species Dysdera silvatica. Next base: position 29,416,811 of record QLNU02015003.1, on the reverse strand, counting down.
ATGAGTTATAGCTCTGTAACCCTTCTCATTAAAAATCTATAACCCCCCCTTATGAACTTCCTGCCTATAATTGTAGGGGGTTCATTCGCTTTAACAGTACATTCTTTAGTTTGATCAGTTCAATTGCTTGTTGCTGTTTTGTTAAAAATCTGCATAACTTTTTAAAATGATGACAGCACATGCTTTTCTCCGTATATTCTTACATTTCAGGTGAGTGCAGTAAATGGGAAAAGAAGCATTGACCCACTTGCGAAGGTCTTTGAAAGCGCAAACAGATATGTCTACGAGTTCGAATTGCCTTATGAACTTTGTGGCCGGTTCATTGGCCGGCAAGGAAAGTATGTCAAGTACATCAAAGAGTACACAAATGCAATTGCCTGTATCAAAAGGCATCCATATAATGATGCCTTGAAACTTGTCACGGTCGAAGGTAATTTCACTATCATTGATTTTAGTGTCATAGTGTAATGTTATTTACATCCTCTGTAGCCTTGAATTCAGTTTCCGAGGGGTGCATCCTTTAATGTCTTGTTTTTCGCTTGTGGGTAGGTAGCTCTCGCTCTTTTTCTTCTCCCCTCCCCTCCCATATCTCCAGAAACTTAAATGCAGCTGTAACTCTAGTTTGAATTTTTCAAAGCAATGATCCTCCTTTAATCAAAGTAACACTCTAATACTAAAACAAGTAAAGCCAATTTTCTCAGAGGAGGAGTATGAACTACAATCACAGGTTCGGTTGCCATCCGCATTTGGGAAAATAGCCACACACATCAAAATTCTTCAGCCTACTAGAGATCCTTTCAAAACCCAATCATGGATGAAGTGTGAAAAGTATGAAGCGAACATTTTGCATTTCGCGCCATATCTGTGAACTTCCTTTTGAACAATTTTTGCTTATACAGTGAAACCCCTCATTAGTGAACACTTGCCATATAGACAAATTTGTTCATACGAGAAGGAAGTGTGTGGGGGGGGGGAGTAGTCATTCTGAAGTACCTGAAATATTTCATTTCGAAACTTATGTATTTTTGAGCACATAAGTTTAAGGCAACGAATGGAGGCATCTATTGAATGCAACAAGCAAATTTATCGCAAAACAGTAAATATTAAAATTTATTTTCCATCTAAAAAAATTGGTCAATAGCTGTTTGGTGAGTTTTACTCACACTCCTTCTTGGAGATGTTTTTAATCACGAGATTAAATCCACAGCTTTTCCATCATTAAGCTTATAGGACCTGTGTGGTAGTTGAGTAAATGATAATAAATTTAAACTGCGATAATTTTGTGCTAATAATTGTTATTAAAGACGGGAATTTTTTATCATTATATCCCATGATGTGGTAATATTGAATAATTTATATATATGTATATGAGATATTAACCTTCACAGGGTTAGCATAATTGCCAAATGGTCGGCTCAGAGTCACCAGAGTGTATTTTTTGAAAATTGCTCGCAAAGAAAAGAATGATTTCAAAAGGTTTAAAAAGCAGTTCATGCATTGCATCATTTCAAAACTCATTTATAGTGAAGCTTTATATGTTCTTGCAGAGGAAAGGATGACAGGTCATCTGTAGCTCAGTTGGAAGAGCCTTTGACTGGCTGCCAAGAGGTTGTGGGTTTGGTTCGCACCGTGAAGGTATTCTTTGCTTCGCCAGCAATTTACAAAAAATACACCCCAGTGGCTCTGTGTGCCAACCATCTCTGGCAATTGTGCTAACTCTGTGAAGAGTAATAATATTCCATATATATATATACAGTCTGAACTCAATACGAGCATAGCTAAAACGAGAGCATGGTTAAAACGAACAATCTGCCAGTTAAGTTTGGTTCACTATTTAATTACATTTAAGAGTTTCACGCTTTTTGCGAGCAAAAAACTAGAATCTCGGTTAATACAGGAAAAATGTCTATCCAATTTTAATGCGATTTTTCCCTTTTCCATGCCATTTTTACATCTTTTCTAACGAATACGAAGGAAAAGAAAATGTTGAGAATTACCAGATGCACAAGTGAATATGCCAAGCAAACAATCAAAACTTACTGTTTCAATAACTGCTGAGGTGCAGTGAAGTGAAATGAGACCATATGTGCATTTACTTACGGTGTAATAAAAATAGACCGCATATAGTTAAGGCTGAAAATTCTATCTTTATTAAGCGATATAAAGTTAATTTTGAGCTAAGAAAATTACCCAAGTTAATTCTGGTCATTATTTTATTAAGTGTGTAGTTTAAAATTTGTATTCCTTTCACAGATTTTATGAGTAACGGCTAATACGAGGAATTTTACATATTCTTACCTTCTCGTATTAGCAGAGTTTGACTATATATATATCATTTAATTTTTAGCTTTGCAAAGTATATCATTATTTATTATCAGCCTTTATTAAGAATTTTAGTTATTTGAATCAATAAATCCGAGTCATTTATGTTTTATGATGAGTATGTTTAATGTAAAAGAATTTATAAATTCTTTTACATTAAACTATGCGAACATGATCTTTTTTTCATTGTGACTTTTAGTAATTGATAACGCTTCCAAAGAGAAGTGTAATTCGAAACCACCCTTAATGGAAATATGTAACATGATGCAAAAGTATAGCTTCATAATTCATATTCTTCCTCCCTCCCTCCCTCCCTCCCTCCCATGGACTATATACTAGAGCCCTGCACAGGCCTGTTTTTTTAGGCCCAAAAGTCGGCCCGTTGTTCAGGCCCCGCCTTTTCTGACTGGGAGTACAGAGAGACCTATCTATACATGAGTTCCTTGGAGGAAGAGAAATGTGTTCAATGTAGATGGGGAGTTGGGAAGGATGGTGTCTCAAGTGAGCCAATCAATCCACTCACACTATTAGGTGAGGGAAGAGTTGGGAAGGGTGGCCACTGAAGCGATTGACTCGTGATCTATACAGGGTCCTAGTTCGGCTCGAACAGCTTTCGTGGGTCTAGACATTTTCAGAACAAGTCAATGTAGTTCGGAGCTCCAAACCAGAGACCTCCACAGAGCCTGTTTATTTAAAAGCCTGGCTTAGTTTGTAGTCCCAGCCAGGGTTTACAGGTCCGGTCCTTGGAGGCCTCTACTATATACCCCCCTACTGTAAAAACACTAAAGTATGTAAATGATATATTACAAAGCAGTCACAAAATATGTATGATCAAATATAAATACTTACTGTTAATTTCGATATATTGTTGGGTTTATAATAAGACACAACGTTACAAGCATAGTACACTCTATAACAAAAAAAAATCGACGCACCAAGAAGGAGTTGTCCGATTGCGATAAAAATTGGTGGATGTGAAGAACATACATAGAAAAAGAAACGATTAAAATTTCAGAACAATTGAATGATTTATTGCAGAGTTTGACCGTTACAAAGGGAGGAAGTCAATAAGGCGTTGGTCCACCTCTGGCCTGGATGCAAGCTGTCACCCGGCGTGGCATAGACTGATAAAGATCCCGGATGGTGTCCTGCGGAATTTCTTGTCAAATTATCTCCACTATCAGGTTGTCATGAACATTCTGGATGGTTGTACCCGCCTTCCCATAGCGTCACAAATGTGCTTTATGGGAGAGAGATCAGGAGATCTAGCTTGCCAAGGAAGTGTTGGGCAAGCTTGAAGACAATTCATAGCAACACGTGCCGTGTGCGGCCGGACATTGTCTTGTTGAAACGTAAGTCCAGGGTGTCGCAAAAGGAACGGTAACACAACCGGTCGTAGAATGTCGTCTACGTACCGCTGTGCTGTAAGTGTGCCAGAAATGACCACCAAAGGGGTCCGGCTATCAAAGGAGATGGCACCCCAGACCATAACGCCCTGTTGTGGGCATGTGTGGCGTGCGATAGTAAGGGCAGGATCCCCACGCTGCCCTGGACGTCTCCAGACACGTCTGCTGTTGTCGTCAGGACACAGTTGGAAACGGGACTCGTCACTAAAGACTATACGTCCCCAGTCAGCGCAGTTCCAAGTTGATCGAGCCCGGCACCACTGTAATCGGACTTGACGGTGTAAAGGCGTGAGAGGTAAGCGGCGTAACGGTCGGCGCGAGCGTAAATTCCGCTCTCTCAGTCATCTGCAGAGGGTCATGTTGGACACATGTGTGCGGGCCACACGTTGGATAGTTGATAACGACGAATCCGGTGCTGTGACAGCTGCTCTGACAATCGCTCTGTCTTCCCGTTCTGTTGTGGCCCTAGGTCGACCGCTGACATCTGCCGTTGTTGACCCACTCTTGCCAGCACCGTCCAATCGCCGCATCGCTTCGACCCACATGTCCAGCGATTCTTCGATTCGTCCAACCAGCCTCTTTCAATCCGATAGCACGACCTCTTTCAAACTCTGACATATGCTCGTAATGAGCACGAATCTTTCGGCGAGGCATTGTTACAGTCGACGTAAGATATCCGCAGTCAAAATGCAACAGAAATTTTGACCACATATTGAGAATCGCTCCTTATATACACCTGCTGAATGCGCAGTTCCGATGCGCTGGAGTTCCCGCTATTCATTCATTGGACACCAAATTTTAATCATTTGCATGTTCGGTCAAAATGTCTTTGAATACGAAATTTCATTACAATCGGACAACTCCTTCTTGGTGCATCGATTTTTCAGACTGTATTTCAGAAAGCCCATTACAGCTACGTAAAATAAATAGATCTATGCTTATAATGTTATCTTATTATAAATCTTATGTGTATTATTTCCCTTCCCAGGGATAACATAAATGCGAAGTAATGGTCAACACACAAAGCCACCGGGGCAAGTTTTTTGTGAGTTTCCGTGAGGGAAATTTATTGTACAATAATTTTTAATACCCATGTATATAAATAAGCTCAAACTAGAGCTCTTTTGTTTAGAGGGGGGGAGGGAAACGCCGTCCTCATCCTGGATTCGAACCATGGTCCCTCGTTGAGCCCAGAGTGTCTTGACTGCTAGGCGAAGGACTGGAACAATTCTCACTTTCTCCGTCTATAAGGATGTAAGATATCGGAGAAAGAGATTGTTGTTCCTGTCCTCGTTCGTCTTGCTCAACCGAGGGACCCTGGTTCGAATCCAGGATGGGGAAAGCGTCTCTTTTTCTCCAAAACGAATAAGCTCTAGTTTGAGCTAATTAATACATGGGTGGCAAAAATTATTGTATTATAAGTTTTATCTGCATAGTGTTAAGTCTCTTTATGTTGCGTTTATTTTTACTTTGTTTTGAATTTCAAGCTATCATAAGGTCTAATTTATCACCATTTAAGATGCTGCATTCAATTATTAAGTGGAGCGTTTTAATGCAGGAACCCGTTCCGATGTTCACTTTGCCCTCGATCAAATTCGGAAGCGTTTCCCACTAAGCATGTTCCCTACTGTCACTTTGGCGCAAACAAATGTTCCAGTTGATGCCTTAAATGTCCCGGAACCGTTACAGGTATGTGATATTACGCATCTCTACTCTTAATGCCATTCAAAAAAAAGAAAAAAAACTTTGTCGCCAAGCTAGAAAAAGATGCATCGCCAAGTTGTGGTTGTACTAAAATTGTTTTTTAAGTAATGAAAAGCAACTTGCTGTAATTGCATCTGCTGAGGTAAATTAACATTACTGTTATAGAAAAAAACCTGGCAAACATTTTTTTTAACTTCATTAAATTGGTCTTACGGAAACATAAATTACCAACTGCAGTAGAATGCTTATGCCATTATTTTGTATAACTATTTAAAGCTGAATCAAACCAGCCTTATTATTTCTCGTAGCACTCGAACAGCATGTGCTGATGCACACTTTATCAATACTTGCAAAAAATATTGACTACAAAATCCTTTTTTTTTTTTTTTGCCCTGCACCAAAGGGTCTAATATTCTCTGTTCTATTATATATGAGTTCTAAAATTTTTGTTTAAAAGAAAATACCTTATTAAACCAAGGGCCATAATGTGTTGATTTTTCCTTTCAAATCCTTTATTTATATGTATGAATCGTTTGCACAAAAAAAAAAAAGTATACTGTAGGGTTTCTACACACTTGGAGAACCTGGTTTACAAAGCATGCAATTTCAATATTTTGTTAAATTTTTGCATAAGGCAACTTCTTTAACGACTAAATTTTTGTTGGAAGACAACTATTTTTGTGACTAAATTTTTTGCTTGAGGCAACTATTTATAAGTGTTTAGGCTACTAAAGCAACTACTTTCAACATGAATTTGAGTGCCAGCCCTGTGAGTGAGGACCCTGTATTGTCCATGACATGGTTTCAGTATTGATTTCAAGGGGTTTGACGATGAGAAAAATGTGAAAATCTTTTGTGCATATCTCCAGAAGTTCTTTAATAATGGTAAAATGGTGCTAGGAGCAATTGAGCTTGTTCTTCTTACACAAGTAGCTCTTTATAAAGAGCGAGTAATTTGTTGTGACGAGTAGGTGCATACCAAAGTATCTTTGCTGTGATAGCAGGTAAACTCATAATTTCACACTCGTGATCAAATCTCCACGTACTGCATACATTTATAAAATAGCAGGAACTACCAACTTTAATCCCATAAGGAAGTTATTCGATTTTTAATAAAATGACCATCAATACTTTTATTTAAACTTTATTTTGTGAATGTGAAGTTTATATAAATTGTACTAGATATTTGCTTTTCATATAGTTGTAAATTAATATTGCTAAAACTGCTTTTGCTGGGTTATTGAAGAACACCACCGATACAAAAAAATTCCTTGTTTTTGGTCTATAATGTAATTACTTATTGTTTTTGCGTGATTTGCCTTGCTGATGTGTAGTAGCAGTTAGAAAAGACTTATACATTAGTCTTTTTTTTTTTTCTGTGTGCGTCCCTCAAATACTTTTCTCTCTCTCGTTCCAGCGGCGCAGTCTGTCTTTCTATTACTTGTTGCCGTCTCCCTCTTATCTTTTAAATAGCTGGCTCCTAAATTTCACTGATTTGTTGTCTACCGTCTCTTTTTCACAGGTTGGTCAATGCGACTTTTTAATTTCGTAGATTTTTGCCTGCTGTTGTAGCCAAACCACCAAAGATGTAGCCAACATTGTAGAACACCTGGTTTTTTTTCGTTAACGTTTTGCTTATTGTTTAGTAGCTTAAGTGACTAGTGCATGAAGCATGCTCAGACTTGATTTGGTAGTTTTTGTAGTTTTATATTTATTAATGAAAATGTTCTCCCGTCAACAGCATTTGGATTAGCTATGTGTATATTGCGAGGTTACTACACAGTATGTCAAGACCAAAGCTATCTTCCATTGTGCTTTGAAGATGGTATAGAGATAATGTACTATCATACAGGGAAACCTGGTTTGAGTCTCAACAGTTGTGAACTTTTAGCTAGTCCGTATTCCAAGGTTTGTTCCTTCTGCCTACCAAGTGACCAGCATTGGAATTCTTCAGAAAACTGTAGCTTATGCCATAGCATGAATAAATGCAGCTTTGTCTTTGCATCGTAGAAAACTTTCTGTGGTTAGCATTGATGCAACTGGGGGGAGCCGGGGTAGCTTAGTCTTCCCTAGAAAAAGGTTGCTCCCCCACCTTCTTGAAAAAATGATGGTTCCCATGATCCTTGAAAGTCCTTGAATTTTATTACCGAGTCAGGATTCTTGAAAACTGCCAAAAATGTGGTTAGTCCCTGGAAAATCCTTGAATGTTTCCCAAAACCTTTTTTCCAAGTTTTGGCAAAAGAAAAAAAGAGGTATTTCCCTTATTTCCAATGCATTGACAAGGTCCTTGAAAAAATTTATTTGGTCCCCAAATTTCATTAGGACAAAAGAGTGTGAACCATGAACTATTGAATTACAAGTAAATAAAGTCGGGGTGGCTCCTTACTCTAAAAGTAAAACGATCGCTGGTTTGCTGTTTATTGGAGTTCCTGCCTCATTCCGTTTTGAATAGTCACCAATTGATATGGGAAAGTACAAGAACAGAGGTAGAACTGTGGAAAGAGAGTAATGAGAAAGAAACAGTAGTGCCCTTGGTGCATTTTGTCAAACTTTTTTTTTTTTTTTTTAAATCTACCTTTGTGCAGTCCCAACACCAGCTTCCAGTGTGACATTTAATTCTACTGGTCTCCAGAGATCCTCTTTAGCGGTTGTGCTGCCCCTGGTGGCATTTTTAGAACTTTCCAGTTTTGCGTAATTTTATGATGAGGGTGCAATGTTTTCGACCATTGGTCTTATCTCAAAAACTGATGTCATCCTCTATCAGCATTTTGTTAGACTTCTTTAAAAACCGGCCCATCTCCAAAATTCTGGAGTCGGGATTGTGCAGTCTGGAAATCGATTACGAAGATCCAGGGAGGTTTGATTATAAATTTGAAACCAGCTAACCTTTATCATCAACTTCAATCAATTTATATCGTTTCGTATTAACTACTGGATCATTTTTAAGGATTTGCTTATCATTCTCAAAAGTTTCACATTTATGTGAGTTCTTAGATAGTGTTTAATTATAATGCATCCTAACATACCTATATATTTTATTCTTGAAATTGAATAATAAGAGTGAAGAAAGTTGCATAGATTATCTCTTGCATGCGTTTGAGGCCCAACGGTTGCACAGGTTCAACTATCGAAGGTGCTAAAAAGAAAATGCCTTAGAACAACTAGTTACAGTGATTCGGAGAGTGGCTCCCTATGCCTTAAAATGTCCAAGTTCTTTGGAAATATGTACCTTGATCCACTACCCTACAGGCATCGGCATAAGCAGAAAGTTCGTAAGGGGGGTTATAGGCTCAATGGGGAGGTTACAGAGCTACAACTCACATATTCCTATGTTAAATATACAAAATTTCATTGCAATGGGGGTTACAACCCCCATCAACAGTACACCAATGCCTACAGTGGCATAATGGTAACACATTTGCATTAGACGTGGGTCCAACTCCCAAGTATATCGTGATAGAACATGTATGTTGGTTTTGCCCACTATAGTTGGGAGGGGGGAGTCCTTTGGCAGAAGAGATGGATTGCTCAGAAACCAGTAGGTCTCGGCATAGCATAACCTTTCTTGTCCTTGTGCCGTAGAAGCATGAAGAAGTCATATGATTTTCCCATTTGCTTACGAGTCATTGTTATTTATTTTTAATTTTCAGTCCTTAAATGTACTTAAACTTCACGTACAGAAATGTGTGTAAACCCTTTAATACTGGAAGGCAAATTTTACTTGAGAAGCATACTGGAAACAAATGCCTAATTTGACTCATGCACAGAAAATATAGGCCTGCCATGTTGAAACTTCTCATTCCATCTAATTTTTTTTGAAACATTATATAAATGTGTCATTTAGTTGAAAAAAAAAAATTGTTTTTATACTGCAGTAAAGCATGCTTTTCCCTTGTAAAAAGGTTGTTTTACTAAAAAAAGAAAAAATTATAATTTTACTACCACAGCAAAGTGAGGGCCAAATGTAATCTAGATAATGGATTGTATTAACGATTGTGATTTGTTAAATCACTAACTTAATGAAGCAACAATCCAGAGTTGGGCAAGTCGAAACCAGACAGTGTTTATAACAAAAAGGGTTTACTATTGGGATTATTATTCAGAATGCTACAAATATAAACTGTGCCCATTCTTAGGAAATAAAATGTTATAAGGCAGGTCAAATTAACAAATAAATGTCAATCTCTCTTTGTGATTTGACGTTAAACGGAACAATGTGATTTGCTACTCATGGGCGCCCCCCCCAGAATTATATGCAGGGGGTGTGCATCTAGGAAAAATTCCAATTGAATAATGTTGTTGGACTGTAGTTTCTTGTGGATTCAGTTTTTTTTTCATAAGCCAAGGGGGTACAAGTGCCCCCCATGAGGCACCCATGTTGCTACTCAATGGGGGGGGTTGAGTCCCCTGAACCCATTTCCTACACCACTGCTTAGATATATGGCAAACACCCTGATTATTCAAACTCCGTTTAATTGAAATGACCAACTGCACTTATTGTTGTTATTTTAGTAAATGCTCATTAAATACTTTCAGTAAAAACGTTCATGTTCACTTTCTAATATACTACGACCATAAGGGAGAAATCAATACAAATTATAGGTATTGGACATATAAAAAGATACGTTTATATTTTTTTTTTATGTATATTGAGTATACACAAAGATACTATTATCTTTTGCATTTAAAATACATTCATTCAAGATAATTAAAATAAAGTAAATAAAAAATAAGATGAACAAAATCATATTAATAAAAATAAAAGGATTTGGTTTGCAAAATTTGGATTTATCCAAAAGGCTGTACTTATGGATCTAAAAGGCCACAGGTTCCCCACCCCTGGACAAGGCCCTCATCTCATGAAAAAATAATTTAGTGAGTTGCAATCTCTCAAGGGTCGTGAACCATAGCTGTAAAAGGATTGCCTGACCATAGCTGGCCACTAATGCTTAGCTTTGCCAAACAAATTTTTTTTGTCAATTTTTTATTTTGATATGACATTATTTTGTTCAAAAATATGAAGTTTGATTTCAGTTGCTGTATTAAATCTCAGTTTTGTTCTTTATTGCTTTTCTGAGTTTACCGTAATCAACAGATCATCGTTCGTTAAAGCAACATTTTTTTGCAGAATTTTAAAAGGGTGCCCCAAGCAGTGATTGGGCTCACAGGGCCCCCTGACTGTCTTAAAATGCCCTGTGCCTTATTATGGTTTGTTGACAGAGTCTGTAATTAATTTTTAGTGATGTCCGTAAAAGAGTAAACTTGACTCTTCGTTACGTTGCCTTAGTTCTGAGTGTTTATCTAAAAACATGCACAGCTCAGCCAAGGGCGGACGCAAACATTTATTTTGGGGGGGTCAAGGACAGAATTTGCCATGGTCTTGGAATAACACCCTTCATTTATCATGAAAGTTGGAATTTTTTACAGTGACACACGGTGAGTCTTGTCACAGTGACTACTTTGATTCTGTGAGTTTGTTCCACACTTTCGGAGGCAAATTTTTAGATCCACATTTGCTGGCTGTCGAATTCTTCCTCTTCAGTAACGGTATTGATTTCCTCTACTGATGCGATGGTTTGTTTGTGCAGATCTCACCTTGTTTGGTGCGGAATGACCCTTTTTCTCCCTATGCCATAAAAATACAACCAACTAACCTTATTTGTGCATATTAATGCTACATGCTTTGAAGCAGTTAATAGTTTTTAGTGTAACAGTGTCCCAAGATTTTTATTATTTTTGCATTTCATATGATGGTGTGATGGTTTTTGAAATAGCATTAGCAAAAAGAAATATGGGAAAACAAGTGGATTCAAAATTTTTTTTTTTTTTTCAGCGAAGAGTACATACACTGGTGTGCAAAAATTAAGGACAAGACAGTTTATCTCATATAATGTCGCACCGCAATGTTTAAAATAAGCACAAAGCATACCATAACATCTTCGAGATATAAGTTTATGGAAAGGGTTAACACATAGGTGCCAATCCTTCCGATTTTTATCGATCTACCAGTCGGAAAATGATTTCTTCTGATTTTCGGAAATTTCATCTAAAATCCCCCAGTGTTTTTTAAAATACTGATTTTTTTAAAAAAAATTTGGATACCTATTTTTCTTGATGCATGTTTATTTAAATTTTTATGCATATGTGCATATTTAATAATAAACACACGTACATAAACACAAATATCGGTAAAAAAGTCGAAAAAATTTGCCTGCCATTGACGGCGCATGCGTGGCGTGACGGGGAATTTTAGCTCCAGCTATGACGTAGAGTGATGCCTCTGCACAACAAAATCGCGCATCGGGATTTGTAGTTATTGGTGGTGGGGGGGGGTGAGAATGTGCTACATCCATAAGGTTTTGGTCAAGCATGTGACTTTGTGTAGGGAAGCCATGTGTTAGACATATCTGGTATTTCTTTGCTCCGGAAAGAAAGTTTTGTTTTTAGGTGTTTTTGAAAACAACGTTAACGATGTCGACTGTTAATAAAAGGTACTACCAAACGTTTAAAGCCGAATATATGAAGATGTTTAATTTTATTCAAAAATCAAGACTGGGGCCAAAATATGCTTTCTGCACGTGTTGCGGTAAAGACATAAGCATTACTCACGGTGGTAAACGCGATATTACTTTGCATTCTGAGACTGTTAAACATAAGAAGACGTTCAAGGCTGTAGAGTCTAATCATAGTATCAAGCCTTCATGTTTTGCATTTAACGATACCTCCATGATTAACGCTGAATGTTTATTTACATCGTTTTTGATCGAACATAATTTGCCAATGAATTGCTGCGATCACGCGGGGATGCTCTTTCGGAAAACGTTTCCCGACAGCAGTATTGCAAAACAATATGGATCTGCAAGGACCAAAACTTCTGCAATTATGAAAGAAATGTCCGCAAAGGAATCCTCATCACTTGTTGAAAATTTAAGGTGCTATCCATTTTCAATTGCAACTGATGGAAGCAACGATGTTGATTCAAAGCTGTATCCAATAGTGGTAACTTTCTTCGATCCTTTGTGTGAAAAAATTGTGAATTGTCTTTTATCTGTGCCATCTTTGAAAGCTGACGAAACTGGGTTAAATATTGGAAATCTTCTGGTAAGTGCTTTACAATCTAAAAACCTTGCGATTTCTAATTGTGTTGCCTTTAGCTGTGATAATGCACCTGTTATGATAGGAAAAAAAGCAGGTGTAGCAGCGGTGTTAAAGAATCATCACCAAAATATTGAAATTATGGGCTGTTCCTGCCACCTTATTAACTTAGCAGCTGAAAAGAGTGCTGCATGTTTGCCATTTAAAATCGATGAAATTTTGGTAGACATTTACTATTACTTACAAAAGAGTTCGAAAAGAAAAGATAGGTTGAAAATTCTTCAAGAATTTCATGAAACTGATATAAAAAAGGTACTAAAACACGTTAGCATGTGAAAAATCATGTAGTGATATTTTGAAAGTTCACTATCATTAGAGGAGTAATCAAAAAGATGATGTTGATATCTTAATTGGAAATGGAACACTGAAAGTAATCCAAGATTTTAACATCGATGATAAAAATGAATTTTATGAAAACGTTAGAAGCTATTTCACAGGAACATGTGACAGAAACATCCATGTGACAGGCAGCATGACAGAGAAACTGAAAAACTCAGCTTTCAGTAGAGGATATGATCATCCCTGGCATCCCTACGATGCAGGATCCACACCATACTCATTGGCGCAGTATAGCCAGATGCTTTTGCGCCATAAAAAAATTCAAACAAACTGTTCGTGCTCAGTATATGGTTGTCGACAAGCTCTTGAGGCATCATGGCCCATTCCTCTTGTAGAACCAATCGCAGCTGCGGAATCGTTGCTGATGGATGGAAACTGTTGTCAGACGTCTCCCGAGAACATCTCACACATGCTCTATTGAGTTCGGGTCCGGAGACCGTGAGAGCCACTCGTGTGGTGGAAAAGATGGGAAAAAAAGTGGTCAATTATATCGAATTGCGGTTTGTGTGCTTACCCAGTTCAAGAGGGCATGGGGCAATTGCCTCTCCCCCAAACTGGGTCATATCATGAAAAATGAGATACAAAGTTCCGGACACTTGGCTAAAAATGGGAATCGCGAACAAATTGCAGCCCCCTTGAAAGGTGTCGTGATCTGCCCTTGTCCTTTTGTGTGCATTTATCATTATTAAATTACTAATAATTCTACAATGCAAGATACTTAAATCATTAGAAGTAGTACTAGATTATGTTCATAAAATTTTACAATGGCCAGCCCTTGTCCTCCATAAAAAATTACCGTTTTGATAATAGGTTTAAGAATAACCCTATTCTGCAAAACTTGCTTTTGCTTGCCCTCTGTCTATTACTTCATCCACAGAAGCCTTTTTCTCTTCCACGACCCTTAAAAAATCATCGCCTATGAAAACCGAATCCTTACGATAGAGAAAAATTTCATATTGTTTGAACTTCTTCTAAGTCTTTCAATTATTAAATCCCTTTGAAACAAATTGATCCTTGGCTTGTGTCGATCTTAAATCGACTTTATGGGGTGAAAAGAGAACACAAAATTTTCAATAAGCACTGTCTTCTTTCTTTGAGTAAGCTATATACTTATGCTTACTCATCCAAGGTAAGCAGAAATTTCGCCTGTGGTGAGGTTTTCCTTGACTTAATGCAGCACCAATGATAGTCGTGGGAAAATTTCAATTTGCGTATGGTTCCCAAAGATTTTCAGCATTGTTATCCTACCTTCTTCAGTGAGGTTAGATTTCTTCACATAAGTAAAAATATCTGCAGTCAGAATTTTCACTTCAACTGTGTTTGATATTATGTTTTGCTCTACCTTTACCTCTTACAAAGTTGTTTGAAGACAGTCGCGGGCCACTGCTGTTGCTTTTCTCAAGAGCAGTCTCATCAACGTTACCAGAGTTCACGGACATGTCTTTGGGATCGTCACTGTTTTCAATCTTACTTTAAAAGAAGAAATGACCAGTGTCTATTTGAGTAATTATTTTTCGCTTTGTTAGTCCAAGGGGCCTGGGCCCCGTACATGGGTGCACGACTGACAGAAACTCCTCGTTCTAACCGATGTACACTATGCAATAGCTTCCACTGAAATGCTGCACCTACACCGCCCTTATGCTTTATACCGTGCCCACACGCCCGCATTATGTCATGATGCATATGTTACCGGCAAAGTTTGAAATCCGGCATTCTATAGAATACCTAGGCATTGTATAGAATGCCTAAAACTAGCTGGCAATGTATGAAACGATTCATATTTCACACATTTCCTAGGCATTCTGTAGAATGCCAAATGAGAAACCGGCAAAGTATGAAATACATCTCCGATTCGTTTCGATATCACGTGGCAAGGCACGTGACTTTTAACGCGTGCCCAAGGTTCAGAATTTGTCAGTTGCACTTTGCGGTTTGTTCGGGAGTGTCAAAATACGCAATTTTACTTAAATTTGTTCAACAAAAAATTAGTTTTTTACTGTGCTGCATGAAAATGGAGGAGCAAGCTGTAGTGTTGGAGAAGGAGTCATGGTCTATAGACATGAAACAACGATTAGAAGATGAACTGTCCAAAATTCGAGTTAATGCTGCAAAAAACAGTTTTTTCTTAAACGAAACTACTTACCAGAAGTTAATAAATGATGTACAAAAAGCCAAAATGACTACTAAGAAGGAACCCTGGGACTATTGGTTGCTGAATCGCTATGATGTGATGATTGTGGGAAACAAAAGTAAACTCATTTATCCTGTTAAAGAAGGCGTCAGTACTAGACAGTATTACATCACGGACTCTAAGTTATTTCACGTACTTCATAAAGCTCATTTGGCTATTAGACACGGAGGACGTGATAGAATGTTGAAAGAACTTTCAACCAAATGCAAGAACGTTACACGTCATGATATTGAACTGTACATCCACCTTCGTGAACCTTGCCAGAAAAAACAAAGATATTAAAAAGGGCATTGTTGTGAAACCTATGATTTTTTCCGAATTTAATTCTCGTTGTCGGGTAGATCTTATCGACTTTCAGTTTCAGCCAGATAGAGAATACAAATTTATTATGGTG
>QLNU02015003.1:29371892-29387560 GCA_006491805.2 Dysdera silvatica | reverse complement strand
GTGGCCACTAACTTCAATGAAGTGGCCTCTAATAAAAAGGGCCCTGCTGGCCAATGGCCACTAATCAAATGCCTGAGTTTTAAGCTTTATTCTAATCTGAGGCGACCGCCTCATTTGCCATTTCTTCGGAAAAGCTCTTCCCCCTGGATCGCTTTCCCCCTAATTAGGCCAATAAGGGATTTTTTTTTTCAAATTTAAGTGAAACTCGATATGGAAACACTAAACTGCCAAAAGTCTCCTTAATTTCTCGTTAGAACATAGTTTTTAAAATAAAATAAAATAAAAATTATTGCGTAAGTGGGGGGATGAAAAAAATAGGGGAAGCAAATTATGGCATTTGTGAATAATCGGTTGGTTCGTCAATTTTGAACGTACTTTTATTTGGCTTTTGAAAGAGCATAATTGTTTAACAATCAAAAAGGCCACTGAATGATTTGTGGAAGAATTTTTCAGAAACAGGTTTCTTGAAAAGGAATCTAGTTAACAACACATTGTGACAAATATTATTGATTATAAACAGGCGCACGCATACGCAGGAGATTGCCTGTCTAATGACCTATTATGTTCCGTGATTACCGTTTTCAAATGAGTCATCGTCAGCTGAACCCGCGTATTAATATTTTAAATGCAGATTCCGTCAGGAAACGTTTTTTATGCTGCGTAATACGGGCCAAAACCGAGAGTTCACACCAAAAGCGTGAGAATATTTAAGCACGCAAGGAAGTGTTCAAGTATTACGTAAGCAATATTTTGGCCATTTCAAGTGTTATGAAATTAACGATTACGTGGCAGGAAGAGTAAAATAGCCCACCGAGTTGCTTATGGCCAAGCACACAAGCAGTCAATGAAATGTGAAATGAAATCCCGCGATAAATCATGGCAAATCAATGGTTTTACACCAACAGCGGCACTTATTCGGACGATAATGCTTGTGATACGCCGGGCAGTAAGTTGATGTCTAGCAAATTCGCCGCGCCATGTTTATTTATATGACTTTTAATCCGGAATCACATCTTCCATTTTGCGGCAAGGTTCTCGCGTCGCGGAATTATCAGAAATTAAAACGCCACGCCAGCCATTAGTACAAGGTTTGGCTCATGGTGGTAGCAAACATTGAGATTCCTCAAAAAACCATAGGTTCCAACGTGGCATGACCTTTGTTGACCTCTTGCCATGAAAACATAAGCACCCTAATGTTTATAAAGATGGGAAGTAAACCCCCGTGAGTCCCTTTTTGTTTAACCTTCTATAATGCGCTAATCATGTAGAAGCCACGATTTTATTTTATTTTTTTACCATGTTTATTAGTATTGGAGACACCATTAAAAATTTAGGAGCATCAGTAATTTTTGACTTGTGTGTTATGGTGCAAAAGCAGATAGTTCATATTGCACTAAGTATAATAAAAAAAATTAATGTTCAATTTCATTTACAGAGCACATTCATTAACCGGGAGCTGGTTAATCGAGGGATGGCGAAATGGGTGGAAAACCGTTGATGTGCCGTTAAACGACGAAAACTTGTGTAGTGCATAGCATACTGAATAGATCCGCAACTGCAGTGATATGAATTAGGTTTGTTTTGAAATGACTAGTTGGCAGAACCTCAGCATACAGTTTGATAAGAAATTACATAGAGTATTCGAATGACACTTCGATATGTTGTAGAAGACGTAGGAGGAACTTTCACCACTCTCGCAGTGGCTGTGTTTTCAAACAACTTTTTCGTCATGTTTTCATTTCCACCATTTTAATTTCAAGTTTATGCACATTGTTGTGTTCATTGGGTTTTTCTTACTGTAATGAGAAAATAGTAGTGGAAGGATGTGTTGATTTGTTTTAATCTGGTGCTTTAAACTTAACCATTTGTATGCATCGCTATGGATTCAAGAAATGCACTTTTTTTTTTTTTAATTCCGTCATCTAAATTGTATGTCCGTTTTACGCAAGTTTTGAAGCACGAGCTTGTACAAAAAATTATCAGCAATAGTGTTTTGAAAAGACCCTTACGTGCAAAGTTCATAGTCGACCGATTCCCAGAGATGTTTTTGGTTTACAGAAATTTGTTTGATTTGTAGAAACTCGTTTCCCAGGAATTAGTGTATAAACACTGAGCAGATGCTGATTCACCAAGAAACTTTTCTTTTTGCTGATACTGATTTCATCAAGAATCTTTCTGTTTACTGGCACTGGTTGAATCCGAAATCTTTTTCCATTTGCAAATGCTTAATTCCATCAGAAATTACTTCTGTTTGCAGACACTGATTCATCAAGAATCTTTCCTGTTTACTAATTCCATCAGGAATCTTTGTTTGCAGACACCAATCCCATCGGGAATCTTTTTTTGTTTGCAGACATTGATTCTATCAGGAATCTTTTATCTGTTTTCAGGCACTAATTTAATCAAGAATCTTTTTCTACTTGTGGATACTAATTTAATCAAGAATCTTTTTCTACTTGTGGATACTAATTTATTAGGAATCTTCTTTGTTTACATACACTCCTCTATATTGCCATCAGGAATCTTTTGCTTACCGTTAGTCGACTTTCCCACAAAGCAATGTTGGAGACTCCTTGTTGTTAGTCTTCTGTTCGCAGGTATCAATTTCTCGAGAATCTATTACATATGGCCAGGTGTTTTCTCAGGAACCTTTAGTTCGAAATCACTAGTTTTGTCATAGCTCATTGACAGATGCTGATCCTGCTTAAATCTTCATTGATACACAGTACTAAAAGTACCTAAAACCTTTTTATACATTGTTTTGAATCAACGAATTTTAATAATACATGATCATTGAAAGCAAATTTTATTGCCACGGATCTATGGATCACGAATAATTGGTGTTTTATAAGAAAGACTCCTCTCTTTAGTATTTAGAATTGGCACACGTTTATCTTAGTCTTCGAACAACACATAGATTTGAAAAATTGCACCCTTTTAGCATTCATAGCTTGTATTGTGTTGGAACTGAAGTGAAACGGATAGCCCCTGAAATCGGTCCCCGGTTTTAAGTAAAGCAGTGGAACTACAAAGTCTCGAATCTCTTTCGCATGCAACGGTAGTTGGACCCAAATTTTATTAAATAGCATCAATCCTAAAACTAACTGCAGTGCTATATTCCATCAATCCAAACGTCAATATATAAAATTACATCGTGTGAATTCTAAAAGGTATCCAAGAAGGATTTGTGTTTATATCAGATTTTACTTAAAAGATTAGCATTTATTAATTTTCTATAATGAATTGAATTATTACATCACAACAGTTCTAAAACTAATAGAACATCATGTAATGATGATTCTAAAACACTAATCAAAATTAAAGGTATTGCATCAAAGTAGTTTTAAAACAAATGGGGTATTTTAATTCGCACAGCTCTCCTAAAATTAATAAAATATTTGATAGGCTAGTAACAATGTAGTTTTTGATGTCATGTTACGTGTAGCATTATTATCCAACATATCATTTCAAACTTCTAATAGATTCAACATAGTAATACATACTTAATGGAATATTACCTGACAACAGTTCTGAAATTAATGCGATAATGTGTCACTTATACATCAAATAACATTTCCATAACATCAGTTCTAATGCAAATGCAAAATTCTATCGCACCATTTCTAAAGTTGGAGTGGAACATGGTGCTTATACTTAAAGATAAAAGCAATTCATGAAAATGGGAATTGTTTAAGAAAAAATAAAATTAAAAAAATTACACAGTGCAGTTATATAATATTCGTTCCGATTTAAACGTTTTTGTAGCTACCAGCTTCAAAATGATAGACCGATGTCTATTGTTCTATAGGTAACTGCCCACATACTTTCGAAAATGTTGAAACTGAATAGGTATTAACCTTTTCAATTGCGTAGCTTGATTTTATTTTTTTCTCCGGTATGTATTGCTGGGTGTTGTTCCTCACACCATGAATTGTATATGCAGAATGATAATTTTTTATATACTGCCATTTCTGGCTTTTTTGTAGAACAGCTAAAATAAGGTTTCAAAACGGCAGCTTAAAACCCAAAGATGTGAACCGTGTATTTAGTTTACCAGCGAGCAACTAAGAGAACAATATAATGGCAACTAAATATACCGCATTGTGCAACGGATCTTTTTTAAATTCTTAGAACAATAATGGTTTCTTCTAATTACATCTTTAAAGTCTGTCACTGGTCTGATGGATGCCAGACACCTAGTTGTCAAGTGATTATAGTTTTCAATCTGTTGATTGGAATTTTGAGTTTGAGGAAAACCACGTAGACGTGAATATCTTGTATAACCAACAATGGGCAGCTTGTGTGTCTGATTTCATATTGTATTCAATGACTTCTGTGTCTCATACAACAACGTCAATGCCGACCATGACGTTTTAAAGTATTTTTTCAGCTGTGGAAGCTCTAGTTGGCAGCCTCACTTATTTGTGTCAAGTTACCTTCTACAAACTCAGCCTACTTTGTGAAGCTTTACGACACACGAACATCTCACAAATTAATGGGCAAGTGCTTTGTTCATAAGTCCAAAATGTATTATTCTATTTTATGCATATTTGACTAATGCTCGACGTTGTCATATTTGTTCAATCTCTGAATGCTGAAAAGAATCTATTGTCATTGCAAAATTATTAAAATGGTGTTTTAATTATTTTGATATCGTTGCTATATAAGCTCATAAGCAAATCTAGTTTTTTGTCGTGATGTAAAAAGTTGTGTTGACTTTACCAATATCCATATTTTTGATGTCTGTGTAATTTGTCGTAATTTTTTGTAACTTGATTGTATCACTTGTCACCGCTCATTGATATTTATCATGGCCCTATGGTGGCGATGTGTTCATTTACCTTGGCATTAACCCCTATTCAATTCCAGTGGTACTGTAAAATATGTGGCGCTTTTCTTTCTGCCCACCATAATCCCGTTTTTTGGTCTCCTAGGCAGCAGTGGTTTGCGCAAGATCATAGATTCTGGTGCCCCGTTAACTTTGCACCATAAAGTTCAAATAAAAATTTATCATAATGGCAGGTTACGAACTCTTATGCTAACACTCGCTGCTGTCTGGTGCCATAAATAAGTAGAAGAATGTGTAATATACTGCTATGTATAATTCTATAAAAGCTTGTTGCACACACAAAAATTAAAGACTATGAATGCCACGATTTTAGGTAATGCATCACTAATTTTAAAATTGTTGTATTGAATCCAACCTGATTTAAAATTTACTACGAGGGAGACTGTAAAGCTCTCTTAGCTTGAATCTTTAAAAACAGCTTTATGACTTCTCCCAAATGGTAGCATTTATAGTTTCAGATTAGAAATTATACTGTAGGTAGCCCGATTTCAAATTTGGAAGTACTGCATCGCATTTTTCTTGAGTCACGTATTTTTTTCACGTCTCTGAAGAAAGCTAAGCTATTTATTAATGCGATGATGTTCCCTATATAGCACTGGATAAGCCGGACAGTGGTCTTCCAAATTTCAATTGTTGTTTTCGTTTATTAATTTCCTGAAGTCTATCAAATTCCGGAAGCTGAATCATTGTCATATTCAATGTTACACACTAATGTTCACCCTAATTAGTAATTCACTAAATAGGTGAACGTTTAATTAGCAAGCGTGTCGTTCATGAACTAGATAGGTAAACCCAATTAGTGATGGGCAGTGTAAGCAGATGTCTATATAGCGATGAGCTAAATGGGCCAATACTTAAATGACAGTGGACTAAATACAAAATACTTAAATGACAATGGATTGAGTAAATATCTAATTAACATTCAGCAGCAACAAGAATTTAACGAAAAATGCAGTTACCTAAAATTATGCCTTTCATGTACGTACACCACAGTAACTGTGTAATCCAGATTTCATATTAAACGTCGACTGTGGTCTAATGTTTCTCTCACGTTCTAATGGAAGTGTTTCCTCTCCGGGCTTTTATATGAAAAGTATGCTGATTGTGTTATATATAAATTATATTTTCTGTTTGCAATTTCCAAGTTCACACATTTGATTGAAAGAAGTGCAACTAATTTCTGTTTTAGCCTTGGAAAATGTATAAATTAGTATTGTACGTAACGTATGCTACTAAATTTTTTCTATCCCGTTTGCAATCAATATAAACTCGCTGCCATGTAATTTTCTTTCTATAAGCAAGTTTAAATACAGGCTGGTTCGAGTGAAAGTCAGCGGGTAATTGCAATTACTGTGATAATTAAATTGGACAGTATAACGATATATGTGTGTATATATCTGCCATCTTGAATTGTGTTCGAATCTGAAAATGATACAAAAGATATTTATAATTACATCAGTGACATGTATATAAATATGTAATAAATATAATTTACATATGTTATATTAAAATACAAATTATTTATATTTAGTTATGCCAATATTTATTCTGTTTAAAAAAGTTCTTTATCTGTAGAACATAAATTTTATGTTGTGTAACTTAGCGTATCACCCTACCTTAAAAGAATTAAATATGAAATTGTAATTTACAGCAAATGGTTATAATTTGCGGCATTTATTGCACCACTTGTATTTTAATCTAGAGAAGCTCCATGCATATGTGGCGAGTATTTTCGAAACCGAAATAAGTATTGCATTTGAAGTTACATTGTATATTAAGGTTCCGATTTACGTTATCGAAAACTGCATTTATGTTTTATTTGCATTATCAAAAAGTCATGTGATTCTAAGTTACGTTTTATAAAAAAAAAATTAATATTCAAATTACATTATTCAACGATTGAAGAAAGGGGTGCTGATTTACATTATTAAAAAATGCATTTTTATTTACAAAATAGTTGAAACAAGCAATTACAATTTCCAAACTTGCCGGGTGAGCTTGTCATATTATCATCAAACAAGTTGAACATACCGTTCTGTGAGATTATTGTTCCGTAAATAGAACGTAAAATTTTATAATTTACACAATATGCTTATTTTCCCCAGTTTGTGCCAATCACAGAAGTGGGTAAGGGACATGTCAAAAACATTATGTGGATTATGTTAAAAGTACTGAAAAAAATACGATATAGGACACTAGGGTATTCCTTGTATTGAAACAGTTTTATATTGCATTTTTATGCTGAAACTTGGTAATAGCTTACACAAAACTTCGCATTGTATTACTTTGAAAAAAACATTGAATGCGTAAAAACAAATCAAAGATTCTTCTAGACCGAATTTTGATAACCAGGCTGGTGTATGAACTTTTCATAAAGTAGCTGCAGGACATTTTTATTTATTTCATTCAATTTTATCATATACGGCTTAATTAGATCATAGTTTGCATCCATTTGTTTGATTCGCTGTGGTTAAATTTTTGATAGTTTATAGACTAGTTAGAGAAGAGATTTTGATTCTGTAATAGTGCTTGTATGGGTTTTGTTAAAGTTTCGAGAAAATCAGTATAACTTTTCTACAAAATGCCCTTTGCTATTGAACTATGCAAGGTTGTTTTTGTGTTTCTTGCTTTGTTCTAGGTTGATGAATGAGACTACTTTGCCCTCAGTATACAAATCGTTTTTAGTGAACGACTGCTACTACTTATAAGTTTTTGGAAATGTGAGACTATTGTAATAAATGCCACTTCTGTTAATATGCTTTGTCTGTTTTAATTTTTTTATATAAATTGTTTTATTCTACAGAATATAGCACATCCCTTGTTTGGCACAGTCACATTGTTGTCCTTTCGCCATGTAAAAAAAACATGCGAACAGCAGCACAAGGAATTCCCAGGGCTACATTTTGAGCCCAATCTTTTTAATTTTAAGACTCAGTGTCGTCAATAACCTCACCAATGTACAGAGTTCTTTGTATGTAGATGACCTGCAGTTCTCTTGCAGAGAAAGAAGTATTCATTGTTGAGAAACAGCGTCAGTTGGCACTATATAAAGTAACAGAAAGGACCAATGAAAATGGCTTCAATTTTTCTGCAGAGAAAATTGTGGATATTTCTGTCACGAACGAGCTCTGCACCTACTGTCCATTCACAAAAAGTCTGGTGGAAAAGTTAAAATGGGTGTCGATGCCGCAAAACTAGATTTTCCACCAGACACTTTTTGTGTGTGTGAGAACGGACGGTAGATCAATCCCGAACTCTGGATTAAAAATTTTCTTATCCATGTTGTTCAGGGCGCAAAAGTTCTCAGGAGTTAATGTTCGACATTTCCTTGGCATTTAGATCTTGCATCCAACGCTGAATTGTTTGTTTGGGTTTTTTATGGCGCAAGAGCATTGGAGAGTGAATATTTTAAAGCCCTGAATGTTCTAAGGGTTCTGTCATATCTTAAAGTGTAGACAAATGTTCGTTTTTAATTTTTTTTTCTTAATTCATTTTAGGCAAAGAGCCTACAATCAATGAAAACAAAGAACTTTATAAATACTACTTAAAATATAGAACACTGTAAATAATACATAATTATAATATTAAAACATAGTATATTACATTTTTTCCCATGACAAAAAGACTGCCTGGGCAACAATAGACAAAGCCCATGCTGCCCAGAAGCAAACACATTGGAGCGAGCATACATTAACAACAAGAAGTATCTAATGGTTAAATAAGTACACAATTTTCTTTTAAATGAAAGCAGTGAACCACATATTTGTAAATATAAAGTAACGTGTTCCTGTAGCTAGATGCTCCAATACGAGAAAGCCCAATATTCGTTCTGTGCAGGGTTTGGTCTGTTCTGTCATAAATCGTTTGATATCCATGATTATGACTGTCAGAAGCTGAGGTTTCAAGCGTGCTGTTAACATATTTATACATTTATAACTATAAAGCATTAATCCGATCATGATTAGATTATAGTTTCCCCATCTATATCTTAGCTCTGCATGTAGGTCTATGCTAAAACTACTTGACCCAATTCATTACCATGGCTTGCATCATCGCACAGGTGCTTTTAGGACCTCACTTATCACTAGGCAGAAGTTGTGGAACTATCCTTAACCATTGGACTAACTGCAAAGAACTCAACAGACGTATTAAACTTGGCTGGAGTGCATTTGGAAGAAACAGTTTTATCCTGAAGGGGAAATTGCCTTTGTGTCTAAAAAGAAAGGTCTTCAACCAGTGTGTATTGCCAGTCCTCTCTTATGGATCAGAGACATGGAGTCTAACAGTTGGAGCAATACGAAAGTTACAGACAACGCAAAGGAGCATGGAGAGGTGCATGCTTGGAATAACTAGGAGAGATCGAAAAAGAAACACTTGGGTGAGAGAGCAAACTAGAGTAGAGGACATCATTGTTAAAGTAAAAGGGCTGAAATGGCGATGGGCTGGGCATATTGCAAGAAGAACTGATCAACGATGGACAACAGAAATTCTGAACTGGATTCCAAGAGACCACCGAAGACCTAGAAAACGTCCTCAAACTAGATGGGTGGATGAAATAAGAAAACAGGTTGGGGTGACGTGGAAACGAATGGCCCAGGATAGACTTGTGTGGAAAGCATTTGGAGAGACCTTCATCCAGCAGTGGATAGATAATGGTTGAATATGAGGCACCAATAGCTATTGTATAAAGTAATAATGCTATTATTACTTTATGTTTACACAGCACCGAAGAATACATGAATACTTGTATGGTTGATGCTTCTTCACCTTTCTCTGTTAATCCTATGAAATGCTTTGCCTTAAATACTAAAGGTGGTTTAATATGTATTTCATCTATTTGAACAATTACAACTTTTTCATGTGTTGCTAGTTTGTTACATTTATCTAGTAAATAAGCCTCATTTTCATCAGTTACTGTTCCTGCTGTTATTTGTAAGGCACCCGAAGGCCTTTTTTAATGCCTTAAACAAGGAAGTCGAAATGCCTTAGATTTATACAAATATGAATAACATGCAGGGGATTTCAACTAAATGCAAAAATAATCAAACTGCTACTATACCTCACATTCCGATTTGATTTTTTTAATAATTTCATTTACTCTAAAATTAAATGTGCTGACTCTTATCAATTCATAATCGCCATTATCTGTCATATCAACACATGCTGACCAATTTCTAACAGTATTTGAATAATTATAGTCTGTAGTTATATTTGGATCTGTAATCATAGAATTTTAAAAAGCTCAAAACATAGTCTAGTTCACTATACAGTTTTAACTGAAAAGGGATGTTTAAAATTTTGTTAATACCATCTACTAGAATTGAATTTGTCCCCACATAGAAATACTTAAATTTATTTTAACACATTAAATAAGGGATGGAGAATCATTACAATTAATGAATAAAAACAATATACAATTGCAACACATGTGAAGTACAATATTGCTGCTTTTTAAGAAAATGCATATGAAATTTTCTGCCAGAAATAACTTTTCTTTTAGCATGTTAAATGGTTCAATTTTATTATTGATAATAAAATTTTCCATTTCTTCATCTAAACATTGCATTCTTTCCTGTCACTTTATGGTTGGTGTTCGAGGAGCAGAGTTGTTCTCAGTAAAATATTTGCGGCAATTGGGAAAAATGCACGGATATGCACCATCAATTAATTTTGCATTGTCCGTGGGATATTTGTGACACTTCTGTCCTTCTTAATTTCGAAGTCCCTAGGAATTTTCCTTCTCCACAAATCTATACCTTCTGCATTTTTTGGGAAGCGAAACGTAGAAACATAAGGCTGGCCTGGCCGGTTCGATGTGTAATTTGGCACACAGCAATAATGAGGCATATCTGTTAGAAAAAAAAAATATATATTTTTTAAGGTACTCAAAATGGAGATTAAAGCAACATTGAATTTCATAATCATTCAGACCAGACAAGCAAATAACCAGCTCATCTGGAGCAACCGACTACATTATAAGTATGGACAAGTAGAGGTTTGGGGATTAGTACAGAATATGGCAAATCCACCAATTTCTGTGCAACTCCTTCACGATTCTGTCAAGTCAAGCAACTGTGCTGCAATTCCGCCATTTTGAAAAGCAATTTATTTTTGGTAAAGAAAAACATTCAATACTCTTTTACAATACAGTAGCCATTTCCGTTTAATGTTTCGGCGAGTGTTTCCTTACCTACATTTTTTTCCTACCCTAATCCTGATGTTCTTTCCCTTTTTCCCAAATGCAAGTACAATTTCGAGTAATTCAAGTTAAAATAAGGTACTTTTTAGCTTATTACTAATTGTTAAGCGGTATCAATTACTTTTGTAGCATTTTAGTATCATGTATATTCACAAATTATTTGACAGCCTTGAGAAGGAGGTAATAATTTTTCTCAGCCCGCCCCCCTCCCTAGAAGTACATATATGTGCACCACTGAATCCCCTATAAAGAAATTTAATTTAGCAGAGCTTTTTTTTGTGCCTAGTACTTTCCCGAAGGTTGTAGAACATCGTTATCATGACGCAGAATACGCTTCGTAATGTATCAATAAGGAAAGTCCTTTTGGAGGCATTCAGAAGCCCAGTGGTTGTTTTTAATGAAAAATAATGAACTCATGGATTTCCACTCAGGTAAAAAAAAGGGTGCAGAGTCCTGTTATGCACTTCATAGTCCACCAATGAGGGTGTTAACCCTGATAATATAATCTGGGAAGAAGGCTGACTGACTTTTGACAAAAAGCAAGCATAGGATTTATCTGTACTGTGTTCATCTTTAACGAAAGTTTCCAAAAACATAGGGGTGTGGTTTTTTTTTTTATATCAGGGGTCGAAATTAACTTTTTAAATCAGGTGCACTAAATACTAGTTAGGTGTACAAAAATAAAAAGTAAACCTCAACATTAAAACTGGGTAAAATGTATGTTGCAGCGATTATGTTTAAGCATGTAAGGTAAAAAAGTGCAAATTTTCAAAATAATTGAACATTCATTTGTAATAAAAAAAAATTCAAAGCAAATGCAGATACATTGAGAAAATTATATAAAATTAGTCCATAGGTCACTGTTCTTGAAAAATAAATGCAAGTAGCCATGGTTTTGAATAGTTAGGTGCACTGCATGCACCCAAATTAAAAATTTATGTGCACATATAAAATTGCATGTGCACAATGTACCCATGCACCCGCTAATTTCGAACCCTCTTTTATATATATTTCCAAACATTCCAGGATAATCCATCATGACACGGTAAGCAGTAAGTAATCGGTGACCAAAGTGAGAGATTGTTATGCCGTGATGCCGTTATTTTTTTTAATCGAAATTATGGAGTTAAGGAAGAAAAAAGGTAGGGTGACAATACTAAGTTCGTTACCCAAAACTCACTCTATTCCCTTGAAAATGCTGCAAAATCCGCTAGATTGCTGTAGCATGTGAGAGTGTGACATCACATATGTTTGTGTACGAAGCCTGAACAAGCTGTGAGTGAGCATGCTATGTTTTTCTTGGACGCAAGAGGATTTTTTTGCAAATCAGTACTTTTCCTATATCAGGAAAAGCCTAGTAGGGGGGTGCCCTCCACACCCCCACCACCAAAAAAAATCAGTGAAGAATGTAGTATTCTCCCACCGTAAAAAGCAATGGCAGGTAGTCACTGTGTGCCAATTGCCAGGTTTTGAGTTCTTGGAAATACTGCGCTAGTTTTTAGGGGGGTAACGAACCAAGTACTTGCGCCAGAGGTAGAATTTAAAAAAGCAGGAGAAAACTAAAATCAACGAAAGAAAAAATGCATGAAACAAAACAAAAAAAATCGCTAAAACGGAAGAGGTTACTATATTGTTAACTAGCGCACAAATATATTTGATTTTCCAGTTACTACTGCACTAAAACATTTTTTCATTAACTAGAAAACACTTTTCCCAACATGACGAAATAGGGATATGCGTCCCCGACAGTAATGGAAACATTTCAAAAAAAGTCGCCAACATTTACTGTATTCTGTATTAGCGCCAAAGTTTGATTATTCAAGCCTAAGGAAAGAGTTTTGTAATGGCCAGCAAGTGGGTGTTTTTTTGTTTTTTGCGGGCACGCAAATGCTCTACTCCAGATTTGGGTACATGAGATTTTGCTACGAGCAATAAATGACAATTGCATGGTTTACTTCTTCAATTTTGATTTGTAAAGCAAAAAATTTCGGGTGGGGGAACACGTATTCTCCCTAAATATGCTCATGACTGAATCAGTGTATGTCGCATATGTCTTATTTAAATGGGTAAAAACCTTAAACATTAAGTTGCAATACGTTGGATTAAGTAAGCAATTAAAATACATGCCCATACTGGGCAAAGCTGCTCTCATAGCCATATACGATATAATTTAAAAATATTGCTTTCATTAATTTATTATTTATACTCCATACATATATATATAACATTGCGACGGATAAGCTCAAAAATAAATATATTTATTAATAAGTTATTAAATCATATTTAAGGTAATCCACGTGATTTACAAAATCCAATTAATGAAAACGAGCTCAAAATCAGTCTCAGACACTATCGATCTAAAAAAAATTCTAGAAATTAAGGCACATACCTCTTATATCGTTTCCCTTTCAGTAAACATCATTTTTTCGATGTTTAATAGAGGAGTAAAAATTATAAACACGTTAAACATACGTCTGCACTGTATATACAGACAGTGATTGTGAGAAAGTGTTCCCTCCTATGCTGACGTCACATATCCCAGAATGCCATGGTGTCATCATGACCTCCTATTTTCGAGTCGGCCTTGCAACTGCCACCTTGGGTTTGGATAGACGACCAGTCAGCGCGGGGTGGTGATGTTACCAAGTCCAATTTCAATACTCTTTAATTAAGACAGCACCGCATACTCTCAATAATTTTCTTCAGGACAGCCCTGCATCTAACATCCGTTGTAGAAATATGATGCAATCTTTAGTTGGATCCTTAGTCTCTATTTGAGCTGTATTCAGGGTTTTATATTACGTCACTCCTGTATTTATATTAACAAACCATATTTATGCTTCGAAAGTGTCTTAATTATCCCGATAATTGTTTTACTACATTTGTGTGGAAGTGACGTTTTCGAGCCAGAAAAAGGCAAATGAACTTTATTTTGGTCGTAAGATTGGGGACCAGGACAAGGCCTCATGGGCGCCCTGAGGGAAGTGCAAGGGGATGCACTTTCACCCCCCTTTGCTTATAAAAAAAGTAGGGAAAAGGACTAAATCCACAAGAAACTGTGGTCTAATAACATTATTCAATTGGAATTTTTCCTGGATGCACCCCACCCCCTGCATGCAATTCTGAGAGCGTCCATGCAAGGCCTGGGGCCCCCACATATGCTGCAGTTTATGTGAAAGGAAACTTCAGAAATGGTTGAAAGCCGAAAATGTTTGTTGTCCCTATGGTTTAGAGAGAACCAAGCAATCATTTAAATGACTGTTATTTCTGCATAATTCCACCTATTTCTAAGGGCGTCACGAGGAAAGCAAAAAGGAGAATATCATCTCCGAATATACAATCCGCTTTACGACCAGTACTACATGGGGAAGGACTTCCCATTCCAAAACCAGCAAAAGATTTTTGTATCGATTATGAAGAAGACGGGAGCGAACCGATACCAACCTCTTTGCAGCCTTCGGCATCTCATGGTGATTCTTCGTTTGCCATGGCCTATCATCTGAATCACATTTAATCACTAAAAGGGAACTGAACATCTTGTTCGTGATCTGCAACTGTCCTAGGCCGAAGATGAGTTACTTGCATCAAGACTTAAAAAATGGAATCATCTCAAGGAAGATGTCTTATTAACTTCGTTTTGCAATCGTCATGAGAATTTTATGCCTTGCTTCACAAAGGAAGATGACCTTGTGTTTTGCTATGATATTGATGGTCTGACGAATGCCCTACATTGAACATGACCCACAAGAATCAACACTATTTGTGAACTCCTCTCAAAATTTAGTCTCAAGGCAGTCTTGCTGCATAATAAAAATCAATTTCCATCTATTCCGGTCGGACATGCTGTCCACATGAAAGAAACGTATGATAACCTAAAAAGGCTATTGGAGTGTGTAAAATACAGCAATCATGGATAGCCTATCTACTGCGACCTAAAGATCGTGACTTTGCTGATGGGCATGCAGCAGAGATTTTGGAGTATATTGAATGTAGCAATTTTTATGTTCCTGCCACTAATTGGGGGTGGGAGGTGGACGGGTAAGTAAGGGAGGCAAAAAGGAGCCTTGGGGAGGCAAAAATAGCCTAGGGGTGGCAAAATGGTAAATCCGCCCATGCTCCTGGCTACTCCTTTGCAAGCAGTATAAATTAGTTTTATATCATTTCAGTACTATGTATATTCACTAAAATGTTTGATAGCCTTGAGATGGCGGTAATAATTTTTCTCAGCGCCCCACCTCCTCACTCCAATAGAAGTACTCATATGGACATCCATATGGGAATTTACCACGGTCAAGTAATCATATCATTACCTGTAATGTCATTGAGTGATTATCTCCAAAAGCCATACTTCGTTACTTTTAATGAAGTAATGAAGGACTAATATAAAGTAAGGCTCTTTTGTAAGTAATAACGTTCTAGGTAATGAGACATCATTATTGATTACATATGGTCCCCTTCAAACGGGGTGGGGGGGGCAGCAAGGACCGGCCTGGATGAAGTCTGGGGGCCTGCGCTGGCAAGGACCTATGCTGTGGGGGGGCCCGTCCTAGGGAAGGGGTTATGATGGCCGATCGAAGTGAGCTTGGGGGCTCGCTTTGGCTCTCGGCGCCCCTGGTCTCC
>QLNU02015003.1:29347969-29359117 GCA_006491805.2 Dysdera silvatica | reverse complement strand
TACTTATTGTTAGTAATAAAAATAATAGCAACAACAATATAAGTAAATATTGTGCATTGTTAATTGTATTAAATAACAGGAGATCTATTTATCGAACAGGGGATCTGTTAATCGAAACAGTTTATATAAAAAAGTGCATAGAACTTAAAGAGTGGAGAATTTTTAATTAGTATTATTGAAATGGCCATATTTAAATTGGTTTTGTAGTATTTAGTTAAGTTTTATAAGAGAAAATTAAATAATTTATAACAGTAAGTTTTTTCTCCCGTTTTCGTGGACCTGTATTGTTGAGAAATTTTGCGACGGTTTTTTGACGGTTCTGCCAGCAGCGTTTTCAAAAGAAAATACCTATTTGCGTAGTAAAGCCATATATATATTTAATAGTGTGTTCAAGGACATCTTAATGGCTATGCGACTTCACACTTTAGAACGGTGGTTCATAACTGACGCTTGACCGTCTTATCGCTAGTATTTGTCAAAATGCGATACACATTACTGGTGTTCTGCGATCTTCTCCCTTGTGTTCCACAATCCTCTCGCTAGTGTTCCACAATCTTCTCGCTAATGTTCCGCGATCTTCTCACTGGTGTTCCGCGATCTTCTCACTAACGTTCCGCGATCTTCTCATTAACGTTCCACGATCTTCTCACTAACGTTCCGCGATCTTCTCACTAGCGTTCCGCGATCTTCTAACTAGCGTTCCGTGAGATAATGGAAGGCCTAATAATAAAAAGGAAAAACCCCTATTTCACTGTGTGGGGAAAGTTGGATCGCTTTTGTGAAGATACTCAACGAAATCTCTTGTGGTAGTGTTAGAAACATATAGATGAAATCATTATTGTATCGGGGTGGGGTTAGGGGGGTGGTGCTAATTAGCAAACATCGTGACTCCTCATTTAATTAATATTTATATTTGGTTATGAACAAGGAAATATTTAAAAGTTTCTTCGATTATTACTAGTGCTTGCGATTTGTTAATTAACCACTTGCCTATTCATATTACAGTGGAATTGGTCTGTACTAACAGGGTTGTTCAGCCTTTTTGGGCAGTGGGCTACTTTAAAATATTCACAGATCATGTGGGCCAGTGGTTTCTTCCCCTCCCCCCCAAAAACACACACACACACACAACACCCATCCCTCCCTTCAAAGTTTTTTTTCCAGTTATTCGTTCGTTCATTTACAATATGGAAAAGGATCACCCATGCTGTTCCTGTTGTTTTTCTTCATTTCTGAAAAAAAAAAAAATCTAAAATTTTTTTTCATTTCAGACAGTTGCTGGCGGGCTGTATGCTCGAAAACCGTAGTGTATAACGATACCAACAGAAATGATAAATCTGTCTGTAGCAATATTTTCCACAGTAACAATAGATGTAGAGCAGGGTTGTCCAACATACGGCCCGCCATTGTTCAGAATAAAAATAAATAAATTAAAACAAATATTTGGAAATTTTTCTCTCTCATAAATAAATAAAACCACTCAGGGGACATCATAAGTGGCCCCTTTCTATATCTGGAAATGGTGGAAGAAATTCACAGAAGAACGTGTATTTTTTTTTCAACAGAAGTCGCTGACCTGCGGATCCGTGGGGAAATTTTTTAAGTGCCCGCTGCTCAAAAGGTTGGACAACCCTGATGCAGGGAATTTACAGTGGGGAATTTAGTTTGTACTCTAACATGGTTTAGTTGGAAGAGGTGGGACAAAGACAAGTCCAGTCAAGATTAAACCTTGATAAGATACCGAAATATCTTTATATGCAGATGTCACTGTGTTTTGCACCTTGTCTATAACGCTTTCTCGGCTTCCAGAATAGCGTGATATACGGATTTCACTGTATTAGTTTTAAGACGGGGTGGTTCCGAACTCTATGCGCAGATGGAGAACACTAAAACTTTTTTTCGTTAATGGATGTAGTTAGTATGTTCGGAGATGTGACTTTCAGTTGCGTAATGCTCTTCTTAGACGGAGCCCTTTTGGCACGTATACGGGTGTTTAATGTTTACAATTATCATGTCCTCCACATGCTTACCGTGCCCTACGGCAATCTAGTGATGATGACTTGTTTATCTATCGTGTTGTTACTCGAGTTCGACTCTATTTGTACCGTAGAACGCTTTTTTCCCCAACTTCCTGGGTTTGGTTTCCTAAACAACGGAGGTTCGGAACCCTTGGGGAAAATACGGGTCCCAACTCAGCATAAACCAGCCTCGAGGAACGATTGAAGAGCAAGCCATGAGGAGACTATTGGCAAACTGCCGAATCGACCCAGAGGAAACGCCGTTGCATCGTTCAGACTCACAACAGGGCACGACCACCTTGGTCCACATTTGCACCGTACTGGAATTTTGAGTACTCCCCGTGCAAGTAATAAAGTGATGGGCGCTAATCGTCTCTCTCGACCCGCCCCTCTCCAAGACATTGCACGCCAGTTATTGGGAGGCCTGAGACTTGTATTGGCGCAGTATAGCCCAGATGCTCTTGCGCCATAAAAAAGCCAAACAAACCAGAGACTTGTCCTCTTTGCAGCACACTTTATGTTCCCGTCTACGTGCTTCTTATCAACCTCAGGACCATTTCTACTTTTTATTTATTTATTTATTATCTGTGCACCGTCTTGTAGTAATATGTGTAAACCTTCCTTATAGTCAAGGATTTCAGTCCGTATAGCCCTCTGCGTTTTGTGAGGGTAACTCAACATGACCTTTGCTGTTCCCGCATTTCTAGTTTCGTATGTTGTTTCTATTGTAGTATGTTGTCTGTTCAAGTCTCGTATCTTCGGAGTTGTGTGCTCGTCATAGACAGCGGCAGTCGCCAACCTTTCGGACCACTAAATTCATAATTTTAAATCCCGCAGACCACATTTCGTGAATTTAGTGCAATATAAAGGTGGAAATTGTCATTCAGAATATGAGAATTTCTTAGAATATTATTTTTGTTTTATTATTAATAAAACATTAAAAATGCAAATAATGTCCAGATTTTGCTGCGGACCACCAGTGGTCCACGGACTGCCGGTTGGCGACCGTTGATGTACAAGCCGTTCAACGTAAATGTGGGTATGCCGTGGAAAAAGGCACCCACAGACTCTTGGAGGGTGGGGACCTATAATTTCGCCCCTTTATGTTGCTCGCAGTATGGATCAATGGTCGCGGCAACTCCAGTTTTGGTCGCCGGGCGCAACATTTGTCTCCCAACGTTTTTACAATATAAGAAGTTAAAACGACCCGATATTCAATAATTTAGCGACTCTTTAAAAATGAGGAACGTCATCGTGGAAATTGGCTCTTAAATATAATAAAATCGTCAACGTTTTTGTAATAATCAAAAGCATGTTGGAAATGAATTTTTTAATATGCAAATTTATTTACAAGATCTGTAACAGCGTGTGTTCCAGCGCATCATGCTCTTACCTGTCCTTTAGTCGTAAAACACAATAATAATAATAATAATAATAGGATAAAACCATTGTACTGTCTTTGAACATTAAAAGGATAACCATATTAAACGTAAGACACTGTTTTGGAAATAGTACAGGGCGTTTTCGATTAGAACGCCTCATTTTATTTAGGTCACTGTCTAACATTACATCCTTCGTATTTTCCCCTCTAAAAGGGAAAAATAAGGAATTGGGGTATGAAGCTATCAAGTTGGGCGATTCTTTGAACTTATTGCCATATGAAAACGGGCTTACGCAAGATCGGGGGTTATGAGGGTCTATAACCCCTCCATTGACATTATGGGCGCCAACAGCATATAAATTATTGGTATAGTATTTATATTCCGTATAAATATTGACAGTATACTAGTAGAAGGCAACTTGTTGTTTCTGCTCGATGACGTTCACCTTACCGTAAAGTCCATGTTCTAGTTGCATTTCCAGTTTCATTTTCACATGCAATGCTCCTTACTAAATTTCGTATTTATTACGCTGATGGTGATGATGTAGACAGTCCCTTTAATTTGTGCCATTGATGATGAGTTTACTGGGCCAAAAAGGTCGTAGAATTTTCAAAATTAATCTCATGCACTGGTTGTCAGTATTTGTGCATGCTGGACGGTTTTAGAATTGGCACTGTGAGTGGTTTGCGACCCTAGGTTCTATGACAAATATTGTTCGTCTAGGTGTACCCTATCCCTCCTAGATGTTTGCAACCCTGGTGCTGAGACACCCTGTATATATATATTTTAAGTTTTGTGCGTGGCATAAAACAATCCTCTTGTATACCGTAGAATTTGTTTACATCAATTTTTAGTTTACAGTTGGCTCGTCAGGTTGTATAGGTGCGGATTCTCCGAAAAACTGCAGGACCTTTCGCAGTGTGACCTTTGCTGCGCTTGCTTCCTTAAAACGTAAACAAGCGTTGTTGATCATTGAGAGGTGAAAGTGCGATTCTTATCGACAGGTATTTGAAATCCAGTAAGTTAATATCGATTATTAATTCGATCAACGATATTTCATCAACAATTCTACAATCGAAAGGAATTGTGGGTAGAAAATTGTGTACAATTCATTTGAATACACCAGTGTATTCAATCGACTAGATTTGGCGCAGGGTGACTCTTGCTGTCTTTGCGTCGTAAAAATTCAACCAACCAATCTACTTAATCCTTTTCTAATTCCATTAATGAGTTTTGATCGTCTGCAGTGGATTTTTGCCAAACGAAGTATTGAGTTCAAGGGAACTGGCAACATTCCTAAGTCCCGCGTAAAATCTTCATCAGGAAGAAAGAGAAGGGGGAGGAAATCGTAGTTTTTTTTTTTATCCCTATTTCCAAATAAAGGGAAAATTATTCGCGAGAGTGTTGCCAAGGCCTTGCTACCTGATATCAATCGCAGTGATGCCACTTACGAAGTGATAGATGTTGGGTTCACTCACACGTGAATGTGGGATCTGTGCTATTGTTATATCATTGGAGACCTTATACTTGCATACCCCTTTTGTGGGTTCGATTTTTTTGGAAAGTTACAGGCCTTGTCTCGGCATGGTCTTAACTGCCATTAAACAAACGTACGTTACGTAAGGTTACGGTTAAGGTGATGGTTACCCTAACGCAGTGGTTCCCAACTCAATTTAAGCCGCGGACCATTTTTTGAAAAATTCTAACGAGTTGGCTGCACGACCTTAATAAAAAAAGGGACGGGTCTGTTTTGAGGAAAATGCATTTGTAAAACCATTCTTTTTGGGAGCAGCACAAACAGAAAAATCTAGTCAGATACAGTCGAACCTTGCCGGGCACAGAGCACGCTTTAGACTCCTCGAGGTTCCGGAGCGGAGCTTTATTAAATTTGTCTTCAATATCTTATAATAATTTATTTAACTCGTTAATAAATATTTTAATATAAGTTAATAAATAACTTAATAATTATAATAAGTTATAATAATAATTATAATAAGGTAATAATTATTAATAACAACTCGTATATATTATTTTAAAACTTCGAGTGCAAAGTGTCGCAAGAAGATGAATTACTTTTAATACGAACCGTTGTATGAAGTTCCGTCAAACTGTAAAATACTACAAATGTACTATCAATTTCATTTTTATATTTAATTTTAACATTTAATAATCATTTTTATAAGCGTTTTTATTAATTATTATTTCTTTTTAAATAATGACCCGTCTCGCGGACCATCAGTGGTCCACGGAACCACTGCCCTAAGGGCTTAAGCATATTAATGGACCATGAATGTAATGGATTAAATTGTGCTGTATACTTATTAATCGCCGTAGGGAATTAAAATGCAATAAATTCATTCATGTAATGAAACTTCATTACAAGTGAATTCCTTCTCATTTTTACACTCGCATACTATTTGTGGCGTACCATTTGGGAATTGCTGTTGTTGGTGAAATTCCGATGTCTGGTTAATTAGATTATTTGGATAATTGGAATTCGTACGATTTAGTTTTATAGATAATGTCTATTTTATTATTTATTAATTA
This sequence comes from Dysdera silvatica, assembly GCA_006491805.2. NCBI lineage: Eukaryota > Metazoa > Arthropoda > Arachnida > Araneae > Dysderidae > Dysdera > Dysdera silvatica. Next base: position 29,353,170 of record QLNU02015003.1, on the reverse strand, counting down.
ATATTTTTGAGGCATATTATGCCTCAAAAATGTAAATTTTCCCCGAGGCATATGTGATTTTGGTGAAGAGAATCGTTACCTAACCTTGGAATATGTAACAAGGCTCTTACTTTTAAAACTCAGAATTTCTTTTTCGAATAACCATTTTTAAAATGTAGGATTATTTTTTGAACAACCGTTAAAATATGGAATCAGTGTTTAAAATGCAATACAGACAGGATACTTACGCAACCTGAAATATTCAGGGAATTTGAAATCGCATCTAAAGGCCAGGGGAAAACGAATTTTTTTGGTAAAAACTTGGAAAAGTTAGGGAAAGCCATCTTAACTTCTGTTTTAAATTTGCTAAATCACCCAAGAACGTGAAACTTTTCTCCTCCTTCTTCACCTCCTCTTTCGTCTCCTTATCCTCCTCTTTTTCACCTCCTCCTCCGTCGTCTTCTTCCTTTCCTCCTTATCCTTCTGCTTCTTCACCACCTCATTATCCTTCTTCTCCTGATTCTTCACCACCTCCTTATCCTTCTCCGTCTCCTTATCCTCCTTCTTTGTTGTCGTGCAAAGTGATTCGAAAAGTTGACCCCTTTAAACCATTTTCTCAGTAACCGAAGTTTAGTTTAAAGTTGCTTGTGATTACTGAAGGAGTTTTGCCTGGAAAGTCAGAGAATTTTTTCCCCCAATACGAGTGGGAATCCTGTACTATAGGCGTACGCAGAAAGTTCGTAAGTGGGGGGGTTATAGCAGGGTTCGAAATTAGCGGGTGCACTGTGCACATGAAATTTTATTCATGCACGTAAATTTTTAATTTGGGTGCACGCAGTGCACCTAACTATTCAAAACTATGGCTATACTTACGTCTATCTTTCAGGAACAGAGGCCTATGGAATAATTTTATATAATTTTCTCAATGTATCTGCGTTTGCTTTGAATTTTTTTTTTTTTTTTTTTGTTTATTACAAACGAACATTCAATTATTTTGAAAAGTTGCATTCTTTAGCTTACATGCTTAAATATAGTTGCTACACTTACATTTTACCCGTTTTTAATGTTGAGGTTTACTTTCTATTCCGTTCGTTACTTGTACACTTAACTAGTATTTTATGCACGTAAGTCGTAAGACTTGGGTGCACTTGTGCACCTGATTTAAAAAGTTAATTTTGACCCCTGGGTTATAGAGCTGCAACTCACATATTCCTATGTTAAATATACAAAATTTCATTGCAATGGGAGGGGGGTTAACACTCCCCTGCGTACGCCAATGCCCTGTAGAGAGAATTCTATATATAAAGATAATTGCCTGTATATAAAGGTAAATTTGTCTATAAAGATATTTTTCACGGTTCTGACAGATATAGAATGTATCAGTTTCCACCCTGTCTATAACGATCATCTCTTTTCGGTCCCTAAAGTAGCGATAGAGACCAGATTTCATTGTATTACTTTCTGAGTATTGGCGTACGCAGTGGGTGTGTTGATGGGGATTGTAACCCCTCATTGCAATGAAATTTTGTATATTTAACATAGGAATATGTGAGTTGTAACTCTGTAACCCCCCGTGAGCCTATAATCCCCCCTTTACGAACTTTCTACATACGCCTATGCTTTTGAGTAATCACTTTTAAAGTTTAGAACTATTTTTTGAACTGAGGCTGTTTTAAAGTTTTTGACAAATGGCAGCGTATTTTACGTAATATTATTTTTATTCATATAAGATATAGATGCCCCTGTTTTCACTACTTTTATAGTTTGCATTATATGGTGTTCGTAGCTATTGTCTTCTATAGTTTGGCTATTTTTTGCAGTCTATTTCTAAAGATATAGCTGAAATATTTCTGTGTGAGTTGGTATGAGTACTTTCGAGTTTTCTTATTTGGCTTTATTATGATTTTTTTTCTAAAAATCATATTTTTACGTTGTGTTACGGAGAAAATTTGTGGTTGACAGACGTTTCTATCAGATACAGTGTTTGGAAGCAAATTACGTGATTTATAATTCAATTTATATTTCAGTTCCAATTCACTTATAATTAGTGAAGTGGGAGATGATTAAAATGATGCAAGAAGACTGGTGTTGACATGCAGGGGCTGAGCCGTTATGCCTCCATGGGCTTTAAGACTCGCCTCCCCTATAATCCAAAGTATGCCCCCTTTTAGAGGACCCAGTCCTCCCCTGATGACGTGTGTTTCTCAACCAGCTGTTCTTTGTTGTTGAGCTTGTTTTTATCAATATTGATGAGGATGTCTGTATTTTCCAAGATTTGTGGAATTCTTATCGAGATTGGGTCGGGCCAACATCAGACCACGACTTCCGAAATAGACAACAAGGGTGGGAGTACGAGTGTATTATACCGTGGAAATTGACGAACGAAAGCACTCCGCCATTTTTTCCACCACACTGCTCGTCATCGGGACTTGGCAGAAGTCCAGGAATGAGGAGGTGAACGCTTTTCTCTTTCCCCTGATATAAACAAGCCTTCCATTATCCCTAGATCTGATGCGACGACCGATTGCATCAGTTCCCCGTTTCGCCCCACTGCTTCAAAGCGTGCTTTACGTACGAGAAACCTTTGGAAAACATCGTTTCTTCGATGAATTAAACATATCGATGTTTTTCAAAAAACTGTGTGGTTGATAAACAGCAGGGAGATGTTATCGGGGCATTCTTTGTATACCGTTCTCTCTCTCTCTCTCTCTCTTTAAGGGAAGCGTTGAAAACGCTTTGTATGTTTCAGTTTCCTGACGACCATTTTTTTTTCATACACTCTCTCTCTCCAGTAACGGCGTTCAAATTAATAACTGTTTAAATACGCGGTACTTCCTTATTATAGCGGCCCCGATCTTATTTGGCAACTTTAAGGTTATGCCAAGGTCGCCAGAATAAAATTAAAGGAATAATACTCAAATATTCTTTCCTAAGATTATTTTTAGTAATTGTCATATTATATACTCGTGTTTATAAAAATTGCAACACCATGAAGGACTCGTCCGAATTGAATGAAATTTAATGTACAAACGACCTGTGTTGATACAAATAAACGATTAAAATTACAAAGCAAAAAAACAATATTACATGTCGAAAATCAGTATTTGGTGAAGCCACCACGCGCTGCAATAAGTGATGCTATACGACGTGGCATGGAATCAAACAGATGTTGAATGTGTGCCTGAGGAAGAGCATTCCAGATTGCTTGTATGCAACCCCAAAGTTCATCTGTAGTAGCTATGGGACGAGGATCACGAGCGAGACGCCGACCAACGAAATCCCACACATGTTCAATCGGCGACATATCCGGCGAATAGGCAGGCCAAGGAAGAAGCTGTATCTGTTGTGATGAAAAGAAGTCTTGAACATTCCTGGCAATATGTGGGCGGGCATTGTCCTGTTGAAATACAGCTCCGGGAATGCCTTGAAGGAAGGGAACAACTTCGGGCTCCAGAACTTCATTGATGTACCGGTTGCTGTTAAGATTACCCACAATTCGTAGCAGCTGAGATCGTCCATGATACGCAATCGCACCCCAGACCATAACGCTGGGGGTTCGTCCATTATGACGTTGGATAACGCACTCCGGAAGGTGGCGTTCACCGGTATAGCGTCTAACACGGATGCGGCCATCACTGTACCCCAAATTAAAGCGGGATTCATCAGAAAACACCACTTGTTGCCAATCAGCACGCCAGTCTCTATGTCCATGAGCCCATTGTAGCCGCAGGCACCGATGGTTTTGCGTCAGGAGGATCCTGTATAAAGGAACTCTTGCACGCAGTCCACGGTGCAGTAGACGCCGACGAATTGATGAAGCACACAATGATACACCTGTAGCAGTGCACCAACGTTCTGCCAACTGTCCAGATGAAGCAAAACGGTCCGTCACCGCCATGCGGACCAGGTGTCTATCATCCCGTGCTGACGTCACCTTTCGGCGTCCACTCCCGGATTTCTGAGTTGTCTGGTTCTCTTGAACCCACTGCTTCCACACTCGCATCACTGTGCTGCTGTTGCACGATAAGAAAACCCTCCTTCACGAAGGCCGATCATTCGTCCCCGTTCAAACTCCGTAACTTGCTGAAATGTCGCCCTCTTTCGTCGTAGAGGCATAGTGACGTCTCATGTAACGTTTACCACTAGCAGATAGCCATACACGCCCCGCTACAGCCCTCTATTTATACGGATCCATCAGCAGTTCAGAGGGCGCTGCTCAGCCCATGCATACGCAGTGACTCTGAAATTCTAATCATTTGAATAGCATACCCTAATTTGCATTTCCTGAAAGTTTCAGCTCAATCACATGATTCCTTCATGGTGTTGCAATTTTTACAAACATGAATTTACTAATATGTATATATATATTATAATACATATTTTTATTAGCGAGAATTACCCTGTATCTTGGCGATGTATTTTGGAGGCCGCTATAATAAGGAAGTACCAAATACGGTATTTTACGATCTCGGTAATTGCCTTATAGAATTACATGCTTCCGATTAATGTATTTTTCTGTATTCCTATTCTCCTTCCCTTGTAATTCTTCCATTAATGCCTTTCAAGGGATGGAGATAAAGCGTTCTTCCGACCGTAAGAATATCTCGTAATCGCCCATCACAAACCCTAATCCTGTGGATTGGTTCCGTAGGTCTTTGGCGGTTCGGATTCGTCGGAAACCTGTTAAGTCTTGGCACAGGCATGACCTCTCTGCGATTACAGCGCCGCCTCCGGCGGCCACCCTTCCCAATGAAACCCTTGCACAATTCCTCCTCCCCCAGTCATAACCTTTATTGTCCTTCTGCCGAAATCATAAAACAATATATCCTGTGTATCTATAATGCAGCGATTTTATTTCTCTAATGGAAGGTACGTGTTACAATGAGCTAACCTCGCCGTAACATCTTGACGCCCAAATTTGCGAGTGAAAAAAGTTTTCCGCGTGTATTCTCTACTTTTTTTTTTGCCCTATGGGGCGGAGCTGGGTTGCAGTGCAGCGAACGCAGCTATGGAAATAACCATTATGTATGTACATTTCTGTTTATTCAGCCTAAACGCATTTCTAATGAGCACAGGTGAATGAAACGTCGGTTTTCGGTTTCCCGTTAACCGCTTTCCTCATTGTAGGAGTAATGATCTGTATGAAGAGATGAAATGTTTTATTTTTTTTATTGGTGGGCGTCGAAATCAGTTGACTTTTTTTTGTTTTTCAATCCCAACCG
>QLNU02015003.1:29329367-29339838 GCA_006491805.2 Dysdera silvatica | reverse complement strand
CAAAAGTTCTATAGTCACATTTTAAAGTAAGGTACTTTTTAGCTCATTACTAATTGTCAAGCAGTATCAATTATTTTTGTAGCGTTTTGGTATCTTGTACATTCACTAAAATTCTCGACAGCTTTGAGAAGGAGGTAATTTCTCTCAGTCCCCCCCGCCCTCATGGAAATACTCGTATGGGTGCCTATACTCCAAACACAAATAAACAAACTTCATTTCAGGTAAAATGTACATTCCTTGAATCTATTTTAAATTAACCATTTACATTTCACCTAGGCAGCAATAGAAACATCTGACAAAGCACATATTGCCCAAGTTTCCCGAAAGCCAGTTAAAAAAAAAAAAAAATTGATTCGTGACACACCTTAATTATGCGTCAACCGTGTTTTTGAAGCAAGGAGTAATGCACACCCGTATGTCTCATCTTCAACCTTGAATACTCTTCAGATTATCCTCAATTATTTCTCACTCGTACAGAACACACGCTGTCTCATCAAACAGTGACCTTTAATATCGGTTAGAGAGGTGTTTTTGAACTTTAAATGTTCTCTGGAGTTCCTCCAGGGTAAAAGGGTTGAAAAACAATGCTCTAACGGATATTAAATGTCGATTAACACTGTTCAAATGAATATCAGAGGTCGAAAAGCACTGCTCTAACGAACATTAAAGGTTATAAATATAAACATCGCTGTAATAGACATTAAAAATTAAATGATTAAGATAATATGAAAAGATAGTTGAATCTGCATAAATGAGAATTCTGAAATCATAATAACCATTTCTTTTTTCTTTCTTTCTTTCTTTCTTTCTTTCTTTCTTTCTTTATTTTTTTTTATCACTCGCGGATTCCGTTTGTTCGTGATTTACGTTCACCGGAGGAACATGATGTACTGGAGCCTACGTATTTCCAAGAAATTCGAATTTCTGTTTGATGAATAATGATGAAATTCGAATTTCTGTTTGATGAATAATGATGATGTTTGATGATAACCTGAATTATCGAATTTCTATACCTGAGGAAGTCAGTGGTTCTCAAACTAAGGTACATGTACCCCTCCCACAGCGGGGTACATACATGCGACCATTTTTCAAAGAGATGGTGACAAGAGATGAACAGAGGGAGGGATATATCTCAGTCGTTCTTTTTTTTCTTTCTTTTTTTTTTAAACAAAATAAGAGATACCGCCATGAGCAAAAGTGGGAATTTTTAATTGAACTTTATCACATTTCAAATGTATTTTACACATACTTTTTTTTTCTTTCAATAGATTAAAAACTGCCTTAATGTATAGTCAAAGTTCTTCAAAACCTGCCTGCCTTCTAAGGGAATTTTATCTTGAGCGTAGGCACATCTACGACTGTGAACAAAGATAGGGACAGCGCCACCTAAATTACTGTACTTAGAAGGCGCTGGTAGAACTCTGTTTTGCCGAACGTCTCTTCCACGAACCATCTGAAAGTTGGTTGTATTTTCATGGCGCAAGGACAGTAAGGGGGCAAGAGCCATTCTGCGCCAGCCAAGGGATCATCTAAAAGCAGACAGACAATTTAAAGCGACCTACTTTCGAACGACGATATGCAAAAAGAAATTGCATTATAAATATACGGGAACCACATGCGAAATCAAATTGGTTTCGTCAGCCACAGCGACTCAGCGATTTGGAAAAAAATTTACATTTCAACTTATAACTGCATCACTCACATAGAGGATGCACAGCACCTTGACGCAGCATAACGTTTGCTGATTGTCCTTGCGCCATAAAGTCGCGAATAAATAAACCATTCAACGTAAGAATGGCAAATAGCCCATCTTTCAAATTCGTTTATTTGCACTTTAGCGTCAAATAAATACAACCCATAAAGCAGTGGTTCTCAATCACTTTCCATCGAGGGTCACTTCATACCTCCTTTTTTTTCAGTTGGCAGGCCAGAAGATATGAAAACGAAATTATCATACACGCTATATAAACATTGGGGGGGGGGGCGATGTAGGAGGCTTACCCACCTAGAAATTTTCTGATTCAATGAAATAGCATTGAGGTAAGAGCTTAACTTCCTCAAGAAAAAAAAAATCAGTCCCCATCCCCGAAAAAACAATTCAGTTTCTTATCTTTTGTAGACGGGCCCGTTTTCTCAGTTCGCGGGCTGGACATAGCCCGCGGGCCGCCGATTGAGAATCACTGTCATAAAGTAATTAATAAAATTCTTAAAATGCTGTTAGAGTTCGTTTCCAGCGCCGGCTGTATGAAAATTATTCGCAGGCCGTAAGGAATCGATGCAGCACTGATCTAAAGAAATGGAAGAAGGAATACCTATAGTTAATTAATATATATATATGCCAACTTTTTTTTTTAACTAGTATTTATCTGTTGTAATTTTATTAAAATCGCTCGGGAGTTTCCAGCTACCAAGGTTTCACTGCATGTGTCTATCCTAGGAGACGAACCAAACCCCGGATAACGGATCAGTAAAACAACGTTGCCACTACACCACCCACTGAAGCCCGAGCTCCGAAATAATATGGAACAAGCGATAGGGGGTAACCTTTCCGTACATCGCACCCGAACAGAAATTGACACAGTGTTCCCAGAAACTCGTCAATTTCAGTCGCTAACTGGATAATGACGGTCAAAGAACTACGTCGCGGCGGTGTCATTTGCAGGAGTGACTCGGTCGCTTCCACGGGAATGGCACCATCGTGGCATTGGCGACGTCACCGCATGATCATCAAGCGACGACACAACGGTTGCAAAAGCGAAGGCTCATGCTTACGCTATAAACAGTATTATTTCTTTATTATCTTCTTCTGTATCGTATCTCAAATATGGGAGAAAAATGACCGATTACATGTGCGACGATTGTTATCGTAAACTTGTTGAGGTAATCGAACTTGGTTGAAAGGAATCGATTACGAAATGGGGGCGAGGCGTAATGGAAGAGCTGTTGATGATACGTATACCATATGGACAAAAGTATTCAGACCAGAGTTGCGCAAAATCGCTGACTGAATGAGTTGCAGTGATCGAAAAGAATGCATTCTTTTTTTAAAGAAAGGGAATGTGAGACTGGATAACACCCATTCCCTTGAAGGAATGGTCGTTCCCCCTTCTCAATGAGTGACCGACTCAAAATGACCGACTTTCCAAAAAAATGATGAGTAATTTTTCGCGAATTGCACTTAAAGAGTGAGTTCAAAGAACAAATCCTCTGTAAGACCAATATTGCTTTAAAAACAAATAAAATTATTTATTTATTTTTACACATCTAATAAACTTTCCGTTGGTTGGAAATGCTTGTATCATAATAATGAATTCAACTCATATTCACCATTTCATTATAAGATCATTAACCTAAATTAATTCGGTAAAAGTAACAAAATATTGCTAATTTGATTGGACTTAGTCTGCAACTCCCGCCAATTTTTTGTGTTGAAAAAAAAAATGATGCATCTGATGGAAAACATGGAGCAAGCATGCTTAACGACAAAGAAATTCTTACGATTTAATGGCCTTTACGGGCAGGGGCGTGGCCATTTAAAAATTATAGGAGGAGGACTTCAAGTGGCTCTAAAAAAATATAATGTGATTCGGTATTGAAGAGAAAAAGGTGCTTTGATATTTAATCAGAAAGGTTGAAGCCTCCGCAAGTTCCCCCCCCCCCTTGTTTGCGCCACTGCTTTCGAGGTTAATTCAGCTGAGAGAACTGAAGCACGTTTTAAAATCAGAAAAATATAGCTAGATCTACTGGGAATTATACTCGTAAGCAGAGCCGACGAGCCGGGGGACAGCAGGGCTGCAGCCCCGGAGGAAGTCTTGAGGGGCCGCTGGCGGGACCTATGCTGTGGGGGGGCATGGGAAGGTGTCATGTGGAAGATGAAAGTGAGCCGGGGGGTCCCGCGTTAACTCTCGGCGCCCCTGCTTGTAAGGTGTTAATGCGGTAGGGAACAGACACTCATCTGTTATAAATACACGCCTGTAAAATCCAAACAAAAATACGGTATACCTCCTGCATCTTTTGTGTGTTGTGTATGGTCGACTCTCGAATATCCACCCACGCCCTCTTTCCCCGCCACGCCTGGCTGTTGATCGCGCTGTTTGAGCGTACTGTCTGGGATTACAGTGCCGCCTTCGGCGGCCACCCTTCCCACCCCCCTTTTCCAAAAAAAGTAGTATTCCTCCATATATCGAAGTGTCGACATTTCCATAAGAAAAACTTTAACATACAGAAACGATATTTTTTATACATACGTATTACGTAGCATATTGTGTCCAGAAAGACATTTCCATGTTCTAATCAGTAGTACACACTTCTGTATAATTAAGCGAATACGAAATATATACATGCAGGGCCGGATTAAGGCTTTAGTGGGGCCCTAGAAAAAAAATTCCGGGCCCTGCTCGTGCCTGGAATGCGAGCCACAGGTACTGCTACAATTCTCCATAGTTAAGCGCCTGAGAAAGCTGCCTCCTTAGGGCCTGCCCATGCCCTCTTTTCATTCCATAGGATCGGGTGAGGAGTTCGTTCCTGATTCACATTAAAACACGTCTCTAGTCAACATATATAGTAAAATATTACTCAATAACATTTCAAGGATTTTTTTTTTTTGTTAGTGGAATGATTGTATGATGGATGGATTGTACGAATCACCTTGTAGCTCCTGAGTAGTTGGATTCGGGTGGGTAGTTCCATTGGATTTTTTGTTTCTCATGACAAGACCTATCCAATCTTACCAAAATCTGCGCGTTGCAATCCGCGAGGTTTCCTGAAGAACGTGCCGGCGCTAACTTGAACTTGACGCCGATAGTTAAGAGACGTGTAATCGAGGTTTCGCTGCATACGGAAGTTCAATATATGTACGCAGATAGTTAAGAGACGTATAATCGGTTTCGCTGCATACGGAAGTTCAATATATGTAAGTTCTACTGCAACACTATCCAATTTTATTCTATTTTTGCAATTTTAAGGTAAAACAAGGTCAAGGATCATCAATCTTTTTCAGGTCATACGAAAAAAAATCGTAAAAGAAAACATCGTACAATTGCGACTGTAAATACAGTAAAACCTCCCAACAACGATATTCGATATAACGATAAATCCCTCTACAACGATAATTTTTCTCGGTCCGTATAATGGTGTTGTAGAGAGATTTGTTTACTACTGTATACAGTGAAAATCGCTTATAACGACCAACCGCATATAACGACGGAATTTTTACAAGTAGTTTGGTTTGCTATTCTACTCTATATTAAATATATCGGTTATAACGACGAAACCTGCTATAACGACGGCGATTTTGTAGTCTACGTAGATTCTAACTAGGGAAATTCGTATCGGATATAACGACGCGACTTGACAGTCATAAATCGGAACCACGTGGGTTAGTTATCAAAATTTAAGCGTTATTTTAATCTTGTTTATTTACAAATGTCCGAGATTACTGCTAAACCTGAATATTGAAGATAATGAACTTTTATTAAAAAAAAATTGTTTGTTATTGTTTGTTTGGTTTTACGGCTCAAAGACTACAGTGGTCATGCTGCGCCGGGACCTACTGTTTTCCGAGGAATCCGAACCTCTTAAGGCCTAGGGAACCAAACCCCGGACTACAGTGAGCAGTGCGATCTTTATGAGATCTCTGAGTAAGCGTTCTTTTTGCACTGCTGGGAGTCGAACCCGGATTAGCCGCGCAATAGGAGAACGCGTTACCACACTGCGCCACCGCAGGGCGAAAAAAAAAAGGCGTTATTAATTAATTGAGTATCACAAGCGTTATATTTTTTAGGAGTCCTTTTTATTTTTTCAGCGTAGGGCCCATAAAACTCTTAAACCGGCAGCACGTTTTAAGCATTATATAATTTCCGTTTCCTAAAATCTCCTTTTCAATTTTAAAAAGTAAAAGTGCTAAGGTAATTTAGCGTGGTTAAGTAAACATCATAATTTAATATACCGAGAATTCAAATCTATTGCACTAAATATGTTTTTATTTAATTTTGAAACCAAAAAGTTTAATACTTTTTACTATCAAAATAATTTATAAAACTCTAGAGTGTACTATACTGCAGGCTACTATGATTTTAAAAAGATATCGTTTATAACGACCGAATTTGCACAGTCCCTTGAAGGTCATTATATCCGATTTTCACTGTATTATTCGTAACCGGTGACTTTCGGAAAGGGGAGGAAAAAATCGGGCTTAAAATTACGAGATAGTTGTGGCACCCACACACGGATTATCGTAATTTAGAGGAAAAGTACTTCGACCATTGTGCCAGAGATAAACTTATGTGAGCTCTCTCCGAACCCCACTTATTTACAATATTTTTTCCTCAATCGTTGAAAGAACACGATTTCTAGACAAAGAACAACCAGCAACTGACATGGACTCGTAGCAACAACTCCGATGGTCAAAATCACATCTATTTTATGGAGTAGTTGTACCGGAACGTCGGCAATATGTCTTCTAGTATTTCTCAACATTCCGCGAAAAATTGCCGCCAATTTTGTTTTACCGTTCATTGTTTTCAAGGTCTTGTTCATTGTCTTCCATCGTGTTTGGCGCATCCGGCCGTGTCAAGGATGGTGACATTGACCATAGCAACAGCGGACGCGTGGGCGGGTCAGTAAACCCCAAGCCAATGAGACAATATTGGTAGCAAAGCCACGGCGGTTTTACAATTGTCTTTGACGTTTCATTCCGAAAATGCGTGGGTCACCTTTGAATATCTCAGTTGGCCATTATTTTCCCTATTAACAAGTACCAAAATTTCGCTTCATTGTTGAGTTATATAAAAGGATAAAGAGGAAGTCAATTTCATTTTCCATGTCGTTACCTACATCAATCATATTCTCCTTTAAACAATTATTATATACAGTGTGTGCCGGGGGTAGGGGGGCATGCCGACACAGCTCATCAGTGGTTAAAGAACTTACAAGAGCAGCAGTTACTGTTGGTTCACGAGACAAGTCCAATAGAACGGTTAGAAATAACGGGAGCTGACGTCACAAACCGGCTAGTGCATTAAAGCAGAGGACGACCCTAATTGAAATTGAAGCCAAAAACGAGTTCTGAAATCAGAACTGGCTTTTGGTGAATGTTTGTTGGCGCCAAAATCAAATTCTGGAATTGAAGTTGTCCTCTTACGTAATGGGAAAGCCCATTTGTGACGTCACCTCCCGTTATTTCTAACTGTTCAATCGGACTTCTTTTCAACGAACAGTATAAAAGAATCCACTGACTTATACAGTAATCACCTAACCACAACACTCTTTAAAAAAAAGAAAAGAGACCTATGTTCCAAAACACCGAACGTGAACTTCGAACTGTGATACCTATTTATCAAAAAAACATCCATGCTTATCTCGGGTTCGATTAGCAAGGAGCCACACAAGCATGCGCGCATGCACACGGTCATCCGAACACAAGCACAATAATTCTATCATCTTATTCATAGTAAACACCGGTCCAATCGCTAGCGATATCAGCCACCCTTTCTGAAAACACATACACCTGTTACACGGTAACCACGTGGGATACTGACGAGAAACTGATTTTGAAATATCAACACGTTTTTTTAATCAGTTTCCAAAACTTACGCAAAGCTGTTCCTACGATAAGAAAAAAATATTCATTTGTCTCGTAAATGAATAATATTATGGCCTGGAATTAATCAATTTAACTCGCAAGATGGCGCGCGGGGTGTTTCACACCCCACAACTTACAATTTGTGCAAAGAACCGTCCGCCCTTGCTTCTGAAACTGGCCAAACTCTTTCCTGTTGCCTTCAAAGTCACAATCTTTTGGGGTAGGGTGACAAAGAGAAAATTCCACTTATTGTTCCCTGTAAAATTGGACGTTTTTAATGAAATAATGCTATATAATCAGATGGGGTGCAAAGCACCCCGCGCATGTCCTCGCGTCCCTCTAATTGGCGCGCCTGCTCGAGGATTAAGGCCGCGAATTTCATTATTAGTGTGCTCAGATTCGTGACGAGATAACGTAGAACTACGTTATCTCGTAGAACGTAGAACTACGGAATATTTGCGACCAAAAGCCCGTATTCAGGGGCGGACTGGGCCGATGCGCCCTCAAGGGTGAGAAACGTCGCGCCTCCGCATGGGCAAGCACTTACGCCCTACGAAAGTCCAACGTATGCGCTCTTTGAGGGAACCCAGTCCGCCCCTGCCGTATTAGAAATAATTGAGCAAGAAAAAATATCGCTTGACAAGGACCAAGGGCAGACACAGAAACTATTTTCAGGGGTACCAGGGGACGCCACGAGATACGTCCTTGGTTAGAACATACAATTCAAGAAAAAGCGGAAACACTGTTCGTAGACGAACATTAGACACAAAAAAACCCAAGGAACGAATGCAGGAGAGCTGTAGGTGACGAACTTTCAGAAGAGGGCAAGGTGTAGGAGAGAGGTCAGGAGACTTACGCCAGGATTTACAGTTTTCTGTGGAATACAAACCTCTTACGGCCTAGGGAACGTTACCATTACTATACTAGGGATACGTTACTATACAATAATTTTTTTTTCCACCCACGTTTTGTTCTTGTCCTCGTTCGTCTAGTTGGTCAAGATACCGCGGGCTAAACGCGGGGACCCTGGTTCGAATCTAGGATGAGGATGGCGCCACTTTTTCTCCAAATATAAAAAAAGCTCTAGTTTGAGCTACTTAAACGTGGGTGGCAAAAATTATTGTATAATAAATTCCCCCACGAAAAACTCACAAAAATCTCACCCCAGAGGCTTTTCTGTGTTGACCATTATTTGGCAATTGTGTTATCCCTGTGAAGGGTAATAATATCTCAGATACATTACTACTTATACTAGGGATGAGTTACCATTGCGCTACTGAGGATGAATTTTAAAGGTGGCTTTTAGAATATGACCAATAGTGCAACAGTGATTGATGTGCCCACAGTGGTGAGGGATTTCCCAACAGACTGGCAGACAAAGAGCTGGGCCTCAAACTCCAGTGTCTTCCGGTTGAGTATAAATCGGACAGTGCCGTATGGCTTTCTTACATGTTCTGTTTTAAAAATCCTTATATATATATTAAATTCTAACACACAAACATCAGCCTAGTGCCACAATACACCGCCCCTCGTGACATTGACGTACGCAGAAGGTTCATAAAGTGGGGGTTACAGAGCTACAACTCACATATTCCTATGTTAAATATACAAAATTTCATTGCAATGAGGAGGGTCACAACGCCCATCAAGAACCCCCTGCGTACGTCAGTGCCTCATGACCTCATTTGGCGCCCTTTTAACCTGAAGCAATTGCCTTATTTGCCACACCGTTGGCACGACCCTGACGTCCTTTGTTCTTCAGAGCAAGAATAGTGAATTGCGGAATTCTAAACACCATGCTCGGCTTCTCTTGGAAATTTGTTCAAAAAATGTTTTTTTCTCCACCTTCCTCTAGTTCCCTGTTTCTCAAACTTCGGTCACTCGTGGACCACTTTAAGCATTCCTTTATTTATCACGGACCAGCGGAGGGGGGGGGGGGGTATCTCCCCCCCACCCCCAATTAAAAAAAAATATTGCCTGAAATTAAGGTTGCCAACTATGGTTAATAATATTAAGCCCTCATACGGATCTCTCCCCTCCCCCGCCTCTCCCAAGGAAAGACATGACCGAAGTAACCCTCGATTTACATGAGTTATTTTCAGGCTTACATAAGGGCTCCGGTAGGAGAGATTTATTCATCCCTTGAAATATAATTTGTAGTTAATTTTAACTTCTTTTATGGTAGACTTTAAGCTTTTTCAGTTTTTTTTACTTTAAAAAGGCACCAGCTTTTGACAGAAAATTTCAGAAATCTCCAATCATGTTCTTAAAACATGGGTTGGTTGCCAAACTCACCTGAAACAAAATAATTTTTAGACTAATGCTATTTGATGAAAAGAGTGTCAGCTACGATCGTATTTTGTCAAATTTTTAATGAAAATGACATCATTGATTAAATAATAATAAGCAATGTAGACAGCATGGGTGTATTCAGAAGGTTCAAACCATTCATGAAACACCGAAAGGTAAGGTTTATATCAAGCAATGTTTACGAGAAATTCCTTAAATCTCACCCGAACCCAAATTCTAGCTACGCCTGCAATTTCTAGTTCATTTTTCTTCTTCTTCTGAAATTTGGCGATGAACTTGCGGACCACTTGTTAAGTCCACGGACCACACTTTGAGGAACACTGCTTTAGTTATTAGCGTGTGTGCTTGCAGGCCTCAGAAGTGGAAAAGCCTATATGGCCTCTGTTCATTCCAATCTGTAAACTGTCACCCACCCCCAACTCTTACACCACGGACTTCAAAGCGGCTACATTTACCTTACTATTCATAAGGCAGTTCTCGTTGTGTGCGATTTTTAAGGCTGCAAGGATATCAATTCGTGCTGTGGAATGACCTACATTTTCCCGACGAATCCGAACCTCTAAACGCCTAGGGAACCAA
>QLNU02015003.1:29315498-29329267 GCA_006491805.2 Dysdera silvatica | reverse complement strand
GGAAGAAAAAAAAAAAATCTTTCTCCCCCGCTTTATAGCTGTCGTTAGCTAAAAAGTAGCTGAAACGGAAGAACATAGTCGAATCCTTTTCTATGGCCATATTTATCTCTCCCCGTAAAAATCCTACGACATAAAAATATACTTTGTTACAGTGTTAACACTTCATCATCAAAGTATTGACAAACTCGATTTACGCCTTCCCTTCCCCTCCCCCCACTTTTTTTTTTTTTAAAGATAAAACAAATTTAAAGGGAACTCGGCGAACCATCCACTGTGGGTCCGAATTCCCGCCAAATTCAGTGCTTCCAAATCGAATCTTTCCCTGCTAATGAGAATGTTGCCAAAAGTCAATATAAAACTAGAAGAGTGTGTGCTTAACCGCGACTGCCATTCCATCGATAAATATCCGTATATAGAACCCGTATCCAACACAGCAAATCCGAAGAGAATGAAATACGGGGTAAATGAAGAGGTTGCGGAGGAGAGGGATCGTCCATAAATATCGATCTACACGTGCACATCTATTTGTTATCTAGAACGAAAAGGAAAAGAGGGAGGGGTGGCGCTCGAATCGCATTATTCAGTAATGCCTAATAAACTTTCGCAAACAGTTAACCATTTTCGAACCACCTACATGTTTAAATCATTTTCGAACTATCTCCATATTCGACCATTATCGAATCATCTTCCATATTCAACAACTATCGAATCATCTTCAAGCCCAACCATTATCGAATCATCTACGTGTTTAACCATCATATGTAGCTTCAACCATTATCGAATCGTCTGTTTGCAAGTGTTGCCAAATCACGTGCATTTTCAACCACTATTAATTCATCTGCACGCTCAACCAGTATTATTAACTACAGAGTAGCATCTCTTTTAAAATCATGTCGTGCATATCATCACATCTCTCAAATCTCAACACGTCATCGTGCTGGATAATACTCAAGTATCTATGAAGTTCACGATGGAGGTAAAATATACAATATGGGCATAGAGGACTCTTAATTATAACAGGGGGGGGACGGCATAAAAATATTGGGGGGACAATATACCAGTAGAAGGCATTTTGTTTGAAATTGGAGGGGGGCCATTGAACCCTAATACTAACACTGAGGAGCACGGGTCCCCCCCCCCGTCCCTCGGCGGCCCTGAATCACAACGAAAATCCCCTGTATCTAGTTATTGATGCAACGGACGAAAGAGGACAATTGCCGACTTACCCTCCTATGGATCCGCCAAATACGAAGAAGCGAGGACCAGTATCCAGTGCCGGATTTATAAATGGGCACGTTGGGTACTTGCCCAGGGCGTAAGAGGCTGCGGATTTTTTTTTTAATTATAATTTATTTACCGTAGAATTCTGTCGATCAGCTCTTCGAGAGAAGGCGCCCTCTACCTTTTTTTCTAAATCTGAAAATTTGCAAAATGGAGTGAAGCAACCCCTGCCCCACCGGGCCGGATCCAGGTGCGCCCCAATGAATAATAAATTTACATTAAAAATGATTATTTTTAAGCAAAAAATAAAACTTACAAGTGAAATTTTCAAGCTTTACGCCCTCCCTGAAATTTTGTTCTGTATCCGTCCTTGCCCCCCCCCAAAAAAAAAATCGTCATCAAATAAACCATATTTATAAAAATATCATTATTATATCTTATAATAATGCATATAAGGTAGGCTAACCATAAATGTTGTCCCTTCCCTATCCTCAATTTTTCGTTGCATTTGTGGGGACGGAACGACAGAATTTTATTTATTTCTGTTAGTATGGTGGGAGTGGGGGGGCTGATAATTTTCTGGAAGGCTAAACCGTATACCCCAATGCTTACAAGAAATTTTCCGGAGGGTTAGCCCCCTAGTTACGCCAATGGAGGGGGGGCGACAAAAATCGTTGTGCCCAGGGCGTATCGTACCCTAAATCCGGCCCTGCCAGTATCTAAGAAGTTTTTTCATATTCCACAGCACATACATAACATAAAATCCTATAAGTAACACACCGTGTTAATGATATGCAACGCAGATGCATAAACGGCTCTATAAACGAGGTTCAAGTAAGCAAAATGTAGAGGACTATGTCTTCAACATAGCCCCAACGCCAAGATACAGGCCACGGGCCCCGCCTCTCAGATCATGGAGGCGATACGACCCAAAGAAGAGAAAAATACTACTTTCATACCCCCCCACCCCGAGAGACTAAGGTTACCAACCGGTCAGATCGGGTGAAGATCATTACGCGAAATGAAAACGATGACGACCTTACGGAAAACCCTTTACGAACACAACAACAACGCTCAAATGCCCTGCCATTCCGTACAAAACACACAGGTCAGAACGAAGCGAATATCCGGACCAAGGCGGAAGCGAGAATTCAACCATCAAAAAAGACTTAAAACCGAATGAAAAGACGTTGATTGTCAAGCAAGACATTATGTTAAATAGCTGGCTTGGAAAAGAGGTCAATTAAAATTACCTTTCAGGACTTTCCAATGTGTGTGTGTTCAACAGAGGAAAAAGGTATTCAACATGCACTATTAAATATTGCATGTTTTGTTGCCCTCATTTTGCAGCTTGTGTGATATATTTACAAAATAATATATATATATGTGCGTGTGTGTGTACGAATACGTACAAGATAAACAATTGAATTGATATAAACAGCCCATGTGTGTATGTGTACACACACAATCGAACCTGTTTATAACGACTCTGAAGGGAAGTATGAAGATATTCAACAGATACGAACCTCGATACAGTTAATCCCAAAGTATTCGGCCACCTAACATATTTCATAAATTTATATGCTTAAAAAGTACTAAATTTAGTCAATAACCAAAAAATCTTTTTATGCCATATTTTACGTTCATTCTCTAACACTATATGCAAAAGAAAAGAAAAAAAAAGCTCGAATATAGTGACTTTAAGCAACACAATGTACTAAATGAGTCACACAAAAATATCCGGCCACCTGTCGTGTCCCTTTACTTAACTTATCTTGTATACTGCTGCATATGCAAATTGCAGTCGTAAGTCTGACGTCAGATAACGTTTATATAAAGCCAATAAAAGAATCTCCTCTAGATTGAAAAAAAAAAATCATAAAATCGAGATTTAAAATGGCGAAAACTTAGGTTAGGTGAAAAAAATTACTATTAAATTAGAAAAATCGAATTTTTTTCAAAGAAAGTGACGGGAATTCGACGTTCAACACTGCAAAGCGTATTAAAAAGACGTCAGCAACACTACCTAATAAATAGACGCCGAACTGGGCGGCTAAAAATTCTAACTGGTCGTGAAAAGAGGGAACTTATCCGATGTACTAACGTAAATCTTGATGAACCAGCACGGGAAAATTGTTTTACAATTAAATGATTTTCTGGAAAAAATTGTAAGCTTTAAAATAGTTCGTGCAACACTGCGAAATAACGGAAGAAGCCTTGTATTGGTCACATACATACATATTGGTTGAAACATTGATTTTTAGTGATGAATCAATATTTGAAATATTCAACACAGGCGAGAGTAAAATTGTGTGGAGGAAGCCCACATCAGAGCTGGCGCAACGCAATCTCCGTGTTAGTGTCAAATACGGAGGGGATTGTATAATGGTCTGGGGATGCACGTCGGCGAATGGGAAAAGTACATGTGAATTTCTTGACAGTGTCATGGATCAACATTGGTATTTTTAAAAAAAACTGAAGAGGAGTATAAATTGGGAATCAAAGACAGGTTCGTGTTCCAACAAGACAGTGGTCCTAAGCATACCGCTTTCAATGCAAAGCTGTGGTTGCTGTATCATGTACTGACACATCTTGAGACCCTACCTCAGTCGCTTAATTTAAACCCTGTAGGGCATTTTTTACAGGGAACTGACAAAATCACTTAATGAAATTGCCATAAAAAATAAAAATGAACTGAAATTGCATCTTCAAAGAGAGTGGGACAAAATTGACTCCGATTTGCCCTCGAAATTCATTAATCAAATACCTTCGTTACTTAAAAGCAATAACACTTGAGAAGAGAAACTCAACTATATAAATATTATGGAAATGGTTTTCATGTTTTTTATTTTATATTTTTACTTTATATTTACCACCACTTTCTGGTAAGTGGCCGAATACATTTGTATGACTCATTTAATGCACTGTGTTGTTTAAAGTCACCACATTTGAGTATATTTTGTTCATTTATTTTTATTTTTGTGTATAACGTTAGAGAGTGAACCTCAAATGTCACATAAAAAGACTTTTTAGTTATTGATTACATTTAATACTTTTCAGCACATAAAATTACAAGAAATGCTAGGTAGCTAAATACGTTTGTGACCAACTGTATAAAAAATATACAGCATAATATACTTTATATAAGACAGCATAATATACTTTATATAAGACAGTATAATATACTTTATACAAGACAGTATAACATACTTTATATAAGACAGTATAACATACTTTATATAAGACAATATAATGTACAGTGGAACCCAAATTATGTGAAATTAGCTTAACCTACGGGTCCTAAAAAAAGAGCTGGTACATCCGCCATTTTCCTGCCATCGTATCACGTGATCCCATTCATTGCTGTGTTGAAGTTGAGTGATTTACAAGCGTGTTATGGCTGAGTATTGTTCTAATCATTCGAGGAATAAACATAGAATGTTTGCAGTGCAAGTTTGTTTTGATTATTTGCATTATAATTTTACATTAATCGGAAACTAAGTTAGGGTTGCAAATTGTATTTATTGGCGACATCTTAAAAGTTGCGCCAATGTTTACATTCGTCGGGTAATCGCGAAGTGTTCATTATTTTTATGCCAAAATAGCGATCATTGCTCCAAAGTTGAAAACCTTTATCGCCAAGGTAAATGAAACCGGAAGTGTGCAGGAAAATGGCGGCTTATGCGTCGGCCTATAATTCTAGGGGCTCTACTTTAACCCATACACACACACACATCATGACGTTTCTCATTCTCAATATAGTAGTTTAATAATATGTACTTGAACGCGATTTTTGAACAAATCTTGTAACTTCTTTGTACCTTCATAATGAAAAAAATTGAAGTTAAAGACTATTCGAAATCGTGTTTGCCTCTTCGTTTCAGGTAATCGCGGTTCTACTGCGTTCATACTTAACATGGGGATATAATTTCCCATGAACCCCCGCTCCGCCCACGTATCCAAAGGATATACAGGGTGTCTAAGCACCAGGGTTATAAACATCTAGGAGGGGTAGGGTGCACCTAGACGAACAATATTTGTCATAGAACCTAGGGTCTCAAACCACTCACAGCGCTAGTTCTAAAACCGTCCAGCATGCACAAATATTTACAACCAGTGCGTGAAAAGTACCAGGTAAAACTCTGCTTAGCTGCTCACGTGCATAGATGATTAGGACATCGCATTTTGCGCTTCTCATGCACTGGTTGTCACTATTTGTGCATGCTGGACGGTTTTAGAACTGGCGCTGTGAGTGGTTTGCGACCCTAGGTTCTATGGCAAATATTGTTCGTCTAGGTGTACCCTACCCCTCCTAGATGTTTGTAACCCTGGTGCTGAGACACCCTGTATATCTAATCCCTCGCATCTCAACAATTAAAAAATACTACGACGCAAATCCAATATTACACACCAACTCTCACCATTTTAAATCATTTTTAATGCCCGGTTTCGTATCTTGGCTGCGAATTAAATTTGTCATATTTCGAACATTCGTCAATTTCTCCTTGTGGGCTTTATACGACCGAAGATCGTGATCCGAGCAGCGTTTGACATGCCACTACGCTTAGCAAGTTGTGAAATGATCAGCGATAACCGCTGTCGACAAACGCGAATCAAATGCACACGAACGCTAGCTGTATAATAATACACAGCGGATTATCAAAACTTGAGGAAGTGGTGAGAAATGGCAGCAATAATCTATTTTAAACCCTTCTAATAGATGGCACCGCTTTTAATAGACAGCGCACCTCATGGGCCCCACGGACTCAACCTCAATACGAGTACAAAGATTTGGTGGGCGTAATTAGCAGGAAATTAATAATATCGGCTCACTTTTCCAAAAAAGAAAAAAAAGAAAGGTCACTCCACACTATTTCTTCGCCCATAATGTAGTGTCGAGGTATTATGTGATTTTATTACAAATCGTTCGGTTTTCGTATGATTTCACTTGTGAATACGCTCTAGAATTTTGGTCATTCAGACTATTGTGACCTAGGCATGGGCTTACGCCAATGGACCTAGGCGTACGCCGATGGACCTAGACAGGTCCGGGCAACTAGTTGTAATAATGTTATAAACGGAAAGTAGATCACCTAGATGGCCACAAGGTCAACTGATCTGGGTGAAGGATTGCGGATCAATTGATTAATTGATATCCGCCCGTATTTTATTAAACAAACATATCTACTAAACATATACAGTATCTACTAAACATCACTATATACAGTATCTACTAAACATCACTATATACAATATCTACTAAATATCACTATATACAATATCTACTAAATATCACTGTATACAATATCTACTGAATATCATTATACTATATTTACTGCCATTAAAAATACACTCACATCTCTCAATGCGCTTTTCTTGGAAAGACAAGGTGTAAATTTAAGTGACCGTAAAAGAGTGAAGAGGTGATATTTGCCCGTGATTGAAAGATGGACGTTGGAGGAAGGTTTCTTTGCTCAAACCCCGCTGTTGTTTGCCATCTCGCAAATAACGGGATAGAAAACAACGCAATAGCAACTGGACAAAGAAAAGTTTGTTTGTTTGTTTGTTTGTTTAGGTGTTTTATGGCGCAAGAGCATCTGGGCTATACTGCGCCAAACAACTGCGTCAACAACAAAGGAAAGTGTAAAGTTCGCTATTTGAAAGTCAAAGTCCCGCAAACAGGGTATATCCGGGGAGCAGCGCATCCAAAAATACAATAAAACACAATCAACCAAAACAACGAAATGGAAATAATAATAATAACGGAGCGTTCAAGTATTACGTAAGCAATATTTTGGTCATTTCAACCCCCCTCCCCTGGTAAGCAAAAATTAACATTGGCTAACATAGGAAAATAAGCACAACAGTAACCACCCCCCACCCCCCAAAAAGGTGTTTACATAATACTTGAACTCTCCCTAACAGCTCAATCAAGAATCCGAGCACTCTCAATGACTTTCCCTTTATATACTGAATAAACAAATGACCGTGAGTGCAAAGTCGAAAACAATATCGATAAACAACAACATGTAACTTTGTGATTGTAGCCTCCAATTGTAGCCACGTAATTGTAGCCTCCGGACAATCGAAAGTTTATAGGGCGAGGACAGGAAAAGATCTAGCTGCGCCAAACGCCTGATACATGGTACAAAACAGTAGTAGTAATAGATTAGGAGGTGGTGGGTGTGAGGTGGCCGCCGAAGGCGGCACCGTAATCCCAGAGAGGACGCTCAGACAGCGTTATCAACCGCCAAGGCGTGTTGGGGGAAAGGGGGTACTCAAATGTCGACCATACACAGCACACAATGATGTCGTCATTTAACGCGAACCGAAACCATCTGCCGGTACGAAACAGTACTAATCACAGTAATAGATATTTTTTTAGTATCGAAACAAAAATGGCGTGTAGTGTTGAGAAAATAATACAAGGAGTTATTCAACAGCATAAGAAGCTTGAAGCACGCCATTAGCAATTTAGATCTTGGAATTTCAGGGAATGAGTCAGTTACTATGATTTTAGGGCACCAGGTCAGTAAAGGTCATGCTCAGCCGATAGGGACATGGCATCAGCATTTACAGTGCAGGCACAATCCCGAGACAGAGAAGTACAATGTACATAAGATGCGGATCTAGTATTTTTTAGGCGAAATTATGGGTACGCTGCATGAGAAGCTTGAGATGTAGTGCTAGTATTCAACCCCAAGTGTCTCCTTATTCAGGGAAAAACTACGTATAAAGGGGCGGGTGTACAGACCCCCCCAAGCTTATCTAGACCCTGTAATCTATGTATCTAGGGAGCGTTTGATAAATAACGGTACATATGAATCCAGGCAAGGGGAACTCCCGGGAGGGGAAAAATAAAAGGATGGCAACCTTCCCATACTTTTGTTTGTTTGTTTGTTTATTTTTTTTATGGCGCAAACATGTCAGGCTATACTGCACCACCTTCGTATACTACTACTTCTTCACTACAACATATACATAGTTAAAATTGTACGTATTTTCATTTTCAGGGGGGGGGGTTAGGGGTCTCCAGGTTCTCCCCTTGCGTGACCCATGACTTTAGTAATGTTTCCTAAACCTAGTACCAATTATGTGTTTCTCGGAAATAGTCTAAACAGAGTACCTTTGGTTGGGAAAAAATCAGCTCACTGGAGGGTCCAGCGAAGGGGGCGATCGCCCCATCAGAGTTAAATAGGAAAAAAATAAAGACGATGAAGAATATTTTATGTGTTGTTTGTTACAAATGTAATGAACAAAAGTCTTACACTGGTGTCCAAATTCTCTAAGTCTTCAAGAAATGAGAGCAAGACTTTTTACAAGACTTTACGAGCTTCTCACCCTTTAAACTACGTTTTCAGTAAGTACGTTAGTTGTTTATTACGTTATTTACGTTAGTTGAAGCGCCTTCAAACTTGCCTTCGAACGCGAATGACAGAAGAAAGACTTTTAATACACACCCACAGAAATATTCATATTGATGTAAATAAAGTGATTGACAAATTTTCAAAGAAACCAAGATGGCTTGACTTTGCACGTAACACTAAACTACACAATAATTTTCAACACTCACGTATAAATATAATAAAAATAAGTAACATAAATTACTAAACTACTTTACTTAACTTACTAAACTTAATTTTTTTTAAAAGTTGCTTGTTATAAAAAAAAAGTAAAACCATTACGAAGTTTTTGCAGTTTAAATTTAAACTTGTTCTTTTAATTACATTGTAAATTATCGTTTTTGTTATTATACATGTCTCCTCTACTAGCTTATCCTTGTGTCATACTTAACTATAACTATAACTATAATCTACCCTAAACCATATAGTTTAATTAAAGGAAAGCCCAACTTTAATTCATTGTCGTAAATTAAATATTTTGGTGAGTATAAAGGAAGGCTAGTAATATAACAACATTTACCTAAACTATTTAATAGTCCAAAACTACAAATTTCGCTGGTGAAGGCCCGAAATCGCCCCCCCCCATAACGACATCCTGAATCCGCCACTGAATCAGCTTAAGACAGGGGTTTTTTTTTAACTCGCGACGCCCGGGCCACTTGCGGCCCGCCGGCTCATAAAAAATTCAAATTATTTCACACAAAAATAACGTCACTTTCTCCTTTAGAGTCCTAAACATATGCATTTTATCCTATTAACATATGCATTTTATTCTGTTCACATTTTCACATTTCGTAATAAATATCTTAAAACGTTAAAGAACTAAAGTAATACGCGGTCTTTTCCCCAATAGTGTTTTACTTTAGTTTTCAATTTTCAAGCACACATGGGGATGAGGGGTTGTTTTATTGATTTGCAATGCAACAGTGATTGAAAAGCAAAAATTCGACTTAAGACTCATTGAATTCTATTCTGATCAAGGGGTATACAAGAAGAAAGGGGAATAAGATAAAACCTTCTTTAACGGACGGCTTTATTTAATGGACACTTTTCCTATTCCCAGTCAGCTTATCATTCCCTAACCCTTCGAATAACGGGCAGATAGCCCAATTCGGATTTGGCCGCTATTCAATGGTTTCACTGCAGATTACAAAAATCACCGAATTCAGAACCGAATTCAGCGGCAAATAAAAAGTGCTATTTCAAATCAAAATCACGGAATTTGACGGCAAATAAAAAGAGTTATTTCAAATCAAAGCAACCGATTTCGGCGGCAAATAAAAAGCGCTATTTCAAATCAAGGCAACCGAATTCCGTGGCAAATAAAAAGTGCTATTTCAAATCAAAACCACCAAATTTTACGGCAAATAAAAAGTGCTATTTCAAATCGAAACCTTCACCGAATTTTATGGCAAATAAAAAGTGCTATTTCAAATCGAAACCTTCACCGAATTTTACGGCAAATAAAAAGTTCTATTTCAAATCGAAACCTTCACCGAATTTTATGGCAAATAAAAAGTGCTGTTTCAAATCAAAACCTTACTCAAACTCCGACATAAATGTTTGCTTTTTAATTCCGGAACACTTCGCGAAAAAAAAGAAATAAATAAATAAAAATAAAAAAACAACAACTTAGAAATCGAAATTTAAAAATAATCTGTGGACACAAAGGGCTTTGTCACGGATGAACGAACACTGTGAAATCGACATGGCCGCGTGCGTTCTCCCCGAGTAGAGACATGCGTCAACAGCACAGCAAAAAATAATAATATACTGTTGTCGGACAACTAATCTGGGAATGCGATTGCGTGTTGGTCCTAATTTTCTTGCGTTCCGCCACGCGGAAACAGCTGTAATGGACGTGACGTTTCTTTCTTCGTTCACACGCGGTTCTGAACCGCCTGAAGAAGAAACTGGCAAGCAAAAGGTCAAGAGCTTGATATAACGCTCTCGACGAATTGGCCAGAGAATATCTGATTCCTTTGGAAATTTCATATTCGCGGAATCAGTGTGACCGTCCTGTCATGATGGGCCCGTGCAGTAGCGTGAAGGGAACGCAGGTTCGAGTCCCGCTAGTACAGAACGTCTTTTTCCGCTTCTGATTCGTATTCCGGGAGTTAAGTCCCTACGTAACAAAGGTCCTGACGCAGCAAGATCTTAGCACTATGAAATGCAGAACAAACTTGTACTGTTAACACAAATTTTGAAGATTATTTACAATGCAAACTTGTAAACACAACCTTCTGGCAATAGCGGATGACTTTGGATTCACATCAGATATCAAATCTGATATTGGAAAGAGACCACAGATTTGATATCAGAGATATCAATCTCATTTTTATTTCGAAGGCTCTCACAGAATATACATTTATGTGATTGATATAAGGCAAGACTGGACGAAATGCACGACGTTTCGTTCTAAAGTGTACTGGACATCATCGGAAGAAAGGACAGTTGTCCAGTTTCCCTCTTGTTTCGAAAACTTGCTTTCCACTTTGGTTATTTAGATCCATCTTTAGAACATCCACGTTCATCAAGGTGTGAACCATACGATGACTGAAAGTATTGTATTATAATGTTAATACAGCATAAAGGCAGGGAAATTCTGAGCATGCAACCTCTCACATCCCCACTGCAGTACCCTTACCACAATTTATAAAAAGCACACATTGACATACATTATCGTACACCGAAAGTTCATAAGGGATGGATTGCAGAACTACAACCAGGGGCGGACATATACTTTCATTTGGGGGGGTTGGGGTCAAGGACAGAATTTGCCATGGTCTTGGAATAACACCCTTCATTTATCATGAAAGTTGGAATTTTTTACAGTGAAAAAAAACATACTTTGGAGGTGGGTCATGACCTTTGTTTGTGACCCCCTCCCGTGTCTACGCTTGGATACAACTCCCTATATTCATATGTGCATACAGGGCCAGATTATGGCAAGGGCACGCGCCCGGGCCCAGTGAAAAGAAGGGCCCCAAAAAATTTATTTGATAATTTTTTTATAACAAAATAGTAAATTAATATAAAAAAATGTTTTTGCTTCAGATTTAAAATCCGAAACGAGTTTACCGAAATCACAGTATCTAATTACAACTATTGTAACTATTACAACCACAGATTTGAGAATTGGATAACAAAAGAGCAGAGGTTTCAAAACCACAAAATTGGCGCGCAAAGGCCACACATTATTCGCTACTTTTACAACCAGCAGCTCTGCAAGTTCATTCTTGGACATCCGACATTGACGTGAACGTGGGATTAAAAAGCACATTTTTACCTCCATTTTTAAATGGTAATAAGGGTGCGTACGTTTTTCAGATATATATCCAATACGTGCGTCAAGCAGGGGCGTCTCCAGTATAGGGCAAGAGTGGACACTTGCCCTTCCTCGTATTTAAAAAAAAAAAATTCTCAAGATCAAAAATATACAACCACTCTATTTTATTTCAACTAAATAGTCTCATCATTTAATTAAACAAATGAAATAATTTAAATAATTATTTAATTAAATAATTCAATAATTATTAACATTAAATAATTAATTATGGTATTTTGGGAATGGAGTTTTTGGTTTCCTTACTTCAAAGTAATCTTTGCTTCTACAAAAATGATGCCGTTGCCCATGTGCGTCAAAACCCCAAATGCAAGTGGGTCGCCGCCCCCCTCCGATATTCTAACCGGCCCATGTGTACATACAATTCATTACAACAGGATGGGGATTTGTGGCCCATCACATCCCATGTACGCCAGCACAAATACGAAAATTCTATCAATCTGCCTACCGGAATTCCGCTCCAAGGATTACCCTACGCATCTGGAACTTTTTCCAAGAAGTCGGAGGAACACAAGTTTACACAAAGCAAAATGGTCACGGTGGTCAGTACCGTGGGCAGATTGAGAGTCGGGGGGGGGGAGGGGGGGGGAGGCACGTCCGGGGAATGGAACGAGTGGGCGGACGGGTGATGTAATCACAGTCACCATAACGAACCGTGAAGAAGACATACTCCGAGTGGCCACCAAGATTCTTCAACTAAAAACAGTTTGGCAAGAAAACAGCGTTTATTGCCTCTTTCGCTTAGACTTCCGCATCGCACTCGCTTGGACTTCCGCATCGCATTCGCTTGGACTTCCGCATCGGATTCACTTGAACAACACTAACAAAGCTACAACGGGTGTCGTTATTAAGACCCGATGAGCAATCTTTGCAATGATGCGTGACATTCAAGGTCTGGCAACCTTGGATTTGGCGGATTACAGGTAAGAAGATGGTGGACAAACGCGCTAAATACTGGGAATGTGGCCAAATACGATTACTTAAAGCAATATAAACCACGGTTTTCTAGCATTTGCCAAGGTTAAATACACCTAGAAGAAGTGCAGAGAGCAGAACTAAAATCTACAGCCCTTTCCTTACGTACCGTGTTGGTTGTAAAAAACGGTACGCTTGCTTCAAAATGGGCATGCGAGCCGACTTCTTGTGGTAGATATCCTATATAGTTGGGTTTTCATCTCGCAATCACGTATATTCACTTACTGGTGTATATTCACTCACGTATATTCACTTACTTAGTGGTTTGAATTCAACGTAAAGCAGGCCCGTAGACGTAGGTATGATTTCCCTTATTATTATTATAAAGTAGACGAAAATTCAAACCCCTGTAAAAAAACATGATGTACCCAAGATCTACAGTAGAAATCTATTTTGAATATTTTTTTAACGTCAAAAAAATAAATAAATAAATAAAAAAAAATCTACTATCATGTACAATTTTATGCAAAAATTTTAAAATAATTTACTTTGAAAAAATAAAAAAAAGTTTTTAAGAGGGGGGCTCCGCCCCCCTAGCCCCAGCCTGGCTACGGCTCTGACGCTAAGACTGATATGGGACTGGTGGCTGAATACCACCTCTAATTCAAGATTCAACTTTCCGAATTTTTGGCGCAGTATAGCCCAGATGCTCTTGCGCCATAAAACATCCAAACAAACTTTCCGAATTTCAAATTCGAACACACTGAATGCAAAGCCACATTCCGAATTTCAAATTCGAGCACATTGAATGCAAAGCCACATACCGAATTTCAAATTCGAGCACATTAAATGCAAAGCCACATTCCAATTTTCACATTCGAGCA
>QLNU02015003.1:29265831-29292903 GCA_006491805.2 Dysdera silvatica | reverse complement strand
AATATTAATAATATATTAATTCTGGAGTGGAATACTTCGAAAGAAATAAGGGCCATTTGTCAGTAAATTTAATACTTTGTTTCTATGAGTGCCAGTCCTGGAACATTTTTGATAAACGTAGTGTAAACGAAGTTTTGTGATTCTAGAAGAATTTGTTACTGAACCAGGTAAAAAATGGCTTTCTAATTGCTGATACTAATTTGAACTACCTTGTCAGTGTCTATAATTGAAAAGACTTTTCTGAGTTCCGACACTAGTTTTTTACCATTCTAATTTTTGACTGTTGCTGTGTTCTAAACTAAAATTTGATAAGAAACCTTATAGTTATAATGGTTACATGAAACAAAAATTTAAATATTTTCTTAAATCGATTACTGTAGTTAGTTGGTTCAATTATATTATTTTTATGATTGCTTTCTTTAATACAATTTTAATTGTTCTTATTTACATAAAATACTAACCTGTAACAAAAGCAGATTATCACTCATTTATCTGTTTCTTTTAATGAGTACATCAAGAAAGACATAAGAACACAGTTCCTTACATCAAAGAGAAATTTGTAGTAGTAAGTCAGTGAATGAGTCTTAATGTTTCATAAAGATTAAAGATTTTTTATGTTTAAATAACTTACTAAATAGATTATACTGACAAGATCTCCAGCCAAGAAATCCTGAATAAACCCAGTTCAAAAAGAGCTTTCATCCATACGTTATTAAGCAGAAAGTTTGTATATTTAGATCTGTAGTGAGAGGTAAAAAATATATCCCATGGCACTAGAGGGAAATGTCATGGGGGTAGGGAAGGTACCTAGAAGCTGAAAAAGAAGGGAATGGATGAATGTTTTAAAGGCTTGGAATGGACTGGACAAAGCATAGAAAGTATTATCCATGAGAGCAGAAACAATGGGAAATGTGGTCCATATTGGCCTCCAAATTGGAGAAAGCGCTTAAAAAATGAAGATGAAATGAATAATTTGGAAAAGAAAAAAAATACTTGATAGATTTACGAAAAAAAAAGGAATATATAAACGTTTGTTTTGTAATGAAATGGGGAATTATTTTATAGACATTCATTAACTATTGTGAGGTGTTGATAGAAAGAGTACTGTTGAAGATGCTGATGATGGAAATGATCATGTAAACATAGACATCAATTTACAAAGAGAAGCGAAGAAAACACAATTGAAAATCAGGGTATTTTTTATTCTGGAAAATGGATTTTATAAAAAATCATGCAGGAAATGGAATGCTTTTGCATTAACTGCTTAACGGACGCAAGAGACTTCGACTATGCATATCAGAGGCAATTACTTCTTAAATTTGCACCAATTGTACTGATAAAATCATTTACTTTTTGGTACTCTTTCTTTCATTCTAGTTGTTGCTTGTTTCTTGATATTAAGATTTCCATTCCCGATTTTGAAATTATACATGACTCACGTTCATATGCAAAAATGTTTAAGGAAAGGTTGGGTGTTTTCTTTAGATCTATGTGAGTAACAAATTTTTACATTAAAAAGCCACTATATATATATATATATATATATATATATATATAAGATGAGAAATATATATATAATATGAGATAAATGCACTTAAATACTAAACTAGAAAGGCAGAAGCTCATTAGGAAACAAGTATGTAAGAGGGTGGATTTAAAGAAATTAAAAGAAAATACCGAGGCATTCAAGTTGGAATTAAAAAATCGCTTTTCTGCACTGGAAGGACTTATTGAAGAAGTTGACATCTCAGAAGCAAATGAAAACATTGTTAAGACAATAATTGAAACTGCTGGGGAAATTGGTGGTGTAATATGTAAAAAGCAGAATAGCAAATTATCTGAGAAGACGAAACAACTCATGAAAAGGCGAAGACTTATGAAGGTGGACAATCAAAATACCAGTCGCAAGATCGAGTATGTAGAACTTTGCAAAACTTTGCGCAAAAACATGAAAGAAGATATAAGAAAATTCAATTGTGAGTTAGTAAGGAAGGCCATTGAAAGCAACAAGAGCCTTAGGGTTGTTAAAGGGAGTTTGTCTATTGGGAAGAAACACATCATTGCATTAAAAGGAGAGGATGGCACCGTAACAAGAAATAGGGAAGAAATACTTAGAAGAGTTGAAGAATTCTACAAAAAACTATATGAAAGTAACAGTGGATTAAACGAAGACACTGAAATAGTCGAAGGAACAGCTCCTAAAATCTTAAAAGAAGAAGTTTCATTTGCAATAAAAAGTATGAAGAAAGGAAGAGCCCCTGGTGATGATGGCATTACATTAGATATCCTAAAAGAAGCTGGAGAATATGTAGAAGACATACTTGCAAAATTCTTTACCAAATGTCTTAACAGCGGTAACATACCAAACCAATGGGATTCTGCAACAGTAATTCTTTTGCATAAAAAAGGTGATAAAGAGGATTTGAAAAATTACCGACCAATTAGCTTGTTACCTGCTATTTATAAAATCTTCACAAAAGTGCTAACACATCGCCTGCAGAAAAAATTAGATGCAGCTCAACCAAGAGAACAAGCTGGA
Organism: Dysdera silvatica; assembly: GCA_006491805.2. Taxonomy (NCBI): domain Eukaryota; kingdom Metazoa; phylum Arthropoda; class Arachnida; order Araneae; family Dysderidae; genus Dysdera; species Dysdera silvatica. Next base: position 29,290,364 of record QLNU02015003.1, on the reverse strand, counting down.
TTTCGAAGTGGATTCAGTACAGTGGACCATATTCAAGTATTAAGAGAATTAATTGAAAGAACACATGAATATGAACTTCCATTGTGTGTTGCATTTATTGACTATGAGAAGGCCTTTGACTCTATTAAAACATCAGCAGTCATCAACTCTTTAAGATCAACAGACATTGAGGATGTGTACATTGACATGGTGAAACGTGTGTATAAAAATGCAAGTGCAAAATTTCGGTTACATAAAGATACCAAAACTATCAAAATTGGTAAAGGTGTGAGGCAGGGAGATACCATTTCTCCAAAACTTTTTACTTCAGCTTTACAGATGATTTTTCAGCAGATAAATTGGAATAACAAGGGAATAAAAATAAATGGTGAATATTTAAATCATTTGCGGTTTGCTGATGACATTGTTATTTTTTCAACGAACCCATCAGAACTCCAAGACATGGTACAGGAGCTCTCAACTAGAAGTAAAGAAGTTGGACTCAAGATGAACCTACAAAAAACTAAGATCATGTTCAATAATTTTGTAGAGGAAACAAAAATACAAGTTGACAACATTGAGCTAGAAATTGCTGATTCATATATTTACCTTGGCCAGCTGATTTCAATGGATGGCAACATTATGAAAGAACTCAACAGACGTATTAAACTTGGCTGGAGTGCATTTGGAAGAAACAGTTTTATCCTGAAGGGGAAATTGCCTTTGTGTCTAAAAAGAAAGGTCTTCAACCAGTGTGTATTGCCAGTCCTCTCTTATGGATCAGAGACATGGAGTCTAACAGTTGGAGCAATACGAAAGTTACAGACAACGCAAAGGAGCATGGAGAGGTGCATGCTTGGAATAACTAGGAGAGATCGAAAAAGAAACACTTGGGTGAGAGAGCAAACTAGAGTAGAGGACATCATTGTTAAAGTAAAAGGGCTGAAATGGCGATGGGCTGGGCATATTGCAAGAAGAACTGATCAACGATGGACAACAGAAATTCTGAACTGGATTCCAAGAGACCACCGAAGACCTAGAAAACGTCCTCAAACTAGATGGGTGGATGAAATAAGAAAACAGGTTGGGGTGACGTGGAAGCGAATTGCTCAGGATAGACTTGTGTGGAAAGCATTTGGAGAGACCTTCATCCAGCAGTGGATAGATAATGGTTGAATATGATGATGATATATATACACTAAAAATCAAAAACATCATGACCACCTCCACCATATGTGAATAGGCACGCCGGATGGCCTGGAGGAGCACATGAGCAGGCAGGATGGGTAATTAATGTCTGCTGGTCATTCTGAGGCATAATTCTCTCGATTATATTTGTGTGTGATGAGTAAGGCTGAAGATATAAGTGAGTTTGACAGAGGGAAGATTGTGTGCGTGTGTAATGGCCTAATGGCTTAGAATGATAGAATGATTACCTCCGAAACTGCACTTCTCATTGGGTGTTCACAAGCTGCCATTATTAGGACCTATGCAAAGTGAATGAATGATGGCGAAACAAGTAGATGGCAAGAAATTGGGCCTCAATGTGCTATCAACAAAACTGGACGTCATAGGCTGTCCCGATTGGTGAAGCAAAATTGGCGACAACCTGTGGCTCAACTGACAGCTGATTACAATGCAGGTCCAAGTAGAAGTGTTACAGAATACACAGTTCAGCGGACTCTGTTTCATAATAGAACTCTGCAACAGACAGCCCTCTCATGTACTTCTGTTAACCAATTGTCATCGCCATTTATAATTACAGTGGGCCTGGGAACATCATGACCGGACCATGGGATGATGGAACAGAGTTGCCTGTTCGGATGGATCATGTTTTTTGCTTTATTACTTTAATGGCTGTATCAGAATATAGTCTTCCAGGTGAACATTTCCTCGACACATGTACCATGGGTTACGGACAGGCTGGTGGTGGCGGTATTATGGTTTGTGACATGTGAACATTTTAGCTTATCTAACAAAACCGTCGACAATGCAGCGACCAGGAATTATTACTTTCACACACACACAAAATTAAACGTTACTACTTTTCTGGACTGTACAATTTAATTATGAACAACTAATGAAGATGCAGCACAAAGACAATTATTACTCACAAAAACTACGCGTAGATCATTCGCTCGTGGAGCGAACCACAAAGACAACCTTCCTGTTCAACTGTGATAAACACACTGACTGACTTTCGCCCCCACCTTTGCCGTCGGAGTAACTTCCGATCACGTGAACGACCGAACAAAGTTCAAACCGATTCTTCAGGGGTCAAACATTTTTGCACCATATATCGACACAATCACGGCATGCACGGCCGTAGCAAAATCCCATTTAAAATTTAGCGGGGGGGACCCCTCCGGATACAGGCATGCTATGCACCGTTTTTTACAAGTCTTGAGGTTTAACAGAGAACTATTTGCAGTCTCTCGCGAAAAGAAGAAAACAATGTGTTGAACGCTCTCGGAGCTAGACAAGTTACGCAATGCCCACTCCACAGACACCGCCGCACGGCAGGGACAGGCTGTAAATAGAGGCGGAATTACGATTTTGCCGCCTGCATATTTTGCCACAGTCTTATCAAACGTAATTAGAGGCGTAACAAAGATTCTGACGCTTTCGCCAAATTCTTGATATCACGGTCTTGGCGGTTTATTTCAAATTCGCAAGTATTTTAGAATTTGGCGCATTTTGAGCCTCTCTTAGGGCTGCGCCTCTGGCAGCTCTCCCTTTGCCAGTGCCTAGTTACGCCTTCGAACATAGCAGTTTAAAGTTAATAATTCATTTGGCCACCAAAAAGTTCAGTCTTACCTTCAGAAATTTGTCGCCGTAGTCTTCAGCCTACGTAACCTATTGGTAAATTCGCCACTGACCGTAAATTGAGACTTGAGTCCTCCAACTCGTCTCGGTGGTTAGTTACGCTGTCTGAGCGTCCTGTCTGGGATTACAATGCCGCCTTCGGTGGTCATCCTTCCCAATCCCCTCCCTTTACAGAAAATAAAAAGTCCTAGTTCTCATATCGTTTAGAAATTATATTCTTTCCCTCAATCAGTCATACCGTAACTAGTTGAATAAAAAATGTTTTAACTCTAGGGCGTTTCCAAGTATTGCGTAAGCACCTTGGGGGTGGGAGGGTTGCCGTGGATCTTACTTTCCTACGTTAACCAATGTTAATTTTTGCTTACCAGGGGAGGGGGGTTGAAATGACCAAAATATTGCTTACGTAACACTTGAATACGTCCTTAGCTAGTCTTATAACATTGATGATATGTGTATCACAAAACACGTCTTGTGTCATTAATTAATTAAAAAAAAAAGTCATATAGTGTCGTAATGACGTATGAATGAACTGACACTTATGTTAATTATTCTGTTCTTGAACAAAGAAGTTCGTCGTTGTAGAGCATATGTTGTATTTAATATCATGTTCCTAATTGTTTTAACACACGTGACACGGCCGTGATCTTGCCCTTGAGATGCAGAGAGGACTTTCGGCCTTCGACCGCTCGCGTCGAAGGCCAAGTCCTTTTTTTCTTTCTCCAAGTCTATTGTCAGGTTTGCTACTCGCATGTTAATATCTAATTATATAATGTATATTTATATAATCATATAATGTACGTTACAATCTCGCCATTGGATTTCTGTCCTTTCTGGAAAAGGAGGTAGACGTTCCAACGTGACTGGATATCTCGCTTCTGCAACTGTCTCTATATGTAATTCTCTCTTATGATTTATATCTTTTAGAAATCTGAAGTTCATAGTTCAGCGATCCCGTCGTTTTCTGATAACGCAAACTACTGTTAACGCGAACAGATTTCTTGGTTGCCCCCGTTCTAAAATCACAAATTGTTTCAGATTATTGGGGATCTTTGGGCCCCACGGGCCTATATAATTATCTCTACGCCTATGCTTTAAGGGCCGCATCACAGTATCTTTTGTAAGGCCACTTGAAGGCCCCCCCTCCCCCATCTGAGTTTTGAATTGCTACTGATACACACGTTTTTGCCAATCGATTTGGGGCAACATCAGGGCTGGGCTTACGGTGTTAGCGGCCCTGGAAAACGCTTTGACAAAACAAAATTGATTTCCTGATACTTGCAATACATTTTTGGCGGCCCTGGGCTGCCGTCCAGCTCGCACCTATCCAAGCACGGCTCTGGGCAGCATGATGTTGCCATAAAAATTAAACACTAATCGTTCGACCATTTCTTGACTACTCCGTCCAAGTTGCTGCTCAAAATTCCCTTCACGTAGGGATAATTTTGGACGCAATCCCTACAGCTCGTGGTTACACGTCAAGGAGTTGGCGCTGTGCTTCAGTAAGCTATTAATGGCACCACCTTTTATATGTAATACGAAAACAGCAATGGCTGTGCTTCGTTTAGGTGACGAAGATGCCATTCTCAGTCTAAATACCGATATCGAACCCATTTGTTCCAAATATCAGGTAGGCCTTTATTGTCTGCATGTTGCTATTTATCTTCTGGCGACAAACTGTGGCTACTAAACTCCTTTGTGACCATTAGCGTCTCAAAGGGTGGGAGGGCGGGCGAAACAATTCGGGGTGCGGCAATTAGCCTTTAAAAAACAAAATTTATTTGTTTTGTTACCCCATTGGGGGGCGGCAATGACAGTCACTCGCCCCGGGCGGCAAAATATCTAGCTACGTCACTGTTTGTGACCCATGGGCCTTTCTCTCCAAACGACGTTTCAAGTCTAACGAAAAATTGCTACAATAATCTCCGGGTAGAAAAACTATTTTAGTCAAATGGTTCTGTTTTGCAAAATACGTGCTATTTGCTTAAAAGTACTTGTGATAGTTTTTGAAATGTTTGTGATTTAAATTAAAAGACCAAGGGTAGGAGTGGGGTTGAGGAATATGGCAAGTGAGGCATGGGCATAACGCTAGGTGGCTCCTTATACCAACTGTGAGCAAATTTGGCGGGGTGTCTTGAATTGGCGAGTTCTCTCTCGGCTTATAACACGTCAATTGTCGCCTAAAAACTCTCGAATGGGGTCCTAGAAAACTACCAAATTCTGAGGCCTTAAAAATTGTTTGTTTAGATTTTTATGGCCCAAGAGCATTTGGGCTATACTGCGCCATTTTAAAAATTTACTTTAAGACGTAGGCGCAATGGGGGGCTACAGGAATATGACATCCAGGGGGCTGCAGACCGGGGGCCCGGATGAAGTCAAGGGGGCCCATACGGGTAAGGACCTATGCTTTGGGGGTTCCCGGCCCAAGGAAGTGGTCGTAGGGCCGGTCAAAGTGAGCATGGGGGGCATTTTGGCTCTCGGCGCCCCTGATAGCATTCTTTAGAGAGAAAACCGAAAATTACAAATGAATACTACACGCAGAGCGTTTGGTGAGAATTACAGCAATCGTCCTTCCCCCCACCAAATCTCGAGACTTATCTACGTTGATGATGTAGAACATCCATTTTCAAGTTCTTTGGGGCATGGCCCTTTGATTTCTAAATAAATTCCCGATGATACTCTGAGAAAAACCTACCCAATAATGAATTCCCCCCCCCCATCCCCCCAAACCCGAAGGGTTAGGCAGTTCAATTTCTATAGTGCAAAGACGGTAAAGGACATGCAGCTCCAATGTTTTAAAAGTAGTATGAAAATGGCGCCTTTACTGGGCTGCGTGTAACTAACTCCTCACCCAGTAAGCTGCGATGTCTTCACGTATGCGGGGAACCTGGTCTCGGATTATTTTTAAGTGCCCTTTTGTACACTACACTTAACTTTAAAATTTCCAAAGGTGTTTCAATGAGAGAAATATAACATATAATCAACAAACTCTTTGCCAATTTGGTGCTCCGGTTTGGGTTAGGGCTCGGCCCCGTTGGACCATCCATTATAACGCCACTGGAAGTGTGAGTAGATGTATCGTAGTTCATAGGTCACGCTAAACGGTCTGTATCGTTCCAGGCGACTCACAGAGCGGTTTCGAGACATATGTTAATACAAACTCCTAAAAATACATGGATTTACTTTTTCTACACCTCTAAACAAATTCCCATTTCTCCTATCTCTTATGAAACTCAGTTTTATATCACAACTTAATTTTCACCAAAAAGGTGTGAAAAGTGTCGTCTGTGTATACAAGGACAAAAAGTGCGGTGAAGTGAATTTGTGAAGATAATTGTTTATTTCGTATATTATATAAGCACAATAAATTTTTGGCGAGATATTCGCCCCTTGCCAAATCTCCACGACATCTCTTACCAGCTTTGGCGCCCATATGAGTAATTCTTGTGGGGAGAGACTGAAAATGTGCCTCCTTCTCCAGAAGGCTGTGAAACATTTTAGTGAACGTACAAGATGAATACTGCGAAAATAATTGATGCTGTTTGTAGTAGTTTCACATAAAAAGTGCCCCATTTAAAAAGTATTTGTGCATTTTGTAAAGCAAATGTATAGTAGAATCGAGCAAATAAAAATTTTGAACATGACTAGAGGGGCTCGGCCCTACTACTGCTCAGAATGAGAACTGAATGGTGTGAGAACGCATGCGTTCAGTTCAGGACCGGAGAGTGGTTATCGTTATAGACAGGTTTCACTGTACATATATATATCATAGTCATAACTCAGCAGCAGCTAAAATTCTACGCCTTCACCTAGTGGAAACGAGCCAGAACCCATTTTCAAATGGGGGGTGCTTGAAGAAATGCTTTCACACTGGATTATCCGATTCTCCTCCCCTACCCTTTTTTTTAAATGTGTTACATCTTGTTCCCATGGCAGCAGATTTGGCAATGAGAGAAGTTTTCGTAATATACAGACTGTATTTGACCTTGTTCCTCCGCACTCGTTCGCTAATCATTGCACTGGGTTACAATATTAATGCATCTAATTGTTGTAATGGGTTTTCTTTTTGGAGGTTACGTAAAGCCTTTTGACCCACCTGATGTAATTCCTGCTAATACCAGTCGCGTGCTTTTTTTTGAGTGATCCGTTTTTCAGGGTTGATCCTCTTGGCAACGAATTCCTCGAAAAAATGCTGGTTTTGGCGCGTCGTGACCTGAGCTGACCTTGTGCCACAATGCATAACCAAATCTTTAAGTAGTGTTGACCTTTAAGGGTGGTTGAATCAAGATCATTTACAAGACCAGGTTGACCTAAGTGGAGGTCAAGGATGCCTTAAAAGCCATGTGTGACTTTGTTCTTTATTGCTACCCAAGAATGAGATTGGGGCGAAGACGTTGAGGACAATCATCAGCGAATGATCTTAATTGAGACTAATCCCCGGGGTTGAAATTTTGACGCCTTTATCCCTTTTGGTGCTATTTTAACCGTAAACCAACAAATGTTAATTGGCGTCAATGGTTGTTAAAGAGTTAACGTAATTGTCAGGGTGTCTACTCACCTGGAAAAGTCAGGGAAATTTGAAATTCATTGTTATAATAAATAGCTTATTAAAATAACTTTCCTAAACTGTGCTTTTTGTACCACATTGCCTACTGAAAATTTTGAAAAACTTGTACTTTTGACTAAACTTCTTCCAGAAATCACAATTTGCACCGAAATAAATATAATTTATATAAAATTATTAAGCCCATATATTTCTCAGGAGAAAATGTTTGCCAAATATATAACTAAAACTTGAACAAAAATATTTTTAGCTAAATTTTCTAATGTAGATAAGGAATTTTGATCATACTAATAATCTCCTGTGCCTTATATGTAGCCGTACATACTTTAAATGTATAATATAAGGTGAAGCATCAACTTAGCGATTATGTGGTTAAACTCTATTATAATGAACTCAAAAAGGGCCAAATGAAAATGTTGTAAATATTTAATTAATGCAAGTTTTTAGTGTAAAGGAATGCATTTTTTAATAGTTTTTATATTTGTAAATTCACTGTAATTGAGTTACAAATGTTTTTGGGCTTTGCATTAATGGAGAGAGATTTTATATGGTCTTGAAACTTGTTTCGATTTCGCAAATTTTAATGCGTTTTGTGTTGTTTACTGTAATTAGCAACTGGAAGTCAATTACGATTTAGTCTGGAAAATTCAGCGAAGTTTGAAACAAAATTTGGGTAAACGCCCTGTAATTTTGACACAAATATTTCTTATATTTTTCTAAACCACTTTTTTTTTTCTCATTGCAGAATGCGGAACAGAAACTGTATATAGTCATTGAAGTAAGTAAAATTTTGAAGTATTATTCATGTGTATATGTGTGCTGTTATTAAAAGTGGAGGGCGCTCACAATTTGTTCATGTTTATAAACGCCCTTCACCAGGTTGTTTTTCGGGGTCGACATTTTTTTTTTTATCTTGTCTTGTGTTTATTAAGTGCATGGATATCTCCCACTTTCGCGTAGTTGTGGTGGGGGGCGCAGGGGGGGACCTGACCATTTGTCTCCCGCAGTTGCATCCCTCATTACCGTGAAAATGAGCTAAAGCAATTTTCTTTCAGTGCAAAGTTCTGTCAAATTTTTTGAAAGGAGCTGTGGACGTTTTTGCATCAGCTAAGTTTGGGTGGACGCAGCTCCGGACAATCACTGGCTTCAACTTCTGGCGCAGTATAGCCCAGATGCTCTTGCGCCATAAAAAATTCAAACAAACTGGATAACAAGACTGCTATCCAGGAGCCACAAACTGAAGAGGCAAGGGAAGTGTGGTTACGTCTGCTATCCCCCCCGGGTTTTTTTTACCCATGATGTCCTTGCGTCATAAAAATACAACTAACCAACCAAGCTGCCTTTTAGCTCACTGGGCCCCGTTCGACTCCTATCGACCCTTGTTGAGTTCAAAGGTATCTTGGTGCGGGTCACGTGAAGCCCTCCCAGTTGACCCATTTTCCCGTCCTAGACGTAAAATATGTGGACTTCCCTAAACCTAGAATGTGCACAGGGGCGCTGAAATAATCTTTTTGCGCAGTATAGCCCAGATGCTCTTGCGCCCTAAAACATCCAAACAATCAATCTTTTTGCGCGGGCCACAGGAATATCTTAGTCCGGCTGAACCCCCGAAACTTCATTGCTTATAAAGGGTAGTTCGTTAATGGGGAAAGCCCTTGCAAATTTCATTATTGGTCTTGCCGTGGGTGGCGTAGCGGTAGCGTATTCGTCTATCGTGTCAGTAACTCGGGTTCGACGCCCACCAGTGACAGAGGGGGCTTATCGACTAATTGTCCGCAATTTAGTTCCCGAAGTCGTAAGAGGGTCACTGATCTACGGTGACGTAGCGTTAACGCATTCCTTTACCTTGTCAGTAAGCCGGGTTCAATGTCCACTGGTGTCGTAGAACGACTGTCGATTTTTTAGCCGAAAATTATAAATCCCGGTCCAGCATATCCTTGCGCCAGAAAATCCTAAAGACTTTTGTTTTTGGTCGCGAGAAGACTTCAACTATTATTGATCGTCATTTGTTGATTGCGCACTGCCCTCGGGGATCAGTGCGACTTGGTAAGAGCGTGGTGGTTGATGTTTCCCAAAATAGCGCTTGTTTATGCGCTACGACCACTTGGGAATTTATCTTTAGAAGTGGAAGTACGGCAGATAACAGGATGATTACGCCACCTTACCCCTTCTGTTTACGGCGGTGGGAAGTGAGTCGATGTGCTCTGTCATTATGAAAATGAAGGAAAATGCGAATTCTACGATCGAGAAACGCAGTGACGTAGAAAAGGGAGGGGGGCTTAGGGAGTTTCAGCCCCTGTAAAACGCTTTTTTTTAAGGTCGTATCCAACGCCGTACTTCTGCCTAGGCAGACAAGGAATCTGCGTAGGGCCCCAGACTCGTAGGGGGCTCTGACAGCGAAGGCTCTCCACCTATATTGTTTTTTTATCAGCCATCTTTTTAAAAATTTATATTTTTTTTTCAATCATTTTAACCAACAAAAATGTATAGACGTGTATATATATATATATATTTTTTTTTTTTTTTGTCGTAGCAGATACATTATGCAGTCTATATAGACTATAATAACTTCGTTCCTTTGCAGAGAAGAAAGTTCGTCGTGTTACAGTGTCATTGGCAAAACTTGTAATTGAATCGGTCATTGTGAAAAGGGGTCAACTTAATAAGAAAACAATAAGACATGACCCCTTTTCAAAATGACCGATTCAATTAAATGACAGCGTAGGGCATATAAACCTTGAAGATCAAAGTAGGTTAAATAAACAAAAAGGAAAAGATGTTTCTTTAATATTACAAAAGAGTAGGAGGGGGCATCTAAAATGCAGTAGGACCAGGACTGTCGCGGTAGCCCCGGTAGGATACGCTTATAACCAGGAACGGGCGACCCGGGCGGCTGCCCGGTGTCCCGTTTGGATGAGGGCGCCAAACTGAAGTCAAGTTCAATTTTTTTTTAATTGACCCAACAGTAGAAAATCTCTCTAAAAAGAGACAAGCTTAGAGAAATGTTTAGAGATACCTTTAAAGGAATTCTTTCAGACTTTTGGTCACTTTTATAGAGTATATAGCTCACTGTGCTTGTTCGTTTATTTGGATGTTTTATGGCGCAAGAGCATCTGGGCTATACTGCGCCAAGAGTACATGGCTCACTGTGCATCTGGGCTATACTGCGCCAAGAGTATATGGCTCACTGTGCATCTGTGACAATATGTTTTCGTCGGAGGGGAGAGGGCGCCAAAAAGCAATCCCTTCCATGCCGCCCGGGTTCAAAGTCAACGTAGAACCGCCCCTGCTTATAACGAGCCCGGATTTGGCGAGGAAAATATGGATTTTGTTTGGTATAATGATTAAGCGCAATATAATTTAACCGCTTTTAGCGAACAAGTCTTTTTTTGGACCCCGGATTTAACGAGCAATTTAAAAAAAAAAAAAAGAAATTAAAATTTTCTCCATCGTGTGAAAGGCGTTAAAGGGAGAGAATACTGAATGGTTTGCGCACGCGCAACATCAAGCAACTTGCGCATGCGTACACCGTTACAACGCAGTGTGTTTACGGCTTTTAAAAACAGACCCGCGATTCATAAATCATTCTGACGTTGCTGTGTGCGTGCTGCTAATAATGTGTAATTTCATGTTGTCGGAGAGGACATTACCAATGGTAGGAAGTGTGTGTGTGTGGGGGGGGTTCGAGAACGCTTTTCTTGTGAAAACTGATGATGATGCCTTGTCTTTCGTAATTAGGGACTCTGTGTTCTTGACAATCTGGGGGGGGGGGCGAAAGTACCCGTACCCTTCATCAGGGGTGGACTATCGCCCATTAGGGCGCCGGGTCCTTGAGCCCTAATGGGCGATAGGACTCGCGCCTTCAAATGGATAAGGAATCGCGTCCTCCGAAAATCCAAGGTACCGCGCCCTTGAGAGAACAGAGTCAGCCCCTGCCCTTCACGTATTTAGAAGTTTGTTTGGATTTTTTATGGCGCAAGAGCATCTGGGCTATACTGCGCCAAGTATTTGGAAGTTGGGATTGTTTTTGTATTGACACCCGGGATGCTTCTTTTACGATGGTACGGTTTCACTTATTACGTATGCCGTTTTTCCACCGCTGAAGATTAATCGATTCAATGATATCTTCTCTTCGGGTAGCGCGGAATTTGCCACAGGTGTTGGATAAACGAAATCATTTAATGCTAACCGTAATGCTTAACACTGGCAACCCCCACGTTATTGAACGTTTGTGGTTGCATGCATGCGAGCGACATCACTTTTATAGATATTTGGGATTTTTAAAATGGCGGCGGGAGAAATGGTTTAATTAATAGCGTGACCTGCGTTCCAAGCCTCTTTTCAAGGTCGTCATCCTTGTTTGGTGTCGGCACACCTTGAGTTACATCAAGTGAATGTGTGTGTGTGGGAGGAGTGGGCACGACCGTGGATAGAGCCACGCCGGCCAAATCATCCACTGCAGGTCGCCACAACAGCCAGTAAGTAGCCCATTGCTGTAGATCACGATTCTGTTTAAAGAGCTGCATATGCCATACAGTGCGTCTTCAGAACTGAACGAATGTCCGCCTACGTATAATCAGATCTTGGCGCAGTATAGCCCAGGTGCTCTTGCGCCATAAAAAATCCAAACAAACCAAGCAATAATCAGATCTATGTAGCGAGTACGCTCAATATACACTCTATAACAAAAAAAATCGACGCACCAAGAAGGAATTGTCCGATTGCGATAAAAATTGGTGGATGTGAAGAACATACATAGAAAAAGAAACGATTAAAATTTCAGAACAATTGAATGATTTATTGCAGAGTTTGACCGTTACAAAGGGAGGAAGTCAATAAGGCGTTGGTCCACCTCTGGCCTGGATGCAAGCTGTCACCCGGCGTGGCATAGACTGATAAAGATACCGGATAGTGTCCTGCGGAATCAATCAATCAATCAATCAGAATTTATTTATGGATAACATCTATAAAAATGAATATGAAGCCGCCTATTTTCACATGTGCTATATTGTTTTTTTACATTTAAATAAATCTCAATTAAATTATTGGTCAATAGAAAAATGTCTACGTGCTGAATGTACCATAACACAGTATTGAAAAAGAAGTCCTATAAAAATATTACGTATATATTCTAATGGATGCCAAATCTTCGCTCTAAAGCATCCGTTGGATTTTTCCAGTCAAAATATATGAGAATCCTAAGTTATTTACACAGTAAGTAACAAGTTTCAATACACAATGAGTTGTGTGTTTCAAAGCAGTATATGTTTCTTTGGTCAATACACCAGTTTTATAATTCAAATTTTTCCATTTTTCTAACCAGGTTAGGAATTTATTCAAAAAAATATTCTTCTCATCAGTTTCACACATATTAAGTGGTTCTTGAAATACATTTCTTTTGCACTGTCCTTTAAAGAAACTTTTGACATTCATAATAGACCACCAAGTATATATCAGGCGAATGTAATCACTTGTATCTTGATAATGTTGCAAGTCATTTTTTTTTTTCACTAAGCTGATGTAAACCCTCAATAACATGATCATTAAAAATTTGTAAAACAAACTTCACATTCTGCTGCTCAAGGTTTGTTGGCATTAACGCCTTTAAGGTTACTCCATAAGTAAATTTCAGTAGATGTCCCGTGATTTCACAATGAAGAAGGAACTTCCATGAAACCTGCATTGTATAGAGAGAGATAAAAGAATGGCTGTGCGTTTGAAGACCCTTTTGAACGTTAAATTAAACAATTTTTATTGACGTTTTTTGGCGTAGTAATGATACCAGCGCCGATGTTATGGCGTGGTTAAATGGTGAAACGTTCGAAAAAAAGGAAACTTTTTTTTTTGCGTTCTTTGGGGCCTGAACCCACGACCTTCCACTTGCCGGGCGGAGGCCGTACCAACTGAGCTGCGAACGACAACATTGAATCCCTTACGAACACATTTAAAGACTATTTACTGAAGGATATACTATTTAACCTTTTATTTACTGAATTTCTTAAAAGTTTTTAAAATTTGTGCTAACTTTTCTTAAATACTTAATTTGGGCGTAAATAAGTTTGTGCTGCCATCCAACAATTGAAGAATGAACTTCATAGAGGTGGTCTTCAAAGTCCCAATGGGTCTTAAAGCGTTTAAATCAGTACAATGCCATGGGAAAACTAGCGGGACTTTTTAAGTCCTATCAGTAAATAAAGGGTTAAAGATTATTTACGTACGGGATTAAACGTTGTCGTTCGTAACTCAGTTGGTAGAGCCTCCGCCCGGCAAGTGGAAGGTCGTGGGTTCAGGCCCCACCGAACGCAAAAAACATATCTTTTCTTTCAAACGTTTCACCATGTCTACTCCATAAAACGTTGATAAAAATTGTTGTTTAATTTAATCTGCGTAGTGTTCGATTTATATAAATCTTTAGAAGTGGTGAACGGCTGTTTTGGAATGGTATTTAAAGCTTTTTACTGGTGGATATCCAAGCATTTTATGTACGCCAATCCTTGTCACCCTACAGAGAGAAATTGTGCTTTTAGTGTTAATGACTTCGTGTGTAAATAATTCCGACCTATGCTTGAATTCGGAGTCGGAGCCGAAAGGGTTGTGATATGAGAGGAATTGCTTCGAGTTTAAAGGGACGCCTTATAATTTGAAACAGCAAGCATTAAACAATAATATGTACATATATTTTGATGGGAAGGTGGGTGGAGTTTATATCTTTGCCTTAGGTTCCAAAATTTCTCGACACGGCCCTGCTTAAATTCTTACACATGAGATGAAATAATGGGTTACGGATCATAACTGCTGGTTATGGTGTACATTTCTTATGGTGTCCTATACAACGTAACTTACGGTGTCCTATGCAACGTAAGCGAGATGCGCGATTTATAAGGATTGGGATGCATAATGGCTGCATTTACAGTTCTGGTAGTTGATGTAACGATTATGGGGGGGCATTTTCTGACAAAGCGTGCTTTCCATTTCCTTTTTATGTGTATTTTTTTTATGCCTATTGACAATTCTTCCGATCTGTTATGCGAGCCCGTGATTGCTTTTTTGAGTATTGTACATGCAATCCCAGATCCGCCTTTTGAACGAGGCTTTTGTATTTGCTACTCGAAATAGCCACAGTGCCTTTCAAAGTGCTCGTTAATTTTTTTCGGTTGTGAAGAAAGACTTCTTGGTCGGCCATGTCTTGTTTGCATAGATGTGATAATGGGAATCGCCTGTTATGTTCAACAGATGAGGTGGCCTTGCCAACCCTTTGGTAGCGTGATCATTGTTAAAGGCAAGGCGTTCCCTTTCAACATCCTTTCTTGTAATAATAATAATGATGCAGAGAAGAGCGTAGTAGAGACGGTCCACGAACCATTCCCTGTCCTTGGATATTCATGTGTCTGGAGCGTGTTTTAGGTGTATTCACCCCTCGAGGCCGATGCTTACATAGGATGGTGGCGGCCTTGATGCGCACCACTTCAGCATTCATCCTTTTACATCATTTTCCCCTAGTTATCTATCTGCTGATCGATCCTCCCATCTTCACCCTTTACTTTCACGCCCATTGCGGTTTACTTACAAGCTGCGGAAATTGGAAAAGTGGTTTTGTTCGCGTTTTGGTGGAGAAAAGGATTGAACCGGTTTCGATCCAATTGAAAAACGAACCGCATCCCAGACGAAAGGAACCGTTGATTGTAATCAGAACCGAATACGGGCCTTGGAAGAGCCTCGAGCTCTATGTGGCGTCCAGTTTTGTTTTCATTAAGGTTGCTGTATGTAAACAGGGTGTTCCGTGATGTATCTCGCAAAGGCGACTTCTTTGCCAATTCGCACACTTTTGTTCGAGAGTTTGAAAGACCTCCACAGAAGAAAGAAAGACCGGTTGACTGGCTTTCCTCTTGTTCAAATAACAAACTTTGCACAAGTAGTTGTTTCTGAGGCCTATTACATTATTAGGCGTGGGTTTTTTTTTTTTGGTGGGAGGGATAGTGGCCGCCGAAGGCGACGCTCTAATCTCAGACGGGACGCTCAAACAGCACAACCAACCGCCAAGGTGGGTTGTGGGGAAGGGGGATGTTCGGAAGCCGTTTCTGAGGTCCTACACTTATTAGGTCTTTTCTTTGTCCAGTTGCGATGACGAGACTGAAAGTCGTCGTTGATTGGCTCTAATCATTGATAACATTCCCAAGATGTCAAATTAAGTTGTCCCTGGTTGGCTGAAAATAGATCGAGCTTTTTACATGAGGTGTGCATTCTTAATTTAAAATATATTAAAGACGGATTTGCCTTGCCTTTATAAGTTTTACAAGCTTCGTCTCTCGAAATATACTATGATCTACATGGGTTGGGCAGGCCTTGCGTTGGTGCCGTGGTAACGCGTACATCAAGCGTAGCCTTAACCCAAGTCCGACCCCTAACGGTAGAAAAATCAACTAACTGTTCACTGTAGTCCGGAGGTCGGTCACCTAAGCCTTAAGTGGTTCGGATTCCTCGGAAAACTGTAGGTTCCGGCTCCGCGGACGCAGAACCTTTGCTGCTCTTACGACGTAAAAGACACCAAAGAAAAGGTGCAGCCACCTTTTCACTCTCCACTTTCATAAAACAATGAATCAGTGTCTTCATATCTAGATTCAATTTTCTTAGTTGAATTCGTTATCCTTTTGACTATGATGGTTGACTAGCATGTTTGGCGCAGTATAGCCCAGATGCTCTTGCGCCATAAAAAAGCCAAACAATCAATCAATCAATCAACCTTTTGACTATGAGTATAAATGTCAGACCAAAGCTGATGAAACGTAACTTAGAAATGTTTATCCGCATTGATTATTATAAACAATGTATTTGTAAGTGTCAACTTGTGTTAATTAAACTTCGTTGTCGTAATTAAGCAGTGTAACAGTGTTTACTTGGATAACCAGATACCCTTAACTTATCATTGCTATTTTTAGAACCGAATACCTTCCATTTTCCCACCCAAGGTAACTGATATTATATTTATACCTTATCTTCAAAGCCTTCACTTTTTTTTTTGCTTATTTCAGCTCAACTTGTTTTCAGCATTGCTTATATGGCCTCGTTTTTGCGTCCTTTTTCAGGACGCGTTTTTGTTTTCCGTTTTCGTGATAAATTAAAATTTTTTAAAAATATTTCGTGTTTATTTATTGTTAAATATTTGTTGTCAGTTTGGGAATATATACAATGCGAGGACGAAAACCGACAACACTGTACGATTCATACCTATTTAAAAAAAAAAAAAAAATTGACGCAGTTAGTGTTAAATAATCAAGTAAATTAATAATTAATTAATCTTATTAATCAAAAAATGTTGAACATTAATCAAAACATGTTAAATGCCCATAAAATGTTGATTAAAGAATTGTAATAATGTTAAATGATGAACAAGAATGTTAAAGAAGTTTTTAATGTTAATTAAAAGAAAGGTAAGACCACCGTGGTTAATATTTATTAAACTGAACGTTTCCAACGGCATCTCAGCCACTTTCGTTTGAATGTCTTAGATTAAGTAAGGGCAAGTTACTCTGCGTTCTGATGAAGGTGGCTGCAATGGTGCTGAAAATGTTCAGCTTAATAAACGTTAACTACGCTGATGGTGATACTTTCTAGACTCGATTCTCAACTACGAAAAATACAGTTGCCACAGACAACTAAAATGCGACTATTTGCTACTATTTTTGACCTTAGGCAATAATGGCGACTTTCTTCGTTGAAAACAGCTTATTTTCGTCAAAGTGGGAACTTTTTTACGTGTTGGCGACTATTTCTTCCTTTTTCGTTTATTCTCATTTTTTTTTTCAATAAGATTTGGGAACATTTTATAATATTTCATGACATTAACGTTTTATTGTTCTTGTCCGCGTTTGTCTAATTGTTCAAGATACCGTGGGCTAAACGGAGGGACCCTGGTTCGACTCCAGGATGAGGACGGCGCTTCTTTTTCTCCAACTATAAATAAAAAGCTCCAGTTTGAGCTACATATACGTGGGTGGCAAAAATTATTGTATAATAAATTCCCCCACGAAAAACTCACAAAAATCTCGCCCCGGAGGCTTTTCTGTGTTGACCATTATTTGGCAATTGTGTTATCCCTGTGAAGGGTAATAATATCTTACATCTTTACATACGGAGAAAAATGCGTTTGTTCCTGTCCTCATTCGTCTAGCGGTCCAAGACACCGCGGGCTAAACGGAGGGACCCTGGTTCGAATCCAGGATGAGGACGGCACCTCTTTTTCTCAAAGAAAACAAACAAAAAAAAACAAAAAAAAACACCACTTTAGTTTGAGCTACATAAACGTGGGTGGCAAAAATTATTACATAACATTTTATAATTTTGACGAAATTTAATTATTTGACGAAAATGATCCTTAAATATTCCGTTTGAGGAACGGCATGTTTGGACAATGGAAAGGGAAAGAAAACGCGGACAATCCGCGCGAATGACATCTCTGGGGAACTTTTTCTCCGTCCAACATAATATGCGCAGTGCATTTCCGAACTATTTTCAAATTTCGGATGTGTCTTTCTCTCTCTACGATAATTTTTGTTTCATAAGGGCTAATTAGACGGGGGGGGGCTAATACTAGCGTAAGACCCGCCGTAATCGCGGTCCCTGCGCTATTTCTCACCCACAAAGATTGTAGAACTCCATCACCAACTTTACCTGTTTCATACTTGCCAAGTTGTAAAGTTTTTCACCGAATTGATTCAATGACACCCACATTCTAGATTCCCATTAAACGTTTAGGTGGTATTGATTGCTCGTAAACTATGATTTATTTGTATTTTCAGAAATGAAAAGAAAGCTTAAGAACAATTTAATGAACGCATTTTTCCTTGGTATTTGTAGCATGTTTCTGTTTCATTTTTCGTTGCTACTATTCTTCTCACAGCATCAACATAGCGAACACATTTGGATTCGAACCACGCGGCTCGTAATGGGACTTTTGCGAACAACGTGAATTTCGTAAGAGCATTTCACCATAGAGGGAACTTTGTAAGAAACAATTGCTAAAGTATTCCTTTGAAGCGGAAATGAGCAATACAACACTTTACTCTCAAACCCAGATTTGAGGTGCGGAATACCTTGAATACAGCAATGTCCACCTCTGTTTCATCATAGTACAGTACTGCAAAAGTTTAGACACAACACAAATTTGAGTATAACAAAATACTATTAAAACTGAAGAAGTAGGAACTTTAATATTACGAAGTATGAACACATGTAATATGCAAATTAAAAATTTGAGAACAGAAATCACATCAGTAGCGAACTTGCTGCAATATATAACTTAAAATAAGTAAAATATGTGGCACAAAAGTTTAGGCACAAACATAAATTTTAGCACTTGCATAAGGAAATGAACAATTTTAATAATCAATGTAGCCACCATTACTTCGTATTAGATTAAATACGCGGTCGTTCATTGAAAGCACAAGATTTTGAAAGGTTTCTGGTTCAAAATTAAACCACGCTTCTTCTATAGCCTTTTTAAGTTCTAAAACGGACGGATATTGCTTTCCATTGGCATACACAACATTCGTTAGTATGCCCCATACATTTTCGATGGGATTACAGTCAGGACTAAGAGCAGGCCAATCGAGAACTGTAATATTTTTAGCGCTCATCCATTCTTTTGTTGACCTGGATGTGTGGATGGACGCATTATCTTGTTGGAAAACCCAGTTTCGTCCACATAAAAGTTCGCCAAAAGGTAATAGGTGACTTTCAAGAGTTGCCTGGTATGCCTTGGAATCTTGTTTTCCATTCAAAAACGCCAAAGAAGTCTGTCCATTGAAGCTAAAGGCTCCCCAAACCATGACTGAACCTCCTCCTTGACGTCTGCTGAACCGACTTAAGGGGCGTTTTCGAAGATCGTGCCAGTAGTGCGAAAGGCCATCGGGACCATCTAAGTTCCACTTTTTTTCATCACTAAATAACACCTGCAGCCATTCGTCACTGTATGATATGTGCTGCCTTGCCCATTGTAGTCGTGCTTGTTTATGATGTAATTGCAAGCAGGGCTTGCGGCGCATTTTTGCATATCTCAAATGCCTGCATTCTACAATCCTTCTACGTATGGTTTCTCTTGACACTCGCATTGCTAACGTGTTTTTTATTTGATTTGCAGACAGGCTTTCATTTGAAGCCAATCTTCGTATTTGTCTATCATCCCGAATGCTGGTCACTCGAGGCCTCCCAGATCGTGATTTTGGTTGATACTGATCACCCCGGAATAACACTCGATAAATGCCTCGCTTTGAACGGTTCGATGCAACAGAAACTTGAGTAACAGATTTACCTTTAGTTTTCAGCCTCCAAATCTTCAAAATCTCGTCATTCGTAAATTGCTTTGACTTCGGCATCGTTCTAAGCATTCTAAATTATTTCAGGCCTTATATAACGGCAAACCTTCGATCACCAGGAACTGCAGTTAATTTATAAATCGACATATGTGCGGCTTATTTATGGCAGATTAATATTACGGTGGATATTTTGTTTGATACTTTTGGTAATCTTTTAAGTTGCACAATTTGTGTGGTTCTAGGATTATTTAGATACAATATCGGCGAAGTTCAATGCAAATTCTCGCTTTTATTTATAATTTGCCTCTGTCTAAACGCATCAGGCCTATTATGTACAGTGAAACTCCTCTAAGGCGGCCACCATCGGTTCTTCTAGAAAACTGGTCGTTTTGAGGGGTGGCGGCTGAACAGGGGTACTGATAAAAAAAATGTCAAAACTCTTAAATTTCGAATTTCCCAATATCCCCAATGCATTAAAAACGAATGTACGTCCATTTTGCTATTGTGCTACTAGATTACGGACGTAACATCACGATAAGGGGTGGGGGGCATAGTTTTTCGAAAGGATCAGAAACAAGTCCCCTAAAAGTACCCCCTGGTCGTTGTTAATTGAAAGGGAAATTTCGCATGAGATGGCAAAGCTTTCTTTATTGATAGGCACAATGGTGTTTCTAGTAATGAGTCAATCCCTTTGCCTGTTTAGTTATAAGGCGCAAGAAAGTGGCCATGTAGAGAAGTTCCACTATATATTTTTTTCGTAATTAAGTTCTTTAAAGAGAGTTGTTCTCTGTGCGTATGTGTGCAGCAACACAGAAAAATCATTGGAAGGTAAGTCATCCTATCAGGATTTTCTAGGATTAAGCTGTACCCCAAAAAGTTCGTGATGGAAAATCGCGGTATATATGAGAGGGGCAATGTTGATGAAGTGCGCGAGCACAAGAATTTCGTATTGGATTAATGGAAGGAATGCTAGCAGGTTTAAGGCGCAATGCCAAACACTTTACAGCTGCCTGTAACGCACTGCCACCGCTTGGGGATGCGTTTATGATTACCTTATATGCATTATAAGATAAAATAACGATATTTTTATAAATAAATTTAATTTAATGACAAACTGCTTTTTTTCGATGTTACGGTGGGGCGAGGAAAGGGGAACGTTTTTCCCGAGGAGTACAGATCGACGTAATTATACCGTAAAAAGTGGTAATTGAAATAAATCTTCTCCTGGCGGCATTTTGTAGTTTTTTGTTTAAAAACTGGTCTACCACCCAAAGTTTTGGAACTAAGATCGCACGGTCTGCGTAGTTCGATTCCGCCAATGGAGGGAGATCGTTTGGTAAAAGTGCGCCCCTGGTGGCATTTTTTGGAATTTTTTAGAAATTTTGTGATGAGGGTGCGAGATTTTTGGCTGGCCTTCCTGTCTCTAATAGAAAGAACAAAACAGCTACCATAGCGCCCTTTGGCGATCTTTTGCTTTTTTTTTTTCTTTTTAAACCGACCGTCTCCAAAATTCTAGAGCTGGAATCAAGTTGTCCACGAAGTTCAATTTCATCAAGCGAGGGAGATTTGACTTATAAATAGATTTTATGTGTTAAATTAAAATTATATTTGATTTTAAATTTGAAACCACCTAATTTGTCCTGTAATAAAGACTTTTTTGAAATTTATAACCGCAAATGTTGTTCTGTGGTCCGGGTTTTTAAGGTATTATATATTTCTTTCCTTGGAGGATAATGGAATATATCTGCAGCACAGGCGATTGCTTTTGTATCAACGGTGGCGACAACTAAATAGAATTTGGCCACTTCACTTGATGTTTCTGATATAATGAACTGTGACCCAATTTGACCAAATCATAATTCATGGTCCGACTTCCGAAATGAAGAAGGCATAAATGGTACTTTTAATAATTTCATAGGCTGGGTACAAGTTTCTTAATCATTTTTCATCAATCTAAGAGTCAACGCGTCATCTAAACGTCAAACGCGCTATGACTGGATAAAATAAGAAATAATATTGCCAAAAATCTTGCCAACAGCTTACTTGACTGCAGGGCAATCAAAAATTGAAGGTCCCATCCAGATGTCTACGAATATGGCATGTTTATTTACCAATTACCACATGTCGAGTTCAAAGTTTTAGTAACGAAATGTCTGATTTTATATTAATTCCCAGTGCAATAAACAACGAGCACAATAATTAGAAAACTTTTTGATATCCAAAACTATTAAAATTATCAAAAACTGTTGTACTATTGAAAAGTCAAAACCAGAATACTGTGTTGCAATAATGAATACAGTGATAAATAATATCTGCTGTTTTAATGCAGAAGTTACACTGTTGCCATTTAGATTCCCCACCATCATGACCAGGTTATGAAATTAATGTTGCTTATACTCCTTTTTCGAAAACTTTTTCTTGTTTAATGCCGACGAATGTAAACGAAAACCACATCCAAGTTGTTATCGATGTGATGATATTGTAACTTTCCTGCAGTCGTAATAACGCTTACAGGAACGACAACAATAACTCGATGGCACACAGATTGATAGGAACCCAGAACTGTTTCCGAATGATGCTGAGGGCACTGAAGATCATGTCCAGATGGTTACCATTATGGCAAGTGTATTTGCCATAATTGTTAAGAAGCGGAAATGTATATACACATAGGACATAATAGTAACAAATTAGTTTTTCTATTCTTATGTTTTGTTTTTATTCTTATATCTGTGTCTAAGCTGCTGATTTAATTGTGAGAAGGAACCATACGGTTTATTGAATTAGCTAAGGTCTTTTTTAAAGCATGCAATTAACATATTTTGGTAAATTTTTGTTGGGAGGCAACTATTTTTGCAACTATTTCTAAATGTTTAGGCTACTAAAGCAAATATTTTCAACATTATGTGGCAGCCCTGAAAATAGCCTCAAGCAGTAGCGGTCCCATACTTCTGTTCAACCTAACCTGACAGTGAAGGGAAGGCTAGAGTCGACCATATTGCAACAAGGACACCCTGTTTGTCAACTATGCATACGCGCTTTCTCGTTTTTTGCCCCGTTGCAGTCTTTGACCAATTACCCGATTTGGCAATTACCCGCCCTTTTCTAGGCGTTTCTTTTTCTTTCTTTCTTTCTCTCTCTCTCTCTCTCTCTCGTGTGTGTGTGTGTGTGTGTCGTTGTGGATAATTCTCACAAGTGAACTTTCCCGAAGGGTTGGACACCGTTAATTAAAATTTAAAACATTATTCAATTTTTTTTAAATAAAATTCAAAAATTTAAAATGCGTAATACCAGTTTTATTTTGAAAAAATAGATTTGGGCAGGAGGTGGGGAGGTTGCCTTCCGTAGAAAAATTTAAACCGGAGGGAGGGGCGGTTATTTAAACATGAGAATTGCTGATGGGTATAGTCTTCTGTAAGATGCTTGCAACGGGAGGGGGTAAAAATGTGTAAAATTTTACGGACGTATTTTGTGGACGAATCCTAAGTGGAAGTTGTCTTTCCCTCTATAAGCCAGCCACCTCATAGAAAACGGCCTTAGGCATGCGTTGTGCATTACTTTTTGGACATAACACATATATTAATATACATAACTTTTAGGATTGTAGCAATTTCATTACTGAAAAAGAAAGCGTAAACTTTTCTCCGTATTGCCGATAGCGTAAATTCATCATAAATTTTATCCTTGTATGCATGCCTACTTTTAGTGGGCGTTTTTTCCCCTGAGTTGAAAACTTCCCTTTATCTTTTAATTCAGCTTTCATTGTGCATATGCTGGAAGGAGAAACACCAGTTAAACTGGAAACAATCGCTATGACATTATTTTCAGATTTATTTTATGTAATCTTCACGTATTTTGCACAAACACATTCATTATTAATAACCTTAGCGGGACTCACAAGTGGTTTTCCAGCCTTATGGGGCTGTGACGTAAAAGAATCATTATTCGATACAGGAGCAGTAGCTATTGTTACGTGTTTGCGAAAATGCGAAGTCTGAAACAAAGAACAGAGAATGAATCATCTTCCCGTTCTGAGGTTGGGGAAGGGTTGCTGCAACGTTCACTTTCTCGAAATTGCACCAAAACATGCTTTGACCCTATTGGATATTAAAGCGATGATGTAATAAACACTTTTTTCCCTAAATGAAGACAAAATGTGATATTGGGTACACATTATATATAAAATTCTAGATTAATTATATAAATATGTTGTTTGCATTTGACGATGAATTTAACACAAAAATGCAATACGAACTATTTTGTAAGGGCAGAAGGTTACAAGGCATAGCCTTCCCTCCACTGTCAGGTTAAGTTGAACAGGAGTATAGTTAAAAAATTGGGGGAGGGGGGGGGGAAGAATTTCTACCCATGGACACAGGCGATATAATAAAATCCAGTTATATTTGGGGGTGGGCATGACCTCCACCCCCGGCCCTAGCCTCGAACCGCTACTGGCCTCAGGGTATTCCAATATCGGGTCTCTTTTAGTAGAAGTAGGGAGGCGCTCCCCCCCACTTCCTTGGATTTTGTTCCTCGCTGTTTTTTTAATAATTTTCATAATGTCAAAATTAAGGTTGCATTATTAATATTACGCAAATTAGTATTACCGTTTAACGAAATTGAACGCTGTAAGGTCAAGTTCTTCGGTGCGACCTACTTCATGCCCTACTAGTTGCGCCCTTAAACGCGGTTTTTTGGCAGGTCTAGCATGAAACGCAGTAGTGCATAAATTTGGGAATTTCTAATTCTATGCAACGTGTTTTGGTAGTTTGTCCAGCTACGGTATGTTTCTTTGATATTTCGCTCGTCAACTTCTAAACCAAATAGATAGCTGCAGTTCTAGACAGCTGCATTGTAGA
>QLNU02015003.1:29241526-29265731 GCA_006491805.2 Dysdera silvatica | reverse complement strand
CATAAACGTGGGTGGCAAAAATTATTACATAACATTTTATAATTTTGACGAAATTTAATTATTTGACGAAAATGATCCTTAAATATTCCGTTTGAGGAACGGCATGTTTGGACAATGGAAAGGGAAAGAAAACGCGGACAATCCGCGCGAATGACATCTCTGGGGAACTTTTTCTCCGTCCAACATAATATGCGCAGTGCATTTCCGAACTATTTTCAAATTTCGGATGTGTCTTTCTCTCTCTCTACGATAATTTTTGTTTCATAAGGGCTAATTAGACGGGGGGGCCTAATACTAGCGTAAGACCCGCCGTAATCGCGGTCCCTGCGCTATTTCTCACCCACAAAGATTGTAGAACTCCATCACTAACTTTACCTATTTCATACTTGCCAAGTTGTAAAGTTTTTCACCGAATTGATTCAATGCCACCCACATTCTAGATTCCCATTAAACGTTTAGGTGGTATTGATTGCTCGTAAACTATGATTTATTTGTATTTTCAGAAATGAAAAGAAAGCTTAAGAACAATTTAATGAACGCATTTTTCCTTGATATTTGTAGCATGTTTCTGTTTCATTTTTTGTTGCTACTATTCTTCTCACAGCATCAACATAGCGAACACATTTGGATTCAAACCACGCGGCTCGTAATGGGACTTTTGCGAACAACGTGAATTTCGTAAGAGCATTCACCATAGAGGGAACTTCATAAGAAACAATTGCTAAAGTATTCCTTTGAAGCAGAACTGATCGATACAATACTTTACTCCCAAACCCAGATTTGGGGTGCGGAATATCTTGAATACAGCAATGTCCACCTCTCTTTCATCATAGTACAGGCCTGCACAAAAGTTTAGACACAACACAAATTTGAGTATAACAAAATACTATTAAAACTGAAGAAGTAGGAACTTTAATATTACGAAGTATGAACACATGCAATATACAAATTAAAAATTTGAGAACAGAAATCACATCAGTAGCGAACTTGCTGTAATATATAACTTAAAATAAGTAAAATATGTGGCACAAACATAAATTTTAGCACTTGCATAAGGAAATGAACAATTTTAATAATCAATGTAGCCACCATTACTTCTCGTATTAGATTAAATACGCGGTCGTTCATTGAAAGCACAAGATTTTGAACGGTTTCTGGTACAAAATTAAACCACGCTTCGTATATAGCCTTTTTAAGTTCTAAAACGGACTGACATTGCTTTCCATGGGCATACACAACATTCGTTAGTATGCCCCATACATTTTCGATGGGAATACAGTCAGGACTAAGAGCAGGCCAATCGAGAACTGTAATATTTTTAGCGCTCATCCATTCTTTGTTGACCTGGATGTGTGGATGGACGCATTATCTTTTTGGAAAACCCAGTTTCGTCCACATAAAAGTTCGCCAAAAGGTAATAGGTGACTTTCAAGAGTTGCCTGGGATGCCTTGGAATCTTGTTTTCCATTCAAAAACGCCAAAGAAGTCTGTCCATTGAAGCTAAAGGCTCCCCAAACCATGACTGAACCTCCTCCTTGACGTCTCCTGAACCGACTTAGGGGCGTTTTCGAAGATCGTGCCAGTAGTGCGAAAGGCCATCGGGACCATCTAAGTTCCACTTTTTTTCATCACTAAATAACACCTGCAGCCATTCGTCACTGTATGATATGTGCTGCCTTGCCCATTGTAGTAGTGCTTGTTTATGATGTAATTGCAAGCAGGGCTTGCGTCGCATTTTTGCATATCTCAAATGCCTGCATTCTACAATCCTTCTACGTATGGTTTCTCTTGAAACTCGCGTTGCTAACGTGTTTTTCATTTGATTTGTAGACAGGCTTTCATTTGAAGCCAATCTTCGTATTTGTCTATCATCCCGAATGCTGGTCACTCGAGGCCTCCCAGATCGTGATTTTGGTTGATACTGATCACCCCGGGATAACACTCGATAAATGCCTCGCTTTGAACGGTTCAATGCAACAGAAATTTGAGTAACAGATTTACCTTTAGTTTTCAGCCTCCAAATCTTCAAAATCTCGTCATTCGTAAATTGCTTTGACTTCGGCATCGTTCTAAGCATTCTAAATTATTTCAGGCCTTATATAACAACTCTGGGAAACGCCCCTTCGATCACTTGGGAACTTCGCGCCGTTAATTTGCATAAATCTGACATATGTGCCTAAACATTTGTGGCATGCAGATTCCAATATTACGGTGTTGGGATATTTTGTTTCAGTACTTTTGGTAATCTTTTAAGTTGCACAATTTATTATTGGTTCTAGGATTATTTAGATACAATATCGGCGAAGTTCAATGCAAATTCTCGCTTTATCTATACCTGGCCTCTGTGTTCAAACTTTTGTCAGGCCTGTATATACAGCGAAACTTCTCTAAGGCGACCACCATCGGTTCTTCTAGAAAACTGTCCGTTTCAAGGGGTAGCGGCTGAACAGGGGTACTGATAAAACAAATTTCAAAACTCTTAAATTTCAAATTTCCCAATGCATTAAAAATGAATGTATGTACATTTTGCTATTGTGGTACTAGATTATGGACATAACATTGCAATAAGGGGGAGCATAGTTTTTCGTAAGGATCAGAAACAAGAACCCCCTGGTCATTATTAATTGAAGGGGAAATTTTGCATGAGATAGCAAAGCTTTCTTTGTTGATAAGCACAATGGTGTTTCTAATAATGAATCAATCCCTTCACCTGTCTAGCTACAAGGCGCTAACAAGTGGCCGTGCAGTGAAGTTCAACTACATATTTTTTTTCGTAATTAGAAGTTCTTCAAAGAGAGAGATTTATTTTCCGTGTGTATGTGTGCACACACACAGAATAGTCATTTGGAAGGGTAAGGCATCCTATCAGGTTTTCTAAGTTAAGCTAGCCACCCCCGAAAACTGTTTTGTGATGGAAAATCGCGGTATATGGAGGGGAGGGGCAGTAATGGGGGGGATGCACCAGGTATCAAATTTTAACATTGGATTAATGGAAGGGAATGCTAACGGGTTTTAGGGCACGATACTTAAAACTTACCCCAGCCGCTAGCAAAGCATGCTATGCTGCTGGGGGGGTGCATTTATGATTACCTTACGTGCATTATAAGGTGAAATAACGATATTTTTATAAATAAATGTAATTTAATGACGAACCTGCTTTTTTTCGATGTTACGGTGGGGCGAGGAGAGGGGAACGTTTTTCCCGAGGAGTACAGATCGACGGAATTATACAGTAAAAATGGAAATAAACCTTTTCCTGGCGGCATTTTGTAGTTTTTTGTTTAAAAACTGGTCTACCACCCAAAGTTTTGGAACTAAGATCGCACGGTCTGCGTAGTTCGATTCCGCCAGTGGAGGGAGATCGTTTGGTAAAAGTGTGCCCCTGGTGGCATTTTTTGGAATTTTTTAGAAATTTTGTGATGAGGGTGCGAGATTTTCGGCTGGCCTTCCTGTCTCTAATAGAAAGAACAAAACAGCTACCATAGCGCCCTTTGGCGATCTTTTGCTATTTTTTTTTTTAAATCGACCTTCTCCAAAATTCTAGAACTGGGATCGTATGGTTCACGAAGTTCGATTTCATCGAACAAGGGAGATTCGAATTATAAATAGATTTTATGTGTTGAATTAAAATTATATTCGATTTTAAATTTGAAACCACCTAATTTGTCCTATAATAAAGACTTTGGCGTTGAAATATATAACTGTACATGTTGTTCTGTTGTACAGGTTTTTAAGGTATTATATATATTTCTTTCTTTGGAGAATACTGTAATAAGTCTGCAGCACAGGCGAGTGCTTTTGTGTCAACAGGAGCAACAACTGAATAGAATTTGGCCACTTCACTTGATGTTTCTGACATAATGAACTGTGACCCAATTTGACCAAATCACAATTCATAGTCCGACTTTCGAAATGAAGAAGACATAAATGGTACTATTACCAATTTCATAGGCTGGGTGCAAGTTTCTCAATCATTTTTCATAAATCTAAAGTCAAAAGCGTTATGACTGGATAATAAAAAATAATCTTGCCAAAAATCTTGCCAACAGCTTACTTGACTGCAGGGCAATCAAAAATTGAAGGTCCCATCCAGATGTTTACGAATATGGCATATTTATTTACCAATTACCACATTTCAAGTTAAAGTTTTAGTAACTAAATATCTGATTCCATATTAATTGCGAGTGCAATAGATAACGAGCACAATAATTAGAACACCTTTTGATATCACAAACTATTAAAATTATTAGAAACCGTTGAAAAGTCAAAACTAGAATACTGTGTTGCAGTAATGAATACAATGATAAGTAATGTCTGCTGTTTTAATGCAGGAGTCACACTGCTGCCATTGGGATCCCCCCACCATTATGACCGGGTTATGAAATTAATATTGCTTATACTTCTTTTTCGAAAACTTTTTCTTGTTTAATGCTGAGGAATGTAATTGAAAATCATGTCCAGGTCGTTATCGATATTATGATTTTGTAACTTTCCTGCAGTCATAATAACGCTCACAGTGGCGACAACAATAACTCAGTGGCACACTGATAGGAACCCAGAACTGTTCCTGAATGATGCTGAGGGCACTGAAGTTCGCGTCTAGATGGTTACCATTATGGCAAGTGTATGTGCCACAATTGTTAAGAAGCGGAAATGTATATACACATAGGACATAATAATGAAAAATTAGTTTTTCTATTCTTATGTTTTGTTTTTGTTCTTATATCTGTGTCTAAGCTGCTGATTTAAGTGTGAGAAGGAACCATACGGTTTATTGAATTAGATAAGTTCTTTTTTAAGGCATGCAATTAACATATTTTGTTAAATTTTTGTTGGGAGGCAACTATTTCTAAATGTTTAGGCTACTAAAGCAAATATTTTCAACATTATGTGGCAGCCCTGAAAATAGCCTCAAGCAGTAGCGGTCCCATACTTCTGTTCAACCTAACCTGACAGTGAAGGGAAGGCTAGAGTCGACCATATTGCAACAAGGACACCCTGTTTGTCAACTATTCATGCGCGCTTTCTCGTTTTTGCCCCGTTGCAGTCTTTGACCAATAACCCGATTTGGCAATTACCCGCCTTTTTCTAGGCATTTCTTTTTCTTTCTTTTTTTTTCTCTCTCTCTCTCTTTCGTGTGTGTGTGTGTGTGTGTCGTTGTGGACAATTCTCACAAGTGAACTTTCCCAAAGGGTTAGATCGTTTTTAACTAAAAATTAAAACATTATTAAATTTTTTTGATTAAATTCAAAAATTTAAAACGCATAATACCAGTTTTATTTTGAAAAAAATAGATTTGGGCAGGAGGTGGGGAGGTTGCCTTCCATAGAAAAATTTAAACCGGAGGGAGGGGCGGTTATTTAAACATGAGAATTGCTAATGGGTATAGTCTTCTGTAAGATGCTTGCAACGGGAGGGGGTAAAAATGTGTAAAATTTCGCGGACGTAATTTGTGGACGACCCCTAAGCGGAAGTGGTCTCTCCCTCTATAAGCCACCTCATAGAAAACGGCCTTAGGCATGCGTTGTGTACATTACTTTTTGGACATAACACATATATTAATATACATAACTTTTAGGATTGTAGCAATTTCATTACTGAAAAAGAAAGCGTAAACTTTTCTCCGTATTGCCGATAGCGTAAATTCATCATAAATTTTATCCTTGTATGCATGCCTACTTTTAGTGGGCGTTTTTTCCCCTGAGTTGAAAACTTCCCTTTATCTTTTAATTCAGCTTTCATTCTGTGTATGCTGGAAGGAGAAACCAGTTAAGCTGGAAACGATCGCTATGACATCATTGTCAGATTTATTTTATGTAATCTTCACGTATTTTGCACAAACACATTCATTATTAATAACCTTAGCGGGACTCACAAGTGGTTTTCCAGCCTTATGGGGCTGTGACGTAAAAGAATCATTATTCGATATAGGAGCAGTAGCCATTATTACGTTCATGCGAAAATGCGAAGTCCGAAAGAAAGAACAGAGAATGAATCGTCTTCCCGTTTTGGGGTGGAGGGAAAGGGTTGCTGTAATTTTCACTTTTTGCAAATTGTGCCAAAACATGCTTTGACCCTATTAGATTTCAAAGCGATGATGTAATAAACACATTTTTCCCTAAATAAAGACGAAATGTGATATTACTGGGTACACATTATATATAAAATTCTAGATTAATTATATAGACATGTTGTTTGCATTTGACGATGAATTTAACACAAAAATGTAGTACTTAACTGACGAACTATTTTGTAAGGGCGGAAGGTTACAAGGCATAGCCTTTCCTCCACTGTCAGGTTAAGTTGAACAGGAGTATAGTTAAAAAATTGGGGGAGGGGGGGGGGAAGAATTTCTACCCATGGACACAGGCGATATAATAAAATCCAGTTATATTTGGGGGTGGGCATGACCTCCACCCCCGGCCCTAGCCTCGAACCGCTACTGGCCTCAGGGTATTCCAATATCGGGTCTCTTTTAGTAGAAGTAGGGAGGCGCTCCCCCCCACTTCCTTGGATTTTGTTCCTCGCTGTTTTTTTAATAATTTTCATAATGTCAAAATTAAGGTTGCATTATTAATATTACGCAAATTAGTATTACCGTTTAACGAAATTGAACGCTGTAAGGTCAAGTTCTTCGGTGCGACCTACTTCATGCCCTACTAGTTGCGCCCTTAAACGCGGTTTTTTGGCAGGTCTAGCATGAAACGCAGTAGTGCATAAATTTGGGAATTTCTAATTCTATGCAACGTGTTTTGGTAGTTTGTCCAGCTACGGTATGTTTCTTTGATATTTCGCTCGTCAACTTCTAAACCAAATAGATAGCTGCAGTTCTAGACAGCTGCATTGTAGAAGATGGCTGAAGTATTAAGTCATTAGTATGCCTATAGACAGTTGTATGTATCTCAGTAGATAGCTGCAGTGTTTACAGTTATCAAGATGCATGTGAACGCGTGCTACTGCTCCCAGTGATTGCTTAAATAGACTGCAAACAATAATAAGTTTTTTCTGCCTACGGATAACTGCAGTCCTAGACGGCTGCATCTTACGAAACAGCTGCAGTATTTACACTCGTCAAGATGATGTCATGTAAACAAGAACACGTGCTGCTCTTCATAATGTTTAATCCGGTTTCGCTAGACTGTAAACAATAATAAGTTTACTTCTACCTGCGGATATCTGTCTCGTACGAGGAACCGGTTCCGAATTGACCTTAATTTCTATGTTGCAAAACAGATCGCGTAAATGTCAACGAAACATGGTGCAATTTCCACTTTGATGTTAGTTTTTATATAAACGTAACAATGCAATCAATAGAACCCACATTTAGAGAGGAAAGTTGTTTTTTTTTTGATTAAGTTCAATACAATTCAATTGTTTTAGCGAACGTGACTTTGGCCGACCCCGCATTTAACGAGTAAGAAGTTGCGAGATTTAAAAAAAAAATCGGAGTGGTGAGGGATATCTTTTTAAATGAGGTGAAGATTGGGGAGAATCTTCGGGCAGTTCAAACGGGATAATTTCAAGAACTCTCATTCCTTTGGAAACATGTAGTAAGGACTTGGCAACTTTTTGGGGAGCAAGGGCGTAGCCAGGATTTAAATTTCGGGGGGTTCAAAATTTTATAGCATGTATTGATACAATCGCGCAATCAGGGCCGTAGCCAAGTCCGATTAAAAAATTTAGTTTCCGGAGGAGGGGACGGTCCCTAAGATCCCTCCCCCTCTGTATACTGGTATGGGGGGGGGGGGCAATAGAGTACTCTGATGATTATGCATTTAATGCGCTAAATATTCTATGCCGAAATTTCAAGGAACATAGACAGTACGAAGTAAAGCAAATAATTATAGACCGTTTATTCATAGCATGTCTAAATTAAATTTATTTTGAGTGTGAGTACGAACGTTAAGTTTTTTTTTTCATTGTCCTGAAAGCCGTGTTAATAAAATAATTAATTCATTAAATTTTAAGCAAATTTAAAACTAAATATTCTATGCATATACGGTGCATTCGCGCTCAGTTGGCGCGTGATACCGTTAGCAGACGGGTTAGTCCATTGCAGTTTAGGGAAGGCCGTCTTGGAGGAACTGGTTTTTCCCGCGCGAAAAACCAGTTTCGGCAAGACGCCCTTCCCTAAACTGCAATGGACTAACCCGTCTGCTAACGGTATCAGGCGTCAGGTCTGCGCGAACGCACAATAGGTTGCCTATGGTTTGTTTGTTTGTTTGGATGTTTTATGGCGCAAGAGCATCTGGGCTATACTATGGGGATTTTATTTTCAAAGTTTGGAATTTTAAATTCCAAAATGGATGCGGCGAGCGACCAGATACAGCAAATATTTTTGTTAGTCCGGGTTCTGCTGTAATTATTTTTATTATATAAAATTTTTGTACATATGCCATTATTAATAAAAATCTAAAATTCACAAAAATGTTGAAAAAATTCTAAAATTTGTAGTAAATGTTGGCGGAAATTTGCCTACTGAAATCAAGTGGTTGTTAATTTGGCTACTGAATGTTAACAATCACAGGAGGAATTGGATGTTGTTTCAATGGCAGTAATTTAATACTAAATATGTATAATGCATTTTACATGTTGCGATTTTATATTCGATATTTATAGTTTTTTGCGATATAAATAAGCATGGAGTTTATTTTAATGATTTTTCTTGCAGTATTGTAACGGGGGAGATCTCTCAGAATATTTAAATGGTGAGTATGGTTAATCTCAATTTTAATAATATTTATAATAATAAAAACTATTTTGTTAAATAACAAGTATTTTATAGAACTAACTTTGTTCGCATGTTTGGCAATCACTCATGAAAATATATAATTTTTAATAGCGAAAGGAACCTTGAGTGAGGACACCATACGTTTATTTTTGAAACAAATAGGTAAATTTCTTTTGAAACTTTTATTGTATAGCAATTTTCTCAAATCGGGAAATCTAATTGATAAGTAAATTATGTACGGTTTTATTGGATTTCAAATAGTGTAAATTCGTTTAGGAGTTCACTTTTTTATTCAAATTGGGTTAATCTGTACTTTAGGGTGCAAGTTTAAAATTGTCACCGAAGTTTTAATTTGTCACCGTCAAAGTCATGTTTGCCAAATAGTCGCCTTAAAAGAAGCGGAATGGGAGCAAATAAAATGGTGGTCATCAGAATTGATATTAGAAACGTGAAATTGGGTACAGTGATATAAAACATACATTTAATACTAAATTAATAACAATTAATATTAAACAGAAAACAATTAATATAAAATTGATAATTGGTTAATATAAAATTGATAATTGGTTAATATAAAATTAATAACAATCAATATAAAATTAATAACAATTAATATAAAATTGACAACAATTCTGACTTAACAGTGCTAATTAATTGTACACTAATTGTACTGATTAATTCTAAATCAAGTGTACTAATTAATTAATACTTCATTAACCATATTAAATTAATTATATTAATTAACAGGATTCGACAAAGCGCAGGGAACAATACTCACTCACCTTGAAAAGAAAACCTAGGCTCATAGTAGGAATAGAAGATTCCCTTCTTGCCAATGACCACCGGCAGTGCTGGATTTATGTATAGGCCAAGTGGGCCCCAGGCTAGGGCCTCGTGATTTTGGGGGCCCCCTGCACCGGATGTGAAGGGACTCAGTTCTATTTAAATTTGTGCCATTTTAAGCTTGTCCAGTTACAATGTAATCTTTCATTATTGATGTACCTGCATACCGAAGATAATGAACTTTAAAGAAAAAACTCACAATTTAATGATTAAATATCGTGAGAGGAACCCAGTCTATTCTTCCAGCTTTGGGCCCATAAAACCTCAATCTGGCACTGACAACCAAGTTTGTTGACTACTAATTAATCATATTAATATTAAATTGTTTAATACTAATTAATACTAAATTAGCAATACTATTTAAAAAGGAAATAATGTAGAAAAGTAGGAAGTAGTAGGAAAAAGAACAATAATACTAGACAAAGGAAAGTAGGAATTTTTGTAGTGAGGAAAAAAAAACTCATATGGGATGCTTTCATTAAACAAGATGTTTAGTGGTCAGCAAAGAATTAGATCACATATTCAGTTGGCGATAAGCTCATACCATAAAGCAGTGATTCTCAATAAGCATCCCACAGGACAGATCTGGCCCATGAACTGTAAAAACTGGCCTGGCTACAAAAGACAAGAAATTGAAACTTTTTTCTAGGGGGTGCTAAAACTCATACATCAATGCTATTTCATTAAACCAGGAACTTATATGGAGCATAAACTCCCTAACCCCTCATTGTCTATATCGCATGTAAGCTAATTTAATTTTCATATCTTCTGGCCCACGGACTAAAAAAAAAGGTTCAAAGTGAGCCCCCCACCCAATGAAAACTTACTGAGAACCACTGCCATAAAGCATATATAATCCAACGATTGTAATAGCATTTATAATTAGTCATGATTCATATACCATGTGTTTCTAAATATAGTTTGCTTTGTTGTAGCGGAAGCTGTTAAGGTTTTGCATTCGAAAGGTGTTGTCCACAGAGACCTCAAACCTCAGAACATTCTCTTGTGTCATTCCGGGAAACCCAACCCCTCACCATCTGAAATTACTCTGAAAATTGCAGACTTTGGGTTTGCAAGATTTCTTCAAGATGGTAATATGGCGGCTACTTTATGTGGGTCTCCCATGTACATGGTAAGCATGATATAATTATGCCATGTTTTTTTTCTTTGTGCTTGTCCCACAGTGACATCACATACTTGGCTGCCATGAGAAAAGTGCTATGCTTTACTCCAGGTGGGATGAAGTGCTTGCTGTTTCTCCTACTAATCCATATTTCATGGTTTGAAATCCTTAGTGGGGGCGAAGATTCAGACACTTCAGGAAATCGTAGGTCCCGAGAAAACATAATCATGACTGTCCTGTTGCCATATGATACAAGCATTCTTCGCACCATTTGATTTTGGTACCAAATTCTATGCTTACAGTATATGGTAATGGCATTGCTCATTCTAGAAGCGGAAAAGAGCAGCAGATTGGAAAAAAAGCACTATAATTTTTAGGGCACTTTATCAAAAAATCTGCACATGCTTTGATTAATACTAATTAACACTGACTAGATTACTTACTAAAACATTGTTTAACAAACCATTTTATTTACTTTTTCTCGACGGAAAACTGGACTAACACTGCATTTAAACTGCAACCAAACTGCACTACAACGAACCCCAAGGGCCCGAACTTTTGGCTCACTATATACGGGGGTTCGTTATAAGCAGGCGAGATGTATAGAGCAAAAAACATATTTTTGGTGGTGTATGGTTTTTCTTAAAGGAAACTTCCTATATTTCTGTGTATTTGTAAAATGTGACTGCTTATTTTTTTTTTTTTTGTTGTTCTTGTTATTGAAACTTTTTGTATTTCTTGTAGGCACCAGAAGTTATTATGTCTGTTAAATATGATGCTAAGGCTGA
Source organism: Dysdera silvatica (assembly GCA_006491805.2). NCBI lineage: Eukaryota > Metazoa > Arthropoda > Arachnida > Araneae > Dysderidae > Dysdera > Dysdera silvatica. The sequence continues at coordinate 29,254,246 of QLNU02015003.1, read as the reverse complement.
TCTTTGGAGCATCGGGACCATAGTTTTCCAATGCTTAACTGGAAAGGCTCCTTTCATGGTGAGTAATTTGTTCCCAGATGGGATAAGCAATTTATTTAAATTTTATTTCGTAGTTTGCATAAATTTCTCTCCTTCATCTTTTTTTTCATTATGTATTTTGGAATTGATTTATTTATTTCATTTTGTTTTACAGGCTCCAAATCCTCCTGCACTTAAGCAGTTCTATGAAAAGAATGCCAATTTAGCCCCTAGGTAATTTTGGTCTTTATTATCATCCCTGTATTAAGGTTCCATGCACCTGAAGAACCTGGAATTATCGGGAAATTTAAAATCATCCCTGAAAGTTGGGGTGGGGGAGACAATATTTTTTGTTTTGTCAAACCTGGAAAAGTTGGGGGAGGGGGAACCTTCATAATTTCTGGTTTGAATAGCTAAGTCTTCCATGAACATGAAGCCATTTTCCCTGCAATCAAAGTTCATACAATAATTTTTTTTGTCACCCACATTTAAAAATCAAAGTTCAGTTGAAATTTGCGTGTGATTGAAATTAACGATTTTGTGACTGCAAATAATTCCAATTTAAGAGTTGTCACAATAAAGGAGTGACTCAAGTCTCTATAACCGATATTGAATTTTTCATACAGTAAGAAATCGTCATTTGTAAGAAGTGACAACGTTATATATACGATATATGGATTTGTTGTGATATGTGTAAACATATAGAACGATAGGAAACCAAACTTCTTGCATTGATTCCATCATGATATGCATATAGTTGTTATAAGTGGCATAATTCTAAATAGTTTCTATTGTATATTGCATTTAAATCAAAGTATTCAGTAGCTAACGTTATTTCACGATACTTGTCTTTTTGTGCACAGAATACCCAGCGGTACATCAGCAGAGCTACATGAATTATTGCTCGGCTTGCTGAAAAGAGATGCCAAAGATAGAATAGAGTTTGGTAAGTTTATGAATATACTAACGAAACAATACAGAGCTTCACCAGGAGATTCCATAACAAACAGTTATTTCGACACTGGCGTAAGGTTTAAAAACACGACGTTTCGGGAGCCAACTGCTCCCTTTGTCAAGTGAAGGCAGAATGAAGAAAGAATTCTGCCTTCACTTGATAAAAGAGCAGTTGGCTCTAACGTCATGTTTTTCACTCTGTCGAAATAACTGTTTGTTTATGAATATATTTACATATTAACATGTCGGTGTTCTTGTGTGCAAGTATTAAACGGTCTGGTAAACCTCTGAATAATGAATATCTCAGGACTTGAATATCTGTCTGCTATTAGAGAGAGTTAAGGTATAACAAGCATTAGAACTGGGAATTGAAAAAGGGTTCACTATGTCGTAATGTCCTTTAAGAAGGCTGTCTAAAAATAGTTGCGGCGACCCCGCAAAAGATCAGTTCATGACCTCCAGGAAGAAAGTAGAATAGGGGATATAGAAAATAGATTAAGATATTAAGAAGTATAAATTAGGATTGCAAGTGTGGGTAGTTCATCTCGAACCTCAGAGCCAACATTCATTTTTGTGCATCTGCTTCCAAATGACTACCACATTTTCTCACACATACTGCACATATATCACCATGTCTGCTTTCGTAAGAAATAGTTTGTGCATTAAAAATGTATAAAAATGCAACGAATGTTCTTTATATTAAATGTTTCTTTTCTCCACAGATCAGTTCTTCAACCATCCTTTTCTTAAACTCGACAGGCCTAGGAGTAGTAAGTATCTTTAAGAAGTTTGATTATAGATACAAACAGAATAACGATAATTATTTCCATCATGCAAATTTTAACAATTACACATCTCACTGTGTTGAATGAATTTCTGAAAGAAAATAAAGGCCTCTACCATTATATGATAAAATTGGAGCCTATTTTAACAATATATTGGAAATGCTAATAAAGAGTGACATTATTAGCATCTCCACCGTATTGCTAGTAGGGGCATTATTTTAACATAAAGCTGGGGGTGCTAATACTGACATAATTTTAATAAAATGATATGAATGGTAATAGTGAAAATATTTAACAAAATAGGAGGAGTCCTGATAGTGATACCATTTCAGTATAAGAATGGGATTTTGGTTGATATCATGTTAAAAAAGATCATGACGCTATTATTGACACTACTTGAAGGATGACAAGCATTTTAAAATGCTGATGATATGCTGAGTACAGAACATTTCCCATTATCAAATTAGCCGAATCTTATAAGGGAAACGTTTTATGATTCATTAAACAAAAATATAGTACAGATTTTCTCTACTATACTTAAATTTGTTTTCATTAACACAATATTTTGCAGACATCAATGTCTAATTTGTCACCATTTTTATTATACGTTATCACTTCTATGTGAAATAATGTTCGCTACATTTTTACTTTTGTATTCAATATCTACAAGAAATGAATAGAATACAATTATTGAGGTTTTTTCCCATGTCCCCTCCCCCCATTTCTTCCTAATTAAAGATTCTCTGAAAGTTTTTTTTTATCAGTTAATTACACAGTTTTCCAATTATCCAGTCGTATACAGTTCCAGTTAGTCGGAATATTTCTTATTCAGAATAAATTCCAGATAATTACAGAAATTCTATTTCGTATAAATCTGTTTTTCTGTCTCTTTATACTATTAATAAAGCAGTGCCCCCTCCCCCACTTTTGTGGTGTTAAATCGAAAAATAGAACTATATGACCAAATTCATCCTTTGTGCTGGAACCTGTAGTCTCGCTATGTTCCCTTGGGCTGTTAGAAATCATTTTAGAAGTGCAATCAAAAGATTGTTTTTTTTAAAAGAAGTTATTTGGGCCTCTTATTTTTGTTAAGACAAGGGCCTAAAAATGAAATAGAGGGCCCCTAGATGCCTGCGTACTCTATGCTATAGCTACAATCCTGCATGCAACTCAGTTTTCCTCAAACGAATAACCATTTTGGTATGTTCTTAGAAACGTTCTTACATTGAAATATGTTCTAGGTTCTCCCGTGCCTGTTCCTTCTCGGAGATCGATGTCACCCGAACGTGTATCTCCATATTCTCCACTATCTCCATATGGTTCTCCGTCACCCCAGTGCTGGGACAGAGAAGTTGGAGGAGAAGACATGGCCCAGAGTCCCTCTCTGACGACTTCTTCACCACTTCAACATTCAAAATTATTTCAGAGTGGAAGGCGGGAATCTTCTCCTTCCCCAGTTGAACAGGTTTGTTCTTTTATTTTCATTTATTATTTTCGAAATATGTAAAGATTGAATGTGGCATTGGGGGGGGGCTTTGTTTTCTTGTTATCAAATTTTAGTACTTCTGTGGTGTGGTGGTATTGTCTATTACTGATGGTCCTCAGAAGTTGCTAGACTTGGAACGGTTGATTAATTAAAATAGGATAAAGGTAGCAATGCGGGGCCCTTTGTTTATCAATTTCGTATAGAACCCACCATTGCCATTACATTCGGCAAAAGTCGCCAAAAAACTGGTTATCCATCAGGTAACCTCCCCAACTCCCCCCCGCAAAAAAATCGATCTGCATTGACGGACAGTTTTGTCAGGACACTTCTCCCTGGCATTGAGCTGTAACGCTTTTGGCCACCATACGTATTGTCCAGGTTTGATTGAGCACTCGTGTCCAAAATTAAGGTTACATTCAATGTTATTTCAATGGGAGAGGTACATATTTTGCTCTGTAACTTCCGACGTGCTTTATTTATAAAAAATCATTTTACAGAAAATTAAAGAGCTATAAACACTTAACATAATTACAATAAAAAAAATTTTTTTTCAGGTATCCTATGCAGGAGAACCCACGGTCAAAAATGGTACAAAAATTGAAGGTAGAAAACAAAAATTCATAAAAAACAGATTTAGGATAAAAAATGTGCTTACATAAACGTCAACAATCATTTTTTAATAATTCCGCATATTTATTTGAGAAAATTTGTTATTCTTAATCAGTTTTTGTGACTTTCAATGTTTGCATCAATTTTAATCGTGGATTCTCCTTCATGGGACGCCCGAAAAAATTTGATTTGTTGTAATTCTGTTAATTGTTTATAGCTCTGTTTAACTATCTGCAAAATCATTTTTCATAAATAAAGCACATTTGAGAGGTCAAAGAGCAAAATATGTACTTCTCCCATTAAGCTAACATTGAGTGTAACTTTATTTTTGGACATGAGTCTAGAAAGTTCTCGGTATTTTTTTTTTTTTGCAAATATAAAGTTCAAATTCTAATTCCCCAGGTAAGATGTGGAATCCACAAAAAACTGTGTCTTGGTGCAGTATGACCTTCGTTGTCCTTTAACCATAAAACATACCTTACCAATTTGTATAAACCTTTTCACAAATTTCTACACCAAATTTTTTAATTAGGGAAACTTGTTGCTATCATTTCGAAAATGTAGCCACTATCGTTGTTAATGATAGCTATTAATCATCAGTTTTATAAAAATGTTACGGGTATTTATGGGCATGGTTATATTTAGTGATACACTGCATAAGCGAATACTCCTGAAGTGGTTGGTTATGTGAAAGTTATTTATGATTTCTTTTCCCCTTTTGTAGGATTTCGTCATGATTCCTCGTAATGTTGCTGAAGACATTAAAAATTGTAAGTTTCAATAAGTTTAATCTATTTTTATTTCCATGTATTTTATGCCAGTGCTTGCATTTTCATTGGTCATATCAGTGTTGTACAAAGCAAGATTCAAAAACCAACAACAAATGCTGGGACTGATTAGTTACATTATCGGAATTAGTAAGAAACTTAAACAGGACGGGGTGGGGAATTGTGTGTTCAGAACAAAGGTAACGGTTTGAGAAAAAAGTAATGTGCTGATTCCAAGTGTTGCTAATTCACATCTGTCAAATAATTTACAAAAGTTTTTGTGACATCTAGGTCAAATAATTTACCTAATTTTTTCAACATCTACGTCAAATGATTTACAGAAGTTTTTGCAACATCTAGGTCAAATAGGTTACATGAGCTTTTGCAACATCTAGTTCAAATGATTTACATAAGTTTTTGCGACATCTAGATCAAATGATTTACATAAATTTTAAAATTTTAATGACTTAACCGATTTCCATTACCACTTTTAGCTACTATAATATGTATATGTCCAATATTTGAAATTTGTATTTGTTTCTCAGTTAAGGACAGTGTATTCTAAAAAACAAATATGGGCGTTTTCGCCAAACGCATTGATTGAGTGCTTACTAAAATATAATAAGTACATAAGCTATTTTGGTTAAGTGAAATTCAGATAATTGGGGTTTTACTATATATAAAATTGACCTGATAGGAAGGTGACGCTATCATTTGTGAAATCTATATATAATTTTTTTTTATTTTTTTTTTTATGTCAATAGCTGTGTAACATAGAATTGTCTTCAGGATCTTACAAGATTTTTTTCTTGGAATTTCTTGTTTCAACGTAATTTTTCTGTTTTTCTATTCAGATGAACAAAATCGAAATATGAGTCCAAAACGCCAAAGAAGTGACTCAAAACCGTGAGTATAATTTCGCTAATAAATTTCCATGAAAAGTGCAAAAAATTATTTTTGTTTTTAATTAATTTTAAATCTAAATTAGGAATATGAATGCAATATATTATATAATTCAAACTTTTATTCTTTCATTAAAGATATTTAAAGAAAGTTTATGGGAGATTTGTTTTTAATATATAAAACTAAAACGTTTGCAAAATGCCTAGAATTAATTTCCTTGCCTTATTCTCTGCTTAATGCTTTGTTGCAAGATCGGCCACTTGGTAAAATGCCTCCCAATTTTTCATGTAGAAAAGCGGGACAAAATGCCAATATTAATCTGGCAACCAAAGCAGTTTCTTATCAAACATTGAAGTCTTCGTCTGAAGAATCTTCCAGACCAACATCTCTGCTCATGGAAGTTGAAGGTGCTGAAGCTTCCACCCCGAAAAGGTCTTCACCCTACATCTTTGAGACTTCTGAAGTGTATCCTGTGCCTCGCCCATCAGAAGCTTATGGGCAGGTGGAGCAGCCACTCCAGAACACGCCAGTGTCTTCTCCACATGACAATTTCGACTTGGCAAAACGTTTAGTTTCACCAGGAACTTCGCCATCTTCCCCAAAAGTAAGTCTTCGTTAAACGATTATTATTATTTTTTTTTTCTAAGTAAGCAATGCTTTAACTTTAACTGCAGCTTTCACTATTGAAGTCATTGTAACTATTTACAATGTAGTTAAAAACTAAAGAAGAATTTACCCATAGTGGTCCAGACACTGGCAGATCTAGGTGGGAGGGGGTGGTGATGTGTTGATCACTTTCTCCCCTTCTTAGTGTAGGATTATATCATTGAAAATGAAATGAAATGAAAAGTACCGGACACTTGGCTGAAAATAGGAATCGGAAACGAATCCCCTCTCTACCTCGAAATTTTTCTCGATGTGCTCTTAGGTCCAGTTATTTTAACTGTTACGTTCGGATCTCCTCCTTGGCTGGGTTCTACTCCTGGTATATTTGGCCATGCGTAAATGTGTCGTTGTTTAAACGATAAAGACATGTTAAGCACTCAATCATATTAAATTATCCATACTGTCCCCGATGACCCATAGTTGCAGTATTAAGATGTAAAATTTACAAAAAAGAACCAACAAAAATCAATAAACTGACAACCTTATTAAGGAAATATTTCTTACTGTTTGTAAAAAGAATCTAGGTAGATCATAGAGATGAGATGGGCTCAACCCAAGCCCAGTCACATAAGACGGATGCAACTGAAGCCGAAAACTGACTTTCCTGTATTGAAGTTTCGGGCTTGGGTTCAAATTTCCACAAAGTATTTTGGGTCCAGGCTGGCTCAGATTGCAGATCTTCGGGCTCAGGCTTCGAAAATTGAGCCCAAAGTCATCTCTAGTAGATAATAGTTTGATTGATCAATTATCCAAGCTTTTGGATGCATTAGCAGAAGAAGTCTTTCATCATTCCTGATGAAGAACTACTGCTGATACATTCGAAAATTTGAGTAACCTATTCTATTTGCTGTTTTACCAGTATTTAACCTTTTATAATATTTTATAATTAGTATTTAACCTTTTATACCATGGTACTTTATATTTCTACGTTATTTCTAATGTTGTGGAACTTTTCCTATATTCTTGCAACCTGCAATATTGCATTTCAAAATTTGTAATCTGCATTTTTTAATTTTATATACAGTAAAACCTCCCTACAACGATATCCGATATAACGATAATTTTTCTTGGTCCGTATAATAGTGTTGCAGAGAGGTTTTACTGTATAATGAACCCTCCCTATAACAATAACTCCCTCTACAATGATATGTTTGTTTGTTTGGATTTTTTTATGGCGCAAGAGCATCTGGGCTATACTGGCCATCGACGGTGATAATTTTTCTCGGTATAATATTATAATATTCCATATAATATTGTTGTGGAGAGATTTTACTGTATACATACAAATTTTCTCAAACGGTTTTCACATTCTAGTTTTAATTTGTCTCCCTTCATATGAAGATCGATTATTTACGCTCTTCCATTTCTAACATCCTTCTTACGTTAATATTTCGAAATTTTTTTGAAGTCAAACCTCATTAACACTAATTACTATTGCCACAAACAGTTTCCAGAATCCTTATCAAATTGCATAGAAAATTGCAATATGGTCCCACCTTTCCGAACAATGCAAACTACTTTCAACACACATTTTTTTGTTGTCTTGAACGTTTGCGTGATTGTAATACCGTGGAACCTGGTGAATTGACCACCTGAATAAAGTGACCATCTGGCTATTGTAACCATCGCAGTCCAGTCCCAAAGGTGGTCACTTCAGGCAGGTTCTACTGTAATTTGACATAGTGTTTCCCAGTGTGTTTTGCCGAACCATGGATTTCCACAACAACTTTCTAAGGTGTTCCCTAAACAATTTGTATAAAACATCATTAAAAAATTTCAAGGAAAATCGAAAATTCTGTAATTTTTCCTCCACAACAGCCCCTTTACATAAAGTTAATACCGATCTCTTCGCAATTTGGTTTAAAAAGCAGTCCATGTACTGCCTCATTCGGCGAAATATCCGGTTTCGGAAAACAAGCTTTAAATGCATTCATAAAGGATTGAGTATTTGTTGTCTGTAGCTCAGTGGGTAAGAGCACCTGCCTGTACAGTAGAAGGTCATGGGATCATGCCCCATCTGACGCAGAAAAAAAAACATTTTCACCATCTAACCATGCTATAACACTGGCGTTTCTATGATTGCCTAAAAACTTTGATAAAAATTGTTTCTTAAGTTAACCGTGTAACCAATATCCCATAACAGCAGAAAAATCTTACCTGCTTCTTTATACTAATTTATTACTTATTTTTACATTTATGTCCAAGCAGTGGTAAATAATGGTCCTTTATGTTTTCCTTAAATAACATTTATAGAGGAATTCTGTGAAGCGGTATGTGTGGTAAGAAAAAGGATTCCCTTAGGGGAAAAGTTTGAAACCACTGATTTAATATATATATATGACTGAAAAAGTAACGATGTTATTTTTGCTTGACAACAATTGCATACATTTAGGATCCCTATAGTCATCCCACGGAACCGATTGCAATGAGGAGAAGTTCTCTAAATTCCCTTGGCAGTGATATTTGTCGAATGGCAGATATAGCGTCGTTTACACCTCCAGCAGGTAAGCATAGTTATAATTCAATTTCATCACTCTTTGTTTCCGTTTTCCGTTAGTTTAAGCAAATCGTTTTGTTGATTCTGAGTGTTTGTCGATTTTTGGATTTTTTTTACGTCTACTGTGATTTGTCTGAACAGAGCTGTTGCATTCGGATCTTTATTGTTTGCTTATGTAATGTATTCATGCTTATTTTTAATATAATTGTGGAAATCGCATTGCATAGAATTTAGCTTTGCATATAAAGTACCTGAACTTGCATGTATGCAAAATAAAACTCTGCTTTTCTAGAGCTGTTTTAAATATATTTTATTTCAATTCACCTTTGTGCCTGTCTGTTTTTTGTACTGCAAATCCTCCCTTTTTTTTAGTATATTTTTTTTTAAATGAGCGAAGAATATATACCCCTTGTTTAAAAATATAGAAGAAATTGTTTGATTGCTCTGAAATTTCGAATACCAAAAAAGAGAATATGTAAAAATAAAAATATGATTAAAATTTCATAACAAAGAACTTCTTTACAGAACAGTGGAAACATGATATTATTCCACCTTTAGATATGATATGCCTCTATATGGTGTAGCATGGAGCCAAACAACGGTCTAAAATTCTCGAATGACAAATTCTGCCATAAGTTCTGCAATTGCTGGGCTAGTTTGATAATATTCCATGATAACTGCATCTGCCTTCTCAGATGTGCTCAATTGGTGATAGGTCTGGAGTCCTAATTAGCCATGAGAATGTACGAACACCACAAAGGCATTGTTGAAAGGGTTGCACAATCTGCAATCTGGCATTATCCTGCTAGTAAAGAGTTGGAAGGTATGACAGCATAGGCAATAAGCTGCAGGATGTTATTGACACACCTGTATGCTGTCAAAGTTTCGTGAAGCCCAACTGCAAGAGATCCGCCACCATTGGAGATAGTTCTCCAGATTATGTCACTCCAGGTGTGATGCTTGTATGCTGCTCTACAAGTGCAGTAAAATTAGAATGCCGGCCGCTTCCTTTCCATACACAGATACAGCGATTATCTATCCCTATCTGACATATATCACTAGGATTCATTACTAAATGTAACACGATTCAAATTAGACATCATTGAGGATTCTTGGACAGACACTACTCTAGATTTTGTTGTGTATGTTGGATGGTCAGTGGTTGACGTTCTAAGGGGCTCAAGAATGAATGCCAACTGAATGATGGCCATCGACATCCTATGACACATAGAAGCAGATAAACACCCTTTGGATAGTGGATATTGACATCATCAGTATCATTATGACTAGTCTCAGGATCGCATGATACTACCATGCATTTGTTTCCCTGAGACATTCATATTTTTTCCGGCGTTTATATGTGCTCTTTTGGATTCACTGGTGCCGACATCATCTAACTGCCACATTGTCGTAATCAAGCTGGCAGATGATATGTTTGCATGATCAACTGGCTTCTATGATGCGACCTCTCTCAAACTTGTATAACTGCTCGTAATGCTGACAGGTACACCTCAGGAACACAGCACAGAGAACTGAACGTCGTTATAAAGCAACAGAAAGATCAAATTTGTCCATCGATGCAAAATGCACCCTTTCCATTTGTGATGGATAGGCTTTATGAGTTCATTGGTGCAGCAATTTCAGTTATTTACACTGCTCTCTAAACAGCATATGCATGCCAAGTTTTGCAACTCGAGCTGTATTTTGTATAGGCATATTCTTTTTTTTTTCCAGCAGAGCGTATATGGGGAAAAAAAAAATAGTAATATATAAAGCAATGGTATTATTTGCAGTTAGCTTTTTATTTAAGCCATTCAATTATTTATTTTATATATTTATTTACAGATTAAAAACAATAATACTGAAAATGAACTAATTAATAAAAAAAATTCTGATTCCGCATGGTGTTCTCATGGTTATTTAGATATTGAAAACTATTGTTGAAATAAGGACTTTTTGTATTTTTTTATGGTAGTTTTTTTTTTAATTTAAATTACAGTTAAAAATTTGTAGCAAATTGAAAACTATACGTTAATTATTTTACATTTGGTTTTTTGTGATTGATTATTTGGCATTTTAATTGTTAATTGCAATCCATTTTTCACTAAAAGTCATTTTTTTAGCCGTAATTAATTCGTAGGTCGTATACATTGATTCTGCATTTTTTTTTTTTCAATTAAGTGTTTTTGAAAAAACAGAATCAAAGCAATTAGAGGAATTCATATTTTTAGGTAATTAACATATATTATTCATCAGTATTGGAAAATATTTGGACCATGTACTAATTTATACAATTCCCCATGCCATTGCTGTTAAATATATTAAATATTTTTAATTACTCTTTTCAAACGTTTAAACAAAAATAAGTAGTTTAGTTGTTAACTGAGTTGCTTTTCAATAGCAAAAACTAGAGTGTGTTAATCTTTTTTAAAAAAAAAAAAATCAGGTTAAAATCCTTATCGGATCTTTATAGACATATTCTAGTGTGTTATTCATGAGATGAGCTACATCTCCTATAATTCAGTGAATTGAATCTTCAGACTCAGAAGCAAATGTCTGAAATATACGATTATTTGATACATTTACAGCCGCACAACAACTTAGATGATGTAACTCATTTGTCTGCCATAAGAAGTAAATCCGTGTTTGACTTCTTATAGCATCGACCACTTGCCTTTTTCTTTCTCAGTCAATCGACATTCCAAAGTCTGATTCGGTGGGGAAATAGCAGTTTGGATCATTTGGGAAAACTGTATGTCCTAGCTCTGTAGAAACTTAGCTGTTTTTACACGTATAATACAAATATTATAGATCTATATAAGAATGGTTTTTTACATATTCATGGATGTGTTTACATTAAATTTGGTCAACTCAGCGTTGCGTGAGCTAAACTTGATAAACTTGCCTTTACTTGAGCTTAACTTATTGGTTCTGTGTGGTCTGAACTTGGTAGGCAAATTTATAGCGGTGAAACCTAACTTACTTAATAAACCAAAGTTTTTTTAGTGAAAGCTCTTTGTGAAAGCAAGGAAATTGGCTTGTAAAAAGTGCTTGAAAAAGTACTTGTGTATAAACGTATAGAAGATCGTTAATGGACGCCATGGAGAAAGCTTTCTGAAAATGCAAGGCAAAATAGAAATCTTTCTAGGATAGTAAACCATTTGCATCAGCAGACAGTTGAATAAAGTGTTTAAATTTGTACAAAATTTTACCTATTGTTAGAAATGAAATGCAAAATATATATATGTGTACATACTGCAGTATTGAACTTAAGTAATTTATATTGATGTCCACTAGTTCAATTTTCAATTGGAACTCCACCCTCTGGTGGCCGGCTTCGCAGCTACAGTATGGGTACACCTCCTCCACTCAGTTCTGGGCGGCAGACGCCCACGAGCTGGAGGCAGCAGGCCACCACACCTCCACTCTCTGCTGGTAGTTCCCCCATGAGACGGTCGGGTAAGAAAAGTCACTACACATTGCACACCTTGCTCACTGCATTATTTCATGCTGCAATGGGAATGAAACCGAATGCGCAATTACTTTCTGAAGCAATATTTTTTTTTCTGTTTGGCTTGTCAGTGCTTGATGTATGCTTGCATTTCCTATAGATTGCAATTCTCTATTTTTTTTATGCATTATATTAATGACTTGAGTCTGTTAATAACACAATATTTCATTCTATGTACAGTGGACTCCCGATTTTACAAACTCGTATATACGCCATAAAAATTCGGAATGGGAATTTATGTTAATGTTGTGGGATACCTTTTGGGACCAATGCAGCAGTTCGTATAAGCATGTTGCTTATAAGTTAAAAGTTTGTAAATAAAAATGAGAGAGTCCGCTGTATTTCTTTGCTAAATTGTAATTCACAAGATTTATACTTTATGGTGCGCTACTATTAACACATCTGAAATAACAGTTGTTAGACTATGCTATGTTTCTTCACGTATCTTACTTGTATGTCATTTATAAAATAGTGCATTGCGCGTTGTAACGTATTTTATTTATATATTATAACGTTTCGTTGAT
>QLNU02015003.1:29190328-29240526 GCA_006491805.2 Dysdera silvatica | reverse complement strand
AAAGTTGGTAATTATAGGCAGTCATTGGTGAATGTCCATATTCACCATACAGTAGAACCCCTTATATCCATCATATATGGGACCACGCTATGGTCGGAACATTAAAAAAGTCAGATAATTCGACAAAGAAAAGAATCTGTTACAGTTCTGAAAAATCTTTATTGCATATACGTAACACATATTGAAAAAACCGTTCATTAGACAACATAATATGTACATGCATACATGTATAAACAGAGTATGTATGTATATTAGACTTTACAAATTATTTAAAGAACTCCATACTCTTCATTTGTTCAAATTTTGTCATTCTCAATTTTGCCGCTGCATTCCACCACTTCTGCATCTATAATTTTGTTTTAACATTTTTCTGTTTTTAAGGCATTTTCTCCCTCAATCGTTAACAAATATGCTTCAAAATCTTTACGACACTTTTTCCAGTCTTTAATTGTTATTATCCAACTCTTATTTCTGATACTAATTTAACAAGAGACTCATCATTCCCCAGCCTTTGTGGAACGCTCAGCTTCTCTTGTAACATGAAAACACATTTTTTGTTTTGTTTTAATTGGTAGCCATTATCACTTTAAACTATAACCTGCACTTTTAGAAAGAAAGATCATGGAGTAGCGAACAGTATGTGAGTAAGCTGTCAATCGAGGCTGTTACTTTTGGTTTGAACGGTCATTATCTTGAGGAGTAGGTTGTTCCGAGGTTGGATATGAGAGGTTCTACTGTAAGATGTTTAGTAAATATTTACAGTAAATGGCGGGTCACATTCTAGTTTGAGTCTCAAAGGTTAAGGGTCGGAAATTAATTTTTCCGAGGAAGTTCCTTTTTTTTTTCTTTTGGCATGATATGTCTACATGCAGTAGTGCCGAAGTAAAATAATTTGCATTCATTATATTAGTCATTAAATCATTTGTGTTCATTTTATTAGTGCAGAATGGCTCTTGCTATCCTTACATCATAAAAATCCAACCAACCGATCCTTATTTTTATTACTGCATATACATAAAGATGGGCAAACATTTGTACTAAAATAAAATTAAATAAAAATGTTACGCTATATAAGAGAGAGGGAATGTTCGGTGCTTAATTGGTCAGATATTGAATGATATTCTGCTTTTGCAATGATGTTAGATTAGTGATTTGGATTGCTATACCAAGTCATTAAGTTCAGTGATTTATAACTGTCATTTTTTTAAACACAGGCTTTTTATGAGTTCTTGTATTATAATTAGCGAAATCGGACATCGTTTTATTCATGTATTTTTTTTTTCTCGCCCCTTGTTTTTATAGGCAATACTCCACCTGTTACGAATTCAGCACAAATGTCAGGAACGTCTAATTCTTTATCACCAGTTTTGGGATCACCCAGCAAAGAGATTTGGCGAGGAGAACATTTTCGCTGCCATACAGATCCTGCACTAGCTACTATTCATACCTTAGACTACAGGAATGTGAACAACCAGCACTGCCCCTTGAGAGGAGTTCCATTTGGAGGGAGGACCATGACATTGCCAGAATTTGGTTCCAAAGAGCTGTGGCCAAGTATGTTATTTTTACACCATCTTCACACAATGATACATTTTATTTGGCAGAGCATGATATATATATAATTATCCTTATATCATAACAGTTCAACTAACTAACAGCGTAAAACAACAATTCTCATATTTTCATAAAAAAAAGTAGGAAGAAAAAACATTGGCCAGCTTTAAGGATGGGGGAACTCACTTTTCTAATTTTGGTGTAAAGTCTTCGTTGTTCATGTTTATGTATGCATATTTAATTTTAACGTAACATAAATTAAAGAGCTGTTATATTTAAAATCTGTAACTATAATGATAGCCAGTGCTCAATTGCTTGTTTTTAAAGGGTTTATACGCAGAGCATCTTTATTAGGTGATTCAAAGTGATATGAAATTTAGTAAAAAAAGTTCTTTCTTGAATTCTGTATCAGTGATATGGTAAAAATCATATTTTGATTTAAATCTCCTATGACCTGAAGAAAAGATAAATATTTCAATTTTTCATTTGTGATTTTTCTTACTACATCTTTGCTTTTTTTAAAATTTGAAATTTTCATTACCGAACATGTTCTTTATAACCATGAACACTAAGCTGATGCATGTGTTCCTCAGTTATGAGAAATGAGAATATTACTCTTGGCTGTTTTCTGCAGCTATGAAGAGCATAATGATTGCTTATGATATTCTCTGCAGCTATGAAGAGCATAATGATTGCTTATGATATTCTCTGCAGCTATGAAGATCATAATGATTGCTTATGATATTCTCTGCAGCTATGAAGATCATAATGATTGCTTATGGATATTCTCTGCAGCTATGAAAAGCATAATGGTTGCTTATGGATATTCTCTGCATCCATAAGCAATGTGAGAATTGCTGATATTTTTGTACTGCAGCAGACTTTCGTGAATCTTTAATTATGTTACATAAATGACAGAATAAACCATTTTAGTCTATTAACATTAATATATAAAAGAATAAAAGAACTAAAACATGTTAATATCATAGACATACAGTCTCATAAACATAATAAAAATTTAAGAAAAAGATTATTTAAGACTACCTAAAATAAGAATAGAATTATATAAGAAGAGCATCGAATACAGAGGTATAATGTGGAATAATCTACCAGACGACATTAAGAACACAAATAGCATTAAATGACTTAAGAAGAAATTGTTTACTCATTTGTTAAATGGAGTTTAGAGCCTTTGTTATTTTATTTATGTTGAATGGAGTTTAGAATTTTTGCGGCAATGCTAGGGGTCCTTGTCCTGTTAAATATTACTTTTACTAAGGATCCGTTACTTGGTGGCATTTTATGTACATCTGTATATGTGCTGTTTATAATTTGTGCACATTAGTTTTTCATTGTAACATATGTAGAAGTATGTACTTACAGATTGTATGCATTGTCTCCTGTGATAAATAAAAAATTTATAAATGTAAATCTTAAAACCAAGTATAATAAAAAAATTTTTTTTTAAAGTCAATTCCTTCAATGCGCTGCTCAAATAAAAGGGAAGAAAGGGAAAAATTGCGAAAAGCAATTTTGGCGACATTTGGCTGTAATTGGCGGCAAGCATTAATCGCCAAATACACCAAAGGAAAGCAAAAAAAAAATCATTTAAATTTAATTAATGAATTAATATTTGAAAAAACTGTATTAACATCAAGTGTCATCCACTACAAGTTTAAAAAAATTTATTTGAACTTGATTGGATGGATAGAAAGTATTTTATTAACGATTGAAAATTTGAACAAGATATATAAATATATATATATATAGAGAGGGGAGCTACAGAAGGAACTGAAAAGCTACATAGAGTGTTATTACTTGAACAGTGTTTTTCTTTCCCAATACAGTGTCACCTAGTCCTCCTGGAGCAGCATTGATGCCATACAGCCAGCAGCAGCAGCAGCAGCAACCGTGTCACCACCACCATCATCATCACCATCATCCTCCTCCTCCTACCCATTACACCCCACCACCTCCCTGTCAACATCATTGCTGTATGACTTGCTACAGTCAGTCATCTCCAATCCGAGCTAGACGCTTTTCCGGGACAACTGTGTACACAGACTCTTCTCCAACAAACCATGCTTTCTTGTATGGCAATTCCCCACAGACGAACGAAACCCACTTTGTGGCACCTGAACTCAATGAGGAAACACTCCTGGATGTATGTATATTTTTACTTCAATATTAAGAAATATTATGTACCCTAGCGATCGTAACAAATGGTGGGATGATCTACACTTCCATGCACACAGTACTACCTTACTACCACCACAGAATACCTTAAATAGCATGGGTAGTAGGCTAAAATAAATCCTAACCTAGTAGTGTTATATCTTTGGCTGCTGGTTGGCCAAACTGGGTTCAGTTTTATTAGGTACCCAGCTTTTGCTGGTTATTTCCTTCAGGGTGTGATTTCCTAGGTATAGAAGGTTCAGATTCCTAGGAAATTCATATCCATCACATTCCTAGGAAATTCATGTCCATCACATTCCTAGGATATTTCTGTCCCAGCATATTCCTAGGAAATCTGTGTGTCAGTATAATTCTTGTACCATAAAATACAAATAAACAAACCAAAAAGATTCCCTGCCTTTCAAAATCATACATTTTAAAATAAAAGATGCTATAGCACATAATGCTCATTATATATATGTTGTAATGTAAATTACAAACCATACTATAGCTATGAAAGAGCAACTGTCGTGTAAACAGCTTGTGGAGCCATGCGAGAACTGTCTAACTGGCTGGAGAGAGCATTAATATTTTTCAGAAACTTTACATGAATCATTTCATTTTGTTATGATCCCGTCTGAGGGTTTCTGCCCAGTTGAGAAATCCGGAATTATCGGGACATTTGAAAACGTCCCTAAAAGTCATGAAAAAACAATATTTTCTGGTCAAACCTGAAAAAGTCAGGGACGAAACTTCCCTAACTCGACTTCTGTATCGAATAGCTAAATCTCTCATAACTGTGAAGACTTTTCCATGCAACCAAAGTGTAGTCGAATTTCCAGAGCAAAGCCAAAGAAGTTAGGGAATTTCACTAGAAAACCAAAGTTAGGGATTTGTTTTTTTATCATTTCATCAGTGTGAATGGGGAACCCTGTATAATTCATGTAAGTTTCTTACGAATGATTGCATTTTACTTGGCATATTTCTGAGGTTCACTGTGTGGTGATGGTACAGTGGTAGCATGAGTATCTAGTGTGCCATTAATCAAGATTTGACTCTCAATGGTGGTGCCATCCCCCACTTCCCCCCCAAAAAACAAAACAAAAAAACTTGAATATGAGCTTTTTACTGTAGTTTGAAGGTTGGTTTTCTAGTCCTTAAGAGGTTTGTATTTCTTAGAAAAATGTGTATATGGCAAGACCGTAGCCAGGATTTAATTTTTGGGTGGGTTAAAATTTTTTACAGCATGTATCGATACAATCAAAGCATGCAAGGCCGTAGCCAAGTCCCATTAAAAATTTAGTTTCGGGGGCCGGTCCCTAAGATCCCCCCCCCATCTGGATATGGGCATGGTATATGGCACTGTGGTGGCATAATGGTACTGTATTCATCTATTGTGGCATTAACCCAGATTTGTCTCCCAGTTTGGAATGGATGATCACTAAATGTTTTCCAGTCGAAAGAATCGCAATCGGGTCAACACTTTATTCATTCTTGAACTTAAAAATCGGGATGTTCAATTGCAATTGTGGGTCAGCTGCTTCACCACACTGCACAGGAACATTGTTGAATTACTGCTGCGCGCTTCCTTTGAGATACTAGTTCCACCATGCATGGTTATGTGATATATCACTATAGGTTCCAGTACAACATGACATTTACTGTCTGTATATCATGAAACCACGAACAAATAATTCAGTTTAAAGTTATTAATCCTTGTGTCGTGAAACTTGCAGATATAAATATTTGTTTTGTTTGTTTGTTTTTTGGTTTTACGGCTCAAAGACTACAGTGGTCATGCTGCGCCGGGACCTACTGTTTTCCGAGGAATCCGAACCTCTTAAGGCCTAGGGAACCAAACCCCGGACTACAGTGAGCAGTGCGATCTTTATGAGATCTCTGAGTAAGCGTTCTTTTTGCACTGCTGGGAGTCGAACCCGGATTAGCCGCGCAATAGGAGAACGCGTTACCACACTGCGCCACCGCAGATATAAATAAGGTTATTAATTTAACAAATATATTGTTCTGAGAACAGTTGGAAAGTCAGGTGACCAATTGGCTATATTTTTTTTTTCCATTTTAAATTATTCATTTATTTTTGCAGAAAGATCACAATGAAACCTTAGCCAAGTTGAACTTTGTATCAGCTCTTGTAAAGTGTATTTTAGAATTAGCCAAAACAAGGAGTTCTCCGATAGTTGCCCGGTTCTCCAATTCCATTTCTCAAAGTGAGGTAAGGAAACATTTTCACAAAATTTTGGCAACTTTCGATCAAATATAGTTTGTTTTTTTTCATAAAAGTTTAAGAACTGTCTTTTCTAGAATTTTAGATGATTTTTTAATGCTTGAAAGTTGTAATGGAACTGTTAAAACAAAATGCCATATGCAGGGCTATCCTAAAGAAAATTATTGAGAGTATGCAGTGCTGTCTTAATTAAAGAGTATTGAAATTGAGAGGTTACTGGACTTGGTGATGTTACGTTGACTGGTATTTAACTGGACATCTATGGTCTATCCAAGCCCAAGATGGCAGTTGCCATCAGTGGCATAGCGTGAAGGGTGCTACTGGGGCAAAATTTCAATACTGGACTGGTGAAAGGGAGTGCTAACGGGTTTTAGCAGGCACAATACTTAACTTGTCCCGGATGCTGGCAACATACGCTACGCCGCTGGTTTCCACTTTCATCAGTTTTTCATTCCTCTCCTGGTCATACGCAGGATATTATTTTGAGACCTGGGGGATTCACAGGAGTTTTCCTCATTTGTTTACATTCAAGTTTGTAAAAAAAAACAAAAACAAGTCTGAACATTGTTAAAAGTTGCCCAAAAACTTGTTAATAAACTTCCTTGAGACCTTGAGAGTAGGTGGCGCATACTCAGTATTTTTCAAAATTTCCTGAGAGTATGCAGAACACACAACGCATACTTTTTGGGGACAGCCCTGGCCATATGATGGCAGAGTCTGTCTGCCATGCAAAAAATCCAAATTTAACAGGGTGTCTACTCATCTGGAAAAGTCAGGGAAGTTTTTTCTGACTGGAAAAGTCAGGGAAATTTGAAATACAAAGGCCAAAGTCAGGGAAATTTGAAATTCACTGTTATAATAAGTACACTCTATAACAAAAAATCGATGCACCAAGAAGGAGTTCTCTGATTGCGATAAAAATTGGTAGATGTGAAGAACATACATAGAAAAAGAAACGATTAAAATTTCAGAACAATTGAATGATTTATTGCAGAGTTTGACCGTTACAAAGGGAGGAAGTCAATAAGGTGTTGGTCCACCTCTGGCCTGGATGCAAGCTGTCACGCTGCGTGTCATAGACTGATAAAGATCCCGGATGGTGTCCTGCGGAATTTCTTGCCAAATTGTCTCCAACTGACGTCTCCAGACACGTCTGCAGTTGTCGTCAGGACACAGTTGGAAACAGGACTCGTCACTAAAGACTATACGTCCCCAGTCAGCGCAGTTCCAAGTTGATCGAGCCCGGCACCACTGTAATCGGACTTGACGGTGTAAAGGCATGAGAGGTAAGCGGAGTAACGGTCGACGTGAGCATAAATTCCGCTCTCTCAGTCATCTGCAGAGGGTCATGTTGGACACATGTGTGCGGACCACACAGTGGATAGTTGATAACGACGAATCCGGTGCTGTGACAGCTGCTCTGACAATCGCTCTGTCTTCCCGTTCTGTTGTGGCCCTAGGTCGACCGCTGCCGTCCCGACGCTGACATCTGCCGTTGTTGACCCACTCTTGCCAGCACCGTCCAATCGCCGCATCGCTTCGACCCACATGTCCAGCGATTCTTCGATTCGTCCAACCAGCCTCTTTCAATCCGATAGCACGACCTCTTTCAAACTCTGACATATGCTCGTAATGAGCACGAATCTTTCGGCGAGGCATTGTTACAGTCGACGTAAGATATCCGCAGTCAAAATGCAACAGAAATTTTGACCACATATTGAGAATCGCTCCTTATATACACCTGCTGAATGCGCAGTTCCGATGCGCTGGAGTTCCCGCTATTCATTCATTGGACACCAAATTTTAATCATTTGCATGTTCGGTCAAAATGTCTTTGAATACGAAATTTCATTACAACTAGACAACTCCTTCTTGGTGCATCGATTTTTTTGTTATAGAGTGTAACTTATTAAAATAATTTTCCTGAATTGTGCTTTTCATACCACATTACCTACTGAAAAATTTGAAAAACTTGTACTTTTGACTAAACTTCTTCCAAAAGTTACCATTTTGCACCAAAACTAATATAATTTATATAAAATTATTAAGCCTATATATTTTTCAGGAGAAAATGTTTGCCAAATATATAACTAAAACTTGAAAAACAAAAAGTGTTTTTAGCTAAATTATTTAATCTGTAAGGGGTTTTGATCATACCAATCTCCTTTGCCTTATATACAGTCATACACATTTTAAATGAAATAGAAGATGAAGCATCAGCTTTGCGATTATATAGTTAAACTCTTTTATAATGAACTTGAAAAGGGCCGAATGGAAATGTTGCTGTAAATATTTAATTTGTGCAAGTTTTCTGTGTAAAGAAATACACTTTTTAATACAGCTTTTGAATTTGTAAATTCACTATAATTGAGTTATAAATGGCTTTGGGGTTTGCGTTAATCGATTTCCTGGCCTTGAAACTTATTTTGATTGCGCATATTTTAGTGCATTGCATGTTGTTTACTGTAATTAGCGACTGGAAATCGATTAACATTTGGTCTGGAAACCTGGAAAAGTCAGGGAAGTTTGAAATAGAATTTGAGTAGACACCCTGATTTAAGTCCCGTTGCAGTATGTCATCTTTTTCTACCCATTCTCATTTTAAGGTTTGATTCCTTAGATGCTGGTAACTTAGATGCCCCAAAAAATAAGATACGGTGTTGAATGATCTAAGTTGTCCTAGTGCTACACAGGGGTGTCTCTGGGTACTCATAAAACTAGGTCCCAGGGACCCACTGTGTTTAGAAATATGGGTATTTTTTGGAAAATGTGAGTCCGCAAAAACAAAACACCTTTTTATCCTTACCAAATTGTGAGTACCTGGGACACACTGTTTTTCTAATACAGTAAAAACTTGATTATTCGGACCTCAGAGATACGGATCCTCAATTATCTCAACACGAACTCAGATTTTTTTTATTCCTTTTTCAAACAAGCTCTCCTGTGCGGGAGGGGATGGCTCCCGTGGTAATAATGGAAGCCCCTTCCACATGTCAGCTGCTCAGAAGGTTCTTGTTATATAGTTTAAAATCTTTGAGGTGTTATAATTTTTTTTACATGCATACAATATATTTATTGTACATCAATGAAGTTGTCGCACCATTTTTAAAATTTTTTTAAAAAATTTTTCAATTTTCTATTTATTTATTTATTTTTTAATCGTATTCGATTTTGTGGACTTTTACTTATCTGGATGTCTCTGGTCAGAATTAGTCTGGATAATCAAGTTTCCACTGTATTGAGTCCTCCCTTTCTCCTTTGTGTATTTTACGTACTATAGCATGTCAACAGCACCTTCTCGCTTATAAAACACAATAAAAACGAAATTAACCCAGGGTTTTTGTGGTCGAAATGGTGATGCTAGCTAAGGCAGGTTGCCTACCACGTAGAATTCTAAGTTTGGGTCTTGGTGGTATCCAGAACTCTCATGGATTTTCTATTGATTTCCGTCTAGGGTTTAATTTTTGTAGATCTAGGTATAATCTGGCAGGGGCAAGAGGGCACTCTGCCCCCTGCCTGCTGTCCTTTTTTTTTAGAAAAGGGGCAAAATCCTCATACTTTTCCTACACAATTTTTTGACCTCTCCCCACTCTTCATATTTAACCCCAAGTTACACCTATGTCTGTAGGCAACAGACGTTTGAATTCATCAGAAATTCTTTTATTTGACTTACATGAATCGGTTTAGGGACATGCAGCAGCATCTTTTACGCACAAGAACACATTACATACACAAGAATATCTTACAAGGAGCTTCGATCACATTCATGAGTGGTGTTGGGCATGTAGAAAAGTGATTATTTGCAGGAGCTTTTCCAAAATCCTAGTCATAATTGTTTTCCCCCATATACACTAGTCAGCATGCGGCTGTCATGGAGTGCATGCTTGGAATGATAAACCCACCTGGAGCTTTTCCCCAAATACCAAACTAGTCGAATATACTGTGTGCAAGGTTGAGTGCACTTTCTCTCTCCGTTTTATTAGCTATTGGATAAGATACGTCCTGCATGCACGATGCTATTCCTGAAAATATGACTGTAAAGCTCCTGCATCTAATACACTCTTTCGAACATTAACCCCAGATACAAAGAAAATTTTCAAACATATACCTTCATTAGAACCAGGGGTGTTGCCAGGTTCTCATAAGACTGGGTTCTAAGGACTCGCTATGTTTAAAAATGGGGTACTTTTTCGAAAATGTGGACCCCTCCCCCCCAAAAAAATGCTTTTTTCCCCCCTGTATTGAAGCGTTTATTTTAGTAAGTAACCGGCATAATATTATAAAACTGTTTAATAAGTAAAAGGGGGAATTAAAGGGTATATTGGTATATTTAGTGGGTGAAGGTCATCGCTGTAGGCTTGTTGGAAGTAAAATACAGATGGGGAAAAATCGATAGGAATGTAGGGAAATCCATCATGATGAATGGACCCCTTAGCCATTCATGTTATAAGATGTCCCGTGGGGAAAGAAAGAAATCCCATGCCCATTTAAACTTCACTCCATTATGGTTATTCCGTGATGAAATTTATATTCACTAAATAGCAGGTCCGGGGAATGCGCTATTTTTCTAATATCGAGTCCTTATATTTCACATATTTTACACACTATAGTGCGTTAACAGTAGCCCCGACAATAGTAAAATTACAAAATTAATGTCCATGTGATGCAACTCGGAATTTTCAAAGTACACTTGTAATGTTTCTGATTGTCATCAAAATTCAATTTTGCCATTTGCATTACATACAAAGTAGCATAATATTTTATGCTGTGAAAGTAATTAGCAAAGTTGGGCGGAAAACTGAAGTTTTGCTGTATGTGTTATTTTTTATGATAGATATGGTAGTTGTATAACATATTTAAGTAAAAAACCGATGTAAAACTAAAAGAATGGTTGTGTGTGTTTTGCAGAATGCCAGCCAAGTTATGAGCGAAGGTTATCAAAGGGCTATCCAGCTACTTCTGTACATGAAAGCGCTTCAATTGCTCAGTACCTCTCTTCGGTTGTCACAGGATGAGGCAAAGCTCGGAAAACTTAAGTCTTCATTCGCTGTTAGAAGTGGTAAAAAGTTTCTCTTGTCCTCTTTTTGCACTCATTCTACAATATTGTATATTCAAAAAAATTTTACTGCTTATGTGCTTATATCCTTTATTTCCTTTTGCATTTATTTTCATGTTTTTACATGCTCCCCCCCCCCTCATGCACTATTGCCTGCTTACATGTTTCTAATGCTCTTTTTGTGCACATCGTTTTAGTTCTCCATGTCATGAAGGAACAGTACCACTACTGCTTAAGCAAGTGCAAATCTCTAAACACACCTGGACTTCTACAATCCATGGGAATGGATCCAAGTAAAACTAACATCACAGCGGATAATATTTTGTACAACTATGCGATAGAAATGGTAAGTTATACTCCTCAAAGTAACACAAAAAACAATCACATACTTTAAAATTCATGGTTTAAGCTATGTCTTTGTTGTCTCAGGTTCAAGTAACTTTATAAATGTGGGCACTATAAATATATCATAGTCGTATCTCTTTAAACTGGTGATCACATGTCCCATTGCTAGCAACCTTGGAATGTGAAATTCAAGAGCAAACTTAAAGTTAGGTCACTAATCGAGCAAAAAGTTAAAAAAAAAAGCAGTGTTATATCAAATAGTTCAATGTCATTACAAGTAGAGCAGTAACATTGGATAATACTGCAGTCAATCAAATAATGTTTCAGAGAAAAGGTCGGATAAAGCTGGAGTAAAAGGGTCAAGTAAATCTGCAGCAAATATGACGCAAAATTACAGTGAATAGCAGCATGGTTTTTGCTGTCCTTGTTCTCTAAAATTCAAAGCAAATGAGTTAAATGATGTTGCAGCAAAATAGGTTAAATAGTGCTGCAACATGGATCGAATGAGAGTTATTGCTGTTAAACCAGTGACATATGAATGAACCAAAGCTTAAATATATAATGCATCATAAAACATGGACAAACCGAAACTCAAATATATAATGCACCATAGAACATAAATGAACCGAAACTCAAATATATAATGCACCATAGAACATGAACGAACTGAAACTTAAATATATAATGCACCATAGAACACGAACGAATTGAATCTTAAATATATAATGGTCAATAGAACGTGGATGAACTGAAACTTAAATATATACTGCATCATAAAACATGAGTGAACCGAAATCTTAATACAATTCACCATAAAACATGAGCGAACCGAAACTTAAATATACAATATACCATAAAAGATGAATGAACCGAAACTTGAATATGTAATGCATTTTTTTTTATGAACATTAACTCTTTCATTATTTTTAATATATAATTTCGCATATACTCACCTTTGATTTTTTTTTTTTTTATTCCTTTAGTGTCAGTCTGCAGCACTAGAGGAGCTGCTTGGAGAACCGAAAGAGGTAATGTTTCAAAAAAAAAAAAAAAAATCGTTAAAGCAAAATTATGCATTAATTCTATGAAGCATTTACAGAGACCGCGAAATACTACTGTTAAGTGGAAACAGTCGTTAATTAGAACAGTATGTTCCACAGAACCACAGGGTAATGTGATGACCCCCCATGTGTTCCTTGAGCAATTTATAAAAAATCATCCAGCAATAAGAAAATCGGTAAATCGATTAAACTTTGAAACTTTCTCTCATGACAACTACTTACAGTTAGCTACCCATAACACATAATATCCAGCACCAATAGAAAATTATTTGCTTATTTTTAAGCTTTCGTTTAAGTTATGGTAAATAATGACTTTCTAGGTTTGGCTTAAATATTTATGGGGGTTGCGTGTATTGGCATGTGGTGAGAAAAGAGTCCCTTCAGACAAAAAAATTTGAGAACCATGGAATTCGAATGATGTTATCAAGAAAGATCACTGTATTTTCTTTGTTGTGGATTCATCCATTACATTTTTTTTTCTTCTGGGTATTATGAACAAAAAGTTATTTTAAATATAAATTACTGAGCAAATAAAAAAAATATATAAGTGTCTGTATGTAAATAATCCAAATTGCAGGAAACAATTTATATATATATTGTTTCACAATACGATATTTTATTTCACATCGGAATGATATTACATTATGGAATATCATGGAATATGTAAACCAAGCAATAAGAATTAAAATTAAACACAATCATTAACTTTGCTGTTCATTACAGCATGAACTTCGTTGTTCATTACGTTTTGAACTTTGCTGTTCATTACACTTTGAACTTTGCTGTTCATTAAAGCATGAACTTTGCTGTTCTTTGCAACATAAAGCAAACAAATAATGTCGATTCGTTTGGTAGAACAGTGGTTTGCATTACATATTTGTCACTGTAATGCAAAGTTGGATTTCTATTAAACGAATCATAATATGAAAATGAAGGAGAGATATTTATGTACATGAAGAATATGTTGCTAGAGTTGGCTATTTAGATAAAAAAAATTACGTTTAGTGATATTTTTTCTCCCCCACAGCAGACGCAGCAGCTTTCACTGCCCTTACCATATTTTCTTGAACCACAGTAAGCAGCAAAAATTTTCACGATTTCGTTATTTTCACTGTATTGTGACATGGCATAATTTATTTGCTATGCTCCAAGTGGCACTACCATTTTCACTGCTGTGTGGCACAGAATATTTTAGTTGCTATGCCTGAATTGCCACTATTTTCACTGTATTATGACATGGCATGATTTATTTTCCATGCCTCAGTGTGCCCATTTTGTCCTATTGTCATTGCTTTGTTTTAACTTTTGAAGTGTTCGCACACACTGAACCCCTTTTCTTGCTTAATACCTATCGATAATATTTATCAAGATGTTTTATTATTAATTATTACATTATCATAATATTATTATTAGTGTTTAATTTGTATCACGCTTATCCTGAGAAACGCATTGAGTATAATTATTGACAAACAACTTTTCTCACAGACTCAGCGACTACAACTATGATCTTTGAGATCACAATGTAAACTTATTTATGCGTGAACATGTTTGTGCATAGACACAAGTAGGCTGAATTATCAGTTTTATTTCGGTTGATCTGTCGTTTAATCTTGGAATGTAAAAAGCGTGAAAGAGGGAGAAATCAATGATACTTAAAATTGATTGAGAACGTTTCGAAACCAAACTTCGTTAAAGTTTTCTTCGCAGCTGTTGTCATTTTCCACTTTTCGTTTATAAATTCTTCATCAATAATTTGTTTTTGATTTTACTGGATTCTAACAATTTTCCTTGTTTCCGCAGAGCTTTCGCCGTTACCAGACAGCTCAAATACTGCTGCACAGTTTGGGCCAACAAGTCAACAACATTAAGGACAAAGAGCTTCTGTGTAAATGTAAGTTATTTTAATGGAGTCTGGCCATCAATCCAGGTCGTGATCAAAATGGCACTCGATTTACACCATAGTCTATTTTATAAACAGTGGTGAGAACCAATTTTCGTTTTATCGCCATAGTCTACAAATGAGACTATGACGGTATAATGGAATTCATAAACTATAGGCATTAGCAGTTTTTCATACAGTATGGTAAGGTTCCTTATATGCAGTGGTAACATGTTCTCCTATATTCTGTTTACCCAGATTCGGCTTTCAATGGTGCCAAAATAGAGCACTTATGCACAAACTGCAAGTCAAGACTCGATTCCCTAGGTCAATGGTTCTCAACTTGTGTGAGGCGGCAGCGTATTAAATTTCTTTTTTATACGGCAAAAGGTCTTTAGTCCCAACACTGACTTATAAATACCTTTCCAATTTTTGTAAAGCTCCTACAATAAATTAATGTAAGTATTAATAATTAATTATAACATAATTATGAAGAGCTTTAGTACACTTTATACATATATCATCATCATCATCAACCATTTTCAATCCACTGCAGGATGGAAGTGTCTCTGTTATCACACAGACACATAGTATGGTTACAGAAATTCAGTGGGAGCAGCCTTAAGCTCACCAAGTTGGCCAGAGGGCTTGTCAAGCTGGACTTACAGTTTAACGAGGATTCCGAACTTCAGTCACCACAGCCGAAGTCATTCCGCCAAGACAGGATTCATTGTATCACCCTCTTGCAGAGTGACTCCTAGCACAGCTCCCTCGAAGCAGCGCCCTGCCAGTTGCCAGTATTCTTGGTAGAGGGCGGCTGTGGGACATATTATATATATAATGTGTGTGTGATAGGGCATCGTTGACAATAAAGCTTAAAACTCATATATTTGGTTAGGGGCCACTTCATTTATGTTAGTAGCCACTTTCGTGTGGCAACAAAATCCTATATAATTTTTCTGTATATCAAATAAACATGATTTTATAAATAAAAAATAACTTCGACTAACTAGTCTTGCATCTTTTATATCCCTAAATGTTTTGTTCTAATTATTATCTTCATTCTATTAATATAATGAAAGATAAATCACAGGAATATATATATATACTTATCTAAAAAAAATGGTCAGTTTAAATCTTTACACATACTTAAAAATTATACTAATTATAAAAAATTCCGGTAACACTTATATAAATGTCTGAAGATTAAGAGGACGAAACCATGTTTTATTTATTTTTCACACTTTTAATTAGTGATTAAAATTTGGTCGCATGCATTTCACTGAACCTGACCACCACAAATTAATTGCAAGTACGGAATCAAAGTGTTCAGTTGAAACTTTTGCATGTTTCACTACCAGTTTATATTCTGCAAGTTTGCATTGTGGAAACAATGAAGTTGCGAGTATGATGGTAACTGAAGGCATATTTTTAATCGCTATTCCTCCATATTTAGTCACCCTTCAACTGGTATCGACAGCGAATTTTAACCTTTAGTTGACAAATAATAAAAATACGTTTAATTTTATCAATCACTAAACTAATGGAATCTTATAGCATATTATATTTTATTCGGACTAACATCATTAAATTCCAGTATGCTGATTTTTATTAACATATTAAGGGATAGAAGCAAGAATTACACAAACCTTATTGGTGCAGTTAGTTTATATAAACATTTAAAAACATTGCTACTGTTCTCATTTTAAAGATACCATCCCTAAGATTCTGATAGCTGTGGCATATACTCCATTCCATGCCAGTGTGGTCCAATTTATATTGGCCAAATATGAAGAGCACTGCACCTTAGGTTAAAAGAACATGAAGCCTGTATCAGAAAATAGGAATTTCATAAATCGGCTTTATTGAACCACTCATGGGAATTCGTTCTTATATTATTATGTTCTTATTCTCTAAAGTTCTTATTTTCCAGTACACAGATTATTAAAAAACAAAGTCAACACTCGACACAGTTGTTTCCAACCTGGGGTTCGCCGCAACTATTTTTAGTTGCAATTATTTTTATAAAGAATTTCATACCAAATGTTTCCAACGCTTTTATATTTCAACATGGCTATACACACTATGGTGGGCCGATTTTTTTCTTTAAAATTCGCTATATCATGGGTAACTTGCTCCTAGTCAATACAAACAAACTAAAACAAAAATTAAAAATCAGTTAATATCTTCCACTCGTGCATTGCCTTCGAAATTTACAAATTTTCAATGTTGAGAGGGAAAAAAAAAATTTTTTTTTATTCATTATACCACAGAAAACTAATAAATCGTGGAATATGAACGATTTTATCATGAAATTAAAGAATCTTGATTTACAAAGGTTCTTTTTTCTCAAAATATTAAAAGTTTATGAATTTTTGCAAATTTCGAAGGTGATATGCTTATTATATTTAAAATTGGGTACCAACCAATTTTAAATGTTTTCCTTTATTTTGTTCGTATTGACTAGGAATAAGTTTTCCGCGATATAGCGAATCAAAAAAAAAGTTTGTTTTTGGTCCATCCTACTATGCACATTGCAATATTCTACTAATCGTTGTTAACTTTATATCTATAATATACATTAATATATATAATTAATATATAATATAATTTTGTATTTAATGTGTTTTCTTTACTCTGTTAAAAATGCTTTTATTATGCAAATGTGGCTATAGCCTACAGGAGGGGTGTCGCAGAACCTTCAGTTATTATAAAAGGGGGTCGCGGATTACTTGGCTACTATAAAAGTGGGTCGCGGCTTGAAAAAGTTGGGAACCACTGGTCTACCAGAAGCTCATGGGATTTTTTCCAAACCTTGAACTGAAAATGCTCAACTGATGTCATGTGGGATATTTTTCCAGATAAAGTTTCCCCAAGGAGTTTTTTGAGTGTAAAATTTCCTCAAAAAAGATGGGGTGGGAGATCCCCAGCAAGGGAGCATATAGACTTAGGACTTTTCTCTTTTCTCGCTCTATCTGCACACGATAAAGGATGCAGCTGACTCCAAAAACATGATTTTTCAAAGCTTACATCAGGCTAACGAAATACGAGTTATTGCATTTCCTGATGAAACCTCTCGATGCAACTTTCAAGATGTATACAAAGTTTGAAATAAAATATTAAAAAATACAAATGGATAATTCGGTTTGTTTGCATTTCAGATCGCCATGCCGTAGAGAAGAGGTTGAGTGTCCTTTCCAACAGTGGATATGCTTACGCTTACGAATCACAGTGAAATTTCCTGGACATCTGTCAGTTGGGACTTTCAGACCACATGAACATCAAATGTGGATTTGAAGAAGAATTCCCGTTGTATTCCTAATTTTTCTTTCCATTTCATCTAACTTTTAGCTACTTTTTTCTCTTCGAAACCAAATTTTTTACTATGAACATAAAATGGCAAAATTGACAGCTTTTATATATAATAAAATTCCTAAAAATGTTATGAGTATCTCCTTTAAAAAAAGATTTGCAAGCTTTTCATTTCTATGTTCTAAACGTTTTTTTCAAGCAAATGTTTTATTTTTTTTAAATTTCTTTATTAAGTAGTCTTTGTTTCATTGTTATGTGTGGTTATTGCATAAATAAAAACGAAAGTACAGTGCTCTGAAATACTAGTTTTGTATGGGTCCTTCGTGAACACCATAATGATGTAATTGGGGATGGCTCACTCCATATTTTGTAACGTTTTTTTCCATAGCCTTTTACGTTGTTTCTGTTCATTTAGTATTTGTCAAAGAGGTACTGCTTTTTTCTCCTGTAATATGGTACCATTTATAAAATGGTTTTATACTCGCCCATGGTTTTAAAAAATTGTTAATTTAGTCGTAAATTTTTGTTAAACTTACATGCATGAAAAAGTTGTGGAAATTCAGAAAATTTCCACAATTTTCATAATATACTGTGGTTTTAGTATATAAAAATGTTTATATATACTCTAACATACATGTCTTTGTAACGTGTACTCAGTTATTATATATAACATTTATTTACAAAAATTATTCATCTCTGATATAATCAAGAGTGTTTCAAGTTTTTTTTATTATTGTCATTATAGTGGAATTCCAATGATCTGGAACAAATGCGATTGAGAGAGGTTTGTATAATTGATTGTAATAATATTATGAAGAGTGGTCACCCACCAGAGGGTCAGGTGATCTGGATTAGTAGCGGACAACTAAAGGTTGGGTGCCACTTTCAGGCTTTTATGTTGCCAGTATGTCACTTTAAACAATCCATTCACTTAAATAATTAGGCTTATATCAGGTTTAATTAAAAACACAATTCAGTTACCTAAAGTTTAAATTTACATAAATACAGTTTAATATGAATTGGAATTTCGTTTTTTACAATTGTTTAGTTATGGAAGGTTCTTAAGAAGTTTTTCCAAACTGATTCATTGCCATCAAATCAGAAACAGATTGTCTCAACAGGCGACAGTTATGTGCTGCCATCTATTGTGTGGAGAACGAAAAAAAAAATTATTCTGGGTTGTGAAAAAGAGATGTTTGTAGCAAGCGGAAAAATAGTTATTCTCGCCTATTGCACAGTATATCACTCATTTATTCATACATAAAGTTTATTGCGATCATATCGATTTCCGAGTGTATGACTAATACAGGTCTGTAACTCACAATATAAACATAATTTATAACACTGCAGTGCAGCTTTTTTTTTTACTTACGGTTTCCTGGATATTCAGGTTTGCTTTTAAACATGCAAGCAAGATACTAAATTAGTCGAGTAAGTATCAGTCATTTTTCAACGATATCTTTAACCATATTCATTACCAGAGTTTAAGCTTCGTCATGTTTTTTTTGTTTTTTTTCAAATTCTGCGAAAGGATATTTTATATTTAAAACAAATTACACACAAACGCAGTTTAATTTGAGCAGGAGAAACATTTTACAATACAAAATTTTCAAAATTATCGCAAGTATTTACAGTAGAAAAAGAGAACTAAAAGAAATTTAAAAATGCTAAAATTTTATTTCAACGTTTTAGCTAAAATGCTAAAGGGGGAAAAAAATCCAGGTTAAACTCTGTTCATTACTGAAAACGTTATTTCACATGCATGGGTTGAGCCAAATTTGCAATGGTACCTTTACACCGATTTGTGTTGAGTCAAAAAATCAAGAACCGGTAAAAATTTCATAATATGTCACCGTATAATGTGTATTCTGAAACGGTATTAGAGTTCATCATGCCACACAATAAACCTATGTGTGCCACTAAGCGGTATGCAAGCCAGGGTTTGTTGACCATTACCATCTGGATAAAAAAATTTCACCTCCTCTGGTTAACTGGATTAAACCGGATAATCAGAGTCCAGATAATTTGAATTCTGCTGTATGTATTGTTGACTTTTGTAACGCAAAGAATTTCACAGGTTACATTTCTCATTTAACTTTAGTGTTGTGTTGTCAAGTCATTCATTGTTTTCAGTGCTATAGTTTTTAATATGGTCATTAAATATAATGATATGCTTTCAATATGTTTATTTAATTTCAATGTTGTTCTTTAAATATAATCATTAATTTTAGTGTTATTTTTTTTTTTCAATATGTTGTTTGAATTTAGCATTTTGTTTTGCTCTTTGATTTCAGTCATGTTTTCAATGTAATCATTGATTTTGGTGTTTTGCTTTCGTTGTGCTCATTTATTTCAATGTCATGCTTTCAATATGTTCACCAATTTCAATATCATGTTTTCGATATATTCTTTTAATGCTTTATTTTGGACATATTCATTCACTTAAATGTTATTTCAGTGTACTCGTTGATTTTAATACTATTTAAATTGCTAAAGTTTAGCCCAAACTTAATTATCAATTAATTAAACGAACTACTTTAAAGATTTTGAATGCATTTAAGCTTCTGTACACGAATGCAATGCTGATCTTGCTCAATGGGGTTGCCTTTGAAACTTCCCACTAGTTTTTTAATTATATGTTTATCACCATGAATTTAACATTTAATAGGCCAAGTTCCATTAATTATAAGTGCCGTGAAATTACGGTAAAATTCCAATTATCCAAATTGAATGGGAGAAAGACAGGCCAGAAATAATTAGGTGTAGCATTGTTACAAAGGATTGTTGTCTTAATTACCAGAAAACTTCAGATAGAGGATGAAGTCCTGAATAATGGAATGATCAAGATAATCGGAATTTAGTTAATTGTGTGATCTGAGTAATTCGAATTTGGTTGGAATTGGATAAGCTGCATAATTAGATTATCCGATGATCGGTTTGAAAAATTGGAACTCTGCTGTATAGAGTGTCTTAGATATAAATATTAACAGCAGAATGTCATTTCTTCTACTACAGATAACACAGACTTGATTTGTTTTTTTATTTCATACAATTTTATGCTCTACTTTTTTAAAAGGAAAACGTTTTTAAAGTGGAAAGAACAAATTTAAATATTTTAGTTCCAAATTTTATTTTTAATATATTTCTATTTACGATGTTCCAGGGATGAATATCGTTATATTTTTATGGATTGCTGGGGAGTTGTTAAAAGTCAACGTAGCATTAAAAGTATTGATGTTAATATAATAGGGTAAATAATTATCACACATGTATATGATGCATTAGTACATATTAACATTTTGATCGACTAGTCCATATCTGCATAATTAATGCATTAATACGACTTGTCCAGGTTCCCATACTCCTGGAAAACGTAGGAGTGTCAAAAAATGTGAAATCATTCCCAAATGCTGGGGGTGGGGGGGTAATATTTTTCTAGGTCAGACCTGGAAAGTCAAGGAAAACCGTAACTTCTGTTTTGAATAGCTAAAATTTCCCACAAACGTGACTTTGTTTTCCCCGTAACTGAAGTTCAATTGAAAGTTTTGTTTGTGAGAATGGTCAAGGAATTTATTCCGCAATGTAAGTAGAAACCTTGTATATTTAAACACTATGCCATGAATATTAGTGAATAAATTAATATTATTCTTTTGATGTTAACTTTTCATTAACATTAATAGAATGAAGAAAAAATTAATCCACTAGTAAAATATATTTTAATATTTTTCATTGTTAACAATTAGCAGGTCAATAACCAATTACGCCAATTCATATTGTTGGCGATTAACAAATTTATTGCGAATGATGCCAATTAGCATCGTTGGTTAAACTGCTGTAATCGCCCTCCCCTTTTTTTTTTCTTTTTTTTTACCGTCATTTGGGGTTACTTTACTTAGGTCACTTTTCAATTTAAAACATCTGCCAATTCAACATCATTTACTTTAGAGATTAACTAGTTATTATAAAACTTGGGTCTACAGTTACACTCTATGTTCAGATGTATGAAAGTCTTCTACAACATGTATGTTAAAGACAAAAAATAAATAAATAAAACATGGTGGCTTAAGTTACCCTTCAATATGGGGTAATTAAAGCCAGCAGAAGAATTCAATGTTTGACTTAGGTTAGTTGATGATGGGGTATCAAAATCCATATAAAGGGCTAAAATAAATGTACATATACTGCTCAAGATATTTATTAGTAAAAATGAAAGTAAAAAGTAAATTTTTTTACATTTTAGTGTTTCGGATGTTTAATTTACACTAAAAAAGTTCAAGATGTTTAATTTAACATGTGTTGCCAAAATCGGTGTTCGAAATTTACCCAGCACCCATCATAATGGCTTTAGTTACCCCAGTAGCTTAACTCCCAATGGCGGTAACAGAATTGTGAAAATTTTTAATGTTTCATCCATATTTCATAAACATCAATTTTTTAATTGTTATGTATATTATTGATACAATTAATTGTGTATATAATTATGTTAATATTAATGAGCATTATTGTAATTAGTTATTTATAACATCAACGGGCATTAATTAAAACAGAAAGCAACCTTGCAGTTGTTTATGTTGACTCAGACAACCCACTCTACTGTGACAACAATAATTCACCACGACAATGTATAAAATATAAAATGATCAACAAGCTTTTGTGCCATAATAGTGGAATTTGATGTTTTAACCACCAACTTGTTGACTCAGAACTTGTATATAACAAATGGATTTGACTGGAGGCAATAGCATTGTGAATACGTGTATCTTCTGTATTACCTTGGACTGCAAATACGTAGCATTTATTGGAAGTTTTGTTGCACATACTTGTATCATAATGTAGCATTCCATGAATGAGAGAGACTTTTTTTTTTAAATGTTTGTTTGACAGAGTTTCAAGTGAGAAGAACCTTCGGCTAATGTAATATATCGCCTCAACTCTTCTTCGTAAATTTTCTCCATTCGATATTTTTTATTGCTTGTGATATATGAAAAATAACTTAGTTAATAAATTTTGTGGTGAGTTTGTTGT
This sequence comes from Dysdera silvatica, assembly GCA_006491805.2. NCBI lineage: Eukaryota > Metazoa > Arthropoda > Arachnida > Araneae > Dysderidae > Dysdera > Dysdera silvatica. Next base: position 29,217,874 of record QLNU02015003.1, on the reverse strand, counting down.
AGGTATGTAGCTCTCGTGTCGTATGTATGTATTATTTATTTGGATGCGAGTTATTTATTTGTAATGGACCATACTATTAGCCTATCCCTTATCTAGAAGTAATGGTGATTACAATTGCTAGAACCATTACTCAAAATATACTTAGCATCTGCGTAGTTGCTGTGATTTCGAGATATTATTTTGCGTTGTATAGATTTTTGCAGGGAAAGTTCCGTTTTTTATACTATGGAGGAAGTTGTACCATGCTGGAAGCATTTGTATATATATATAAAAAGCGAGCACAGTAGCGAAAGAAAATACTGTAATATCCCTGGACAGGGAAAATACTGTAGCATATCCAAAATACTGTGAAATTTGCTTGCATTTGCGTAGCAAATCCAACTAATATATGTATATTAGTTTGTTTTTTAGATATTTTCACAGTATTCAATTAAAACATTCAAACTTTTGCTTGTGGTATGTGTAATAAAAATTTTAAAAATAGCTTTCTGTTACATTTTTCTATTTACAAGCACTGGCGAAGATTATAAATATTTGTACAGGGCATTCCACAAGGCTGGAAAATGCAAATCATGGTCATCAAAATTCCATAGGAACAAATTTATCAAGAGCACGATTTTCTGGTTCAATTAAAATAAGTTTTCCCCAATGCAAGAATACTAACCTGCTATATAGTCGATTAAATTAAGTTGTTAAGGCATTCAATATTTAAATTATTTTCTTAAATATGTAAGAATAGGTGTCGGAGTATCAAAACAATATGAAGTTTTACCAGGAGATTCCATAACAATATTTTAACACTGGCATGAAGTTCAAAATGTGACGTTTTAAGAGCCAACTGCTCCTTTTGTCAAATGAAGGCATTTTAGCCTTCACTTTACAAAGGAAGCTGTTGGCTTTCGAAATGTAGCGTTTTAAACCTTGCGAGAGTGTTGAAAAACTGTGGTTATGTGTTAAGGTATATTAATAAAGCTGTATATTTTACATTAAAAATTGCTTTGATTATGAATGAAAGTAATTTTTTTTTTAATCTACAATGCAGGAAATGTGGCTTTTTAAGTCACCGGACATATGCCACTTTAAATGATATCGAAATTTGAATGTCTTGGCAACAAGATCGTATTTGTCAGAAAACCGCAGGTCCTGGTGCAAAATAATATTAAATGATCTCGTACCATAAAAACGCACATGTGATTTATCAAATTACACTAAACAAAGGAGCGCCAAACTTCTTAGATCATCAACTCCTCCTGAAGTTTCTTGACCTTTTCTTGACCCCTCTATTTTACCATTATATATTTTTTATAGGTTATTAGTGTTTATTGTATGCATAATATAGTATATATTATTATATTGGTTTAATTATTAAGCCAATATGATAATATATACTACATTGAATATAGTAATAAACTTAATAATTGCATATAGCACAACCAAACGATTATATAATTTTATCAATCAATAACATATATATATAACTATTATATAGTCACTGTCTCCAACCCTAGAGGTCAAATTATGGTTTTAGTTTCTTTATCATTTGTAAGGAATTTCATACCAAATACTCAAACACTTTGAGATTTCAACATAGCCACGGTAAATATACTACTACTGCCTTTAACATTAGTCATACACAATTTATACATTATAATAATATATAATTAATATATTCTTATATTTGTGTTTTCCTCCATTACTGTTTACAAATGCTCGCGTAGATGGGGCGACATTCTGTTTGCTACTATAAAAATTTAAATTTACTGGCAACTATGAGCCCACGACAAAACACTGCTGTAGTACAAAATGTATCCCTTTTAACATAGAGTTAAATCCCATGCATATCTTGACTCAAGAAACATAATTATAATGCTCTCACTCTTAGTATCACTTAACCTTTTTACAATAAAAGCTATAAAAATAGGTAATGCAAATGTTAATATAGTCTAAATGCAATCACCAATAACTCAAAAGCTTCAAGTTGGTGATTGAAATGTATGCATAGTGATTGGATCGCGTTTTTGTCCCCGATGCTTGAATTTCAATCTACGGCTAAAAGTCATCTTACTCGTATGTCAAGACTATTCATTTGAAAACAAAATTACATGAAAAAGTGAAGGTAAATTTCTAGTTTAATATGATATAATAATATTTTCAAAATTTTAACACTCTCTCAAATACAAGGGGAAAAGAACGAGATAAGCACTTTTTTTAATGGCTTTTCACTTATAACTTTTTAAGCAGGAAAGTTACGAGGTGTCAAACTTGAAATTCATGTTCAGCACCCCAAAAAACATGAAGGAAGATAAAGAAAAAACTTCTCCAAAACTTTCCAGGCAGAAGCCTTTTTTGATCTTACTTGACTGGACTAAAAGTACAACCAACAGATTAGCTATAGTATCTCTTTCAAAAAGTAATTAATTGCAAATACAGTGGAACCTGATAAAGCTACCACCTGAATAAGGTGGTAGCTTTATATGGAGCTTTATATGGTGGAGCACTTTTTATAATAAAGAACTGGTAGGGACTTATTCATGCCTATATCAAAGTCTGTTGCGTATAGTGGACATCATTCTGTGGCAACCATTGCAGTCCAGTCCTGAAGGTGGTCACTTAAGCAGGTTCTTCTGTATTTGTTAACATTAATGTAGGTACTTGCAGGTATATCTTGCTCACATTGCCTCTCAAGTAGTGCATGCAACGGTCTCAGGCTAGAAAGGTTTCATCTTTTACACCATTAACCCTAGACTTGTAGATCTTTCGTATATGAGAGTAAATTCTCGTATAAATTACAACTACCATATAAACTTCATTTGAAATCCGGTCAAAATCAGTATTTCAATTATTTCAACTATTGTTGTTTCAATAAAAATAAAATTACCTTATTCCCGTCTTGTTTGGCGCCGAATTACCTTTGCTGTCTTTGTGCCATAAAACTACAACCAACCAACCAATATTACTTTACAAACATTTGAGCTTTCATTTTACACATTATAAGCTCCTCTTCCTCCTACAGCTACTACTTAGAGAATGCTGTTCAAGCAGAGGCATAATTTTTACAAACAATTACCTATTTAGGGTTAACCCAGTATCTAGATACTTGTTATCGGAGGGGGGGCTTAAAATTCGTAAAATTTTGATGTAATCTTATCAATATATTTAATAACACTAAATATATAAGCAGACTAATATATTTAAAATTAATAAATAAATTTCTTAACGTAAATTTTGCATTAAGAAATAAATTTTAGTATACCTCTCTATAATTTCCCCAATCCTTATTATAAAGTATATGAAGATTCAAACGTATATAAAAAAACACGTTATATACACAAAATCTACGGTAGAAAGCTATTTTGAATACATTTTTAACGTTAAAGAACAATTTCCATTGTCATGTACAATTTCGTACAAAACAAAAAATTTTAAATAAAAGTCTGCAATATTTGATTTTTGAGAGAAAAAAAATTTCCAGGGAGCACTGACTACATTTCCAGGTGTGGGGAGGGGCTCAGCCCCTATAGCCCCAGTCTAGCTATGAAATTAACATAGCTTGTTACTAAATCAGACACACACACACACACACACACACATTCAGTAGCGAAGAGTAATTTACGATAATCCTAGTCAGAATCAGAGAGGGAACAGCACATGTATAGTCTGTATTTGATAAGCACTCAGGTATGTAATGAAACGAATGTATAAATGTACAACTGCATAAAATGACTGATGTAGATAATTATATAAGCATTTAAAGGTGGACTAATTATGACAGATTTTAGTAAACTAGTTATGACTAATTATGGATGCTAAACTATTCTTGTCTGCAGAGATTACTAGTTTATGGCATGTTTGTAGGAAATTTTTTTTAAATCCTTTTGTCGTGTAGTTAACACGTTTGTAAATTAGTGCTGTTAATTTGGGTTTGGCTCCCAGCTAACGGACAGTGGTGTAGGGGTGGGGGCTTGAGCCGTCTTCCTACACCACTGTCTGGAAGGAGACTCAAGCCTCCCCCACTGAATATCAAAACATATTTTCTCTAAATCACATCCAGGGCTGTCCTGAAGAAAATTATTGAGAGTATGCGGTGCTGTCTTAATTAAAGAGTATTGTAATTGCGGGGTTACTGGGCTTGGTAACGTTAGCATGCCATGCTGACTGGCATTTGACTGGTCGTCTATCCAAGCCCAAGGTGGCAGTTGCCACTTTTATCAGTTTTTTATTCCTCTCCTGATCGTATACAGGATATTATTTTGAGACATGGTTTTTTTTGTCATTTGTTTCCATTCAAGTTTGTAAATGACTAGGAAAAAAAAGGCTGAACTTTGTTGAAAGTTGCCCAAAAACCAGCAAATACAAAAACGTTCTTGAGACCTTGAGAGTATGCGGTGCGTACCCTGTATTTTTCAAAATTTCTTGAGAGAATGCGGCACACACAGCATGCACCCTTTGGGGACAGTCCTGGCCCCATCACATAATTTTCTGTGAAGCCACTTGAGGCCCCCTCCCCATGAGTTTCGAATTGCTGCACAACTGACAACAGAGGTTCGGAACATCATAGGTCCCAGCACTAAAATGACCTTACCATGACACCATGAAACAAACATTTCTTGATGAATGTGAATAATGTTGAAACAGGTATTTCAGAAATAATAATGATTACAACACTTATTTTTACACATTGCTTTTAACGTATCCCAGGGCATTCGGGAAAAGAGAAATTTATTCAACCTGTATACGGTTATTGTTGATACATCTGTTTCAATATTATTCTAATGCGATTGAGATTTAGAAAACATTGACATGATTAGTTGGAAATGGAGGTAAGTAGAAAGCAATAACTTGTCACAAGGTTCTCCTCCACTCTAAGGAGATGTATTCAAAGGCAGATCCAGAAATTTTTTTGAGGGAGGGGAACGCAAAGCTTGTAAACCAATTTAGACCTAATCCGCGAAATTTGTTGCTATGTTTTGGTAAGTAATAATAAGTGCAAATTTGTTATAATATATGTGCTTTCAAGCACTAGTTTTTGTGCCTTTATAAAGTGGCATTGTTATTCGCAGGTTTAAGAAGTATTGTTTGTGTTATGTCACCAAGTTTCCTGTTAACTTCTGATGCAACATGATCCTAGTTGTCCTTGCATTATTAAAATCCAACCAACCAACCCACTAATTGCATTTTATTGACAAATTTTTGTGAAAAGTGGCATCTATTTTTCAGACCTTTTAAAAATTTTAGTTAATGTGAATACAGTGACGAATTAAATTCCTTCATATAAATTGCACGAGTCGAAATCATTTGGTTTTGAGATGCCATATGGATCAGGGTTATGTTTGGCGACTTACTGTTGATGGCATCTCTCCGAAATTGGCAACTAAACTTGTTCTGTTTACACCCAATTCAATAAAAGAGAAGGTTTTAACTATGAAAGCAAAAATTTCACTCCCTCCAAAATAGGGGCACATTTAGAGGTCATTTAAGGGGAGGCAATTAATAATTTAATTATTGAAAATGATACCTCATTGGACCTTTACCTTGTATCTTTTCAATGTTAAATTTTTATAAGAGGGGGGGGGTGATTATTCCTGCCTCCCATATCTCTTTGCCAATGCTTAGCCACCATATTCATTTTAAGCTGGAAATTTAATTATTATAGTTTAAGTGAATTTCTTATATTTATGTTTAGTATTAAACTGGAAAACAAAAATTTTTTATTTAGACCATATGAAGAGGGAAGGAAGTTGGGTAATATTTGGATTATATTTGAATGAGAATTGTTGATGCAACATAATTATAAAATATTGGACATTAAATTATAAATTAATTTATTTTATATGTGTCTTCAACAGAACATCTTAGAGCTGGGACTTGTAAAACAGTTTATAATAATTTTTAATTTAAGCCTCAACTTGGTCGGTTATTATATGCTTTGTAAATTGCTGCCTTTTAAGCAAAACAAACTAAATTTTCGTATTTTCCATGTTGTAATTATAATCAAGTTGTAATTCTGTGCTCCATTGTGAGTTGGACTCCGAGAACAAATGATGATGATGATGAATTGGTATTTTATAATAGATCATTTTCATTAGAGTTCGTTATTTATGTACATTTTTATTCATTTAGCGTTCGTTATTGATAATTTGTAAATATAGCACCTCTTCCTCTGTGCATTCTTGTAAGAATAGTTATATTAAAGTGTGTTGTGAATTCTGTGTCAATGATTTAGTGTGAAGTTCATCCTTCCCGTGGATGGCGACTGCATGTCTATTGTATATTTTGTTTGTGATTGTACACGAGTTTATAATAAAACTCTCTTTAGACTAACTATTTTTCATTATTTTTGTGTTTACTAATAAGCACTTACAAGAATATATTGTAAGCATTCATGTTAACACAATGAGTGTTTACAAGAATATATTTTAAGTATTCACTATCACTCACAGTATTTACAAAATGTAAATAAACGCTAACACACAATAAGTGTTCATGCGAATATATTGCAAATACAAGGATATGTAATGTGAGTAAAATTAAGAATGCAAAATCTATAGACCTACTTGTTTGTCTGAAAATTTACATGCTAGAACATTACTGTGATGTACATACACGATCAATGTTTAAAGACATTGTTACCTTTCTCAGGACCTTCTCTTTAGCCGTGAGAAGGGTAATCTTACTGTCATGATTTTAAACCTTGTGCCAGTGTCGAAATAACTGTTTGTTAAGGGTAATAATTGTTACTCATTCAAAAAGGCATTGTTTGAAAAAGTGGTTAGGGCACTCAGGCTCAACAAAAGGATCCTAGTTTGATTCCAGATCAGGTACGATGTCTCTTGTTTTCTTATAATCAAACAGCTGTAGCTTGAGCTCAAATGTGGGTGTCGAAGTTATTAACAATAATAAATTCCCTACGAAAACTCACCTCGATGGCTTTGTGTATGGCAATGTTTCTCAAACTGTGGTCCACGGTGGCTTATCAAGTGGTCTGCAGGGTCATCACCAAATTTCATGGAAAAAAAAAAATCTGAGTTAATGGCACCTTAAAACCCCAGGCAGTAGTTAAGTTGCTGAAGGGCTAAATTAAAGAGAAAAAGGTAGGCTGTTTCATTTTTTTTAGCGGAGCAGGGCAAGGGTGGCTATTTAAATTTCAATCAGCAGAAGATTTACATATGTAATATGACAGCGAGTGCATTTGGAAAAGATGATCGTGTGACAGCTGAATCTAGAAGCAGCAAAAGGGTTCAAACTCCGCTACAGAAAGTGAGAGTTAGTGCAGCAATTTGAGGTGTTTTGTGCTATAACCGCAGGAAAGGAGTTGTTTTAGGTAGATTTGGCAACCAACGTATTTTAAGAACATGATTGAAGATTTTAGCGGTGTTCTTCCAAAAGATATTGTTCTTTAACATAAAAACAAAAGCTTTAAATTTACCACAAAAGAAGTTAAAATTAACTAAAAATTGTATATCACTTGATGAATAGATCTCTTTTTGCCGTATCTCTTACACATGTATATAAAAGCATGCCAATAAATCACATAAATCAAGGGTTACTTTTATTACGCCTTTCCTTGAGAGAGGCGGGGTTGTTCGGCAAGTTGATGGCTTAAGTAGGGTTTAATATTATTAACCATAGTTGGCAACCATACTTCAGGCAATATATTTTTCTAATGAGGGGAGAAATTCCCTCATTATCATTCCGTGGTCCGTGATAAATAAAGGAATGCTTAAAGTGGTACGTGAGCGGCCAAAGTTTGAGAAACACTGGTATATGGACTATTATTTCGTACTCGTGTGAGCCCTAACAAGGATAATAATAATACCCCACAATTATTAATTTGTAATATAGCTCGGTGATTATTGCACTTCTCACTTTTTATTTTGTCGTACAGTCCAATTTGCTAAGATAAAATTAATTTATTTTACGGGAATAAAAAAAAATGCTTGCATTTTGGGGATCAAGCTCAGCACCCTATAATGAGAAATCTCAACTGTCAGCGACAATTCCACACAGTGGCGTAGGAAAAGGAGGGGCTCGAGGCTTGTCTCTCCCATTCATGGACATCCATATGAGTACCTCTAGAGGGCTGAAAATTATTACCTTAATTATTACCTAATTATTACCAAGAACTTTAATGAATGTACAATATACCAAAATACTACAAAAATAATTGATATTGCTTGACAATTAGTAATGAGCTAAAAAGTACCTTATTTTAAAATGTGACTGTAAAACTTTTGAAAGTAAATGCGTAGCAGGTTCGGGCAAATCAAATTTTTAAACGGCTAGGGAGGGCTTGAGCCTCCATATGAGCACCCATGCCCCCCCCCACCACCATATTGAATATCAAAACACCAAGGCTGTGTCACTTAATTTTCTAAAATGCCACTTGAGACCCCCCTCCGACACGAAGTTTGAATTGCTACATTACTGATTCCACAGCAATTTTTATCTAGTTATCGCATATTCTGCTATCCTCTTATTGCAGATGGATTCATATGCAAGTCTAAAGTTTTCAAAATAAAAGTTTTCATTCCCGGAATTGAACTAAGAGCTAACCTGCTTTTGGCAATAATTGATAATTCCTGAACGATTTTTCTGTTATGACACTTTCTGAAAGTGTGACTCTCATATTCCCGGCAGCGAACTTAGCACCATATGTTGTGAAGGAAGTAACACTTCCGGAGATGATCCTTAAGCTGTTTTACGTTTATTACCTGTTTGGTGTGTGCCATCTTTTTACAGCAGATCGTTTTATTTAACAAGATAAAACCAAATTATTTAGCGAAAGACATCTGCATTTATATAAATCGAACACTACGCAGATTAAATCAATCAACGTTTATTGGCGTAGTGATACCGGGTAGAGCCTCCGCCCGGCAAGTGGAAGGTCGTGGGTTCAGGTCCCACCGAAGGCAGAAATATTTATTTTCTTTCGAACGTTTCACCATCTAATCACGCCATACCATCGGCGTTGGTATCACTACGCCAATAAACGTTGATTGATATTGTTGTTTGAGACATATGCATATTTTCATTTCTGGAATCAAACTCAGGACCATGTTTGGTTATAAAACTCAACATTCAACGATAATCGATGATTTCTAAAGTTTTGTTTATTGCACATTCTGCTTTCTTGTTACGGTAAATAATTTCATTCATCAGGGCAAAACTTGAAAAAAAAAAAAAAAAGATGACTTGCGTATTCTTGGAGATGAACTCAGGAATAGGGTGCCCAACTTTTGCCGTGTGAATTTAAGAGAGTAGTAGTTGGTTGTTTGCAGTTTTATGGCTCAAGAACTACAATGGTCATGCTGTGCTGGAACCTACAATTTTCCAAGGAATCTGAACCTCTTAAGGTCTAGGGAACCAAACCCTGGACTATGGTGAGTAGTGTAATCTTTATGAGATCTCTGAGTAAGCGTTCTTTGCACCATTGGGAGTCGAATCTGAGTTAATGGCACACTGGGCCACCCCAGAGCAGTAGTAGTCGTTGCTGCAAGGGCTAAATTAAAGATTAAGGAAGGTAGCAAATTTTCAGTTTTTTTTAGCGGAGCAGGGCAGCATCACTCTAGCAAATGTTCATGAAATGGATAGTATTAAACAAAACAATTTACACTTATGTAATATTGTCAAATGTCACATATTATTGAAAAAAAGGGAGTGACAACATACATATCACAGTGCAGAATACAAATTTACATGCAAATGAAAATAAGTGCAACATTTTAGGCTTAGTATAATTTAACAAAAAAAAAACAAACATAGTTTGTCGACTGACCTTAGCCATCTCTTATCAAGACTACACAACACATATGTAACCTTGATGAAGGGATAGCCAAATTTTATCCAATACATACATTGATTTTTGTTAAATAAATTATACTACACTTAAAATGTTGGACTTTCTTCATCCATTTTGCACAGTGATATGTTGTAACATTGATTCTAAATTTACATGAGTGTTGTGTTGTTGTTTTTTTTTCACAGTTCTAACTTATATGTATTTGCTCACTGATACTGCAGAACTAAGCACTTTTTTTTTTTTTTTTTAAAAGACAAATTGCTACAGCAGTTATATTCACAGTTGTTTGATGGTTAATGGAATATATGGGAGAAATTGAATATCAATATGGAAGCCGACAGAATCTGAAAAAAATAGCTGAAATATGGGAGAGTGGATCACCCTATTCAGGACAATACGTTGGAGGAGGATGCAAGGGGTGTGGAGTTGGGGGGGGAGGAGGTGGCCACCAAAGGCGGCTCTGTAATCCCAGCGACAATATGCTACATAGTCCTGCCAAATAATTCAGTTTATGATTTTGCCCATCTATTATTACATACGAGAAATCTTGTTCAGCGATTGGGTCATTGTCATACAATTTGGCACACCGCCAGAAAATTTTGCCAGGGCGGGGCAAGTACTATCGGGGGTTCTGGGATGGGGGTATGACATTTTAAAAAAATTAAGGCCCAGAAAATGGATTTTTAACATATTTGTACACTAAAAGGAAGATTATGGATGTATACCAGTAACCAGATTGGATGAAGAAATAAGGAAGCAATCAAAATTCAGTGCCATGGCCATGAACTATTTATTTAACGAACACAATACAAACTACTTACTACACATTCTTTTTACTTAAACAAAAACTGAGTTCTCCTTTTTTCCATGGCAAACAAGTCGATGGATTTTTGTATAAGTTCTTCTTTTGTTTTCTTAATAAAATCGCTATGAACTGACAACAAGCACAGTCCACTAAGTTTGGAAATCGCCACTGAGCTTCGTACCCAAATCTTTACTCGTCTCAAAATGCAGAAACCAGTAAAAGTTTTGTCAGCTGTCAATAAGTATAGTCTTAAACTTGATTACAACAAAATGTAAGGCACAGAATTTTAGAATAAAGAATATATATTAAATATATATATTATATTAAAGAAGCAAAAATAGAATAGGTACCTAAAACTTTCAATCGTGCACGTTGTTGGAGGCAGGCTAATTGCTACCTGGATTGCTTTGTTGACATTGGGTAAGAAGAAGGCATGATTGTTGTTTAGCAGCTCTACTAAGCAGATCTTGCTCAAAGTTTCAGCACTCGTATTGTCACGAGTCCAGAGAGTGTACCATAAGAGTCTTTCTGCCATAAAGTTGTTTAGAAGAATGCTATAACTAGCAAATATAACCTCCAAGGAGTGCTCATACTGTTTTCTTGTCAGTGTTCTTATATTTTTTGGGTAGAGATTAAAAAGTTCGAATGATGCCTGGTTTTTCTTGGAAAATCTCTTACTTAAAGCTTGAATAAAGGAGTCCAAATAGGGTATGAAAACAGATCTTCTGTAGTAGTCTCCTATATTTTCTGTGGGTACAATAGAACGGTGACATTGTCTTTTGGTCACAGAAGGTCTAGTCAATGTGAGCCCTAAATCTTCAGCTGTCTTTTCAACGTTTTTCTTCATAACTTGGAATTCATTTTCTTCAATTTTCCTGTCAGCATCAAACACATTAACAACCTGTCAATGTGCTTTGCAACTGCCATTAAGTCAACTTCTACATCTTATAATATCTCAGCTACTATTTCTAGTTTTACCGAGTATTTGGCTATAATTTCCAAACACACAATAAAAATGGCTGACATCACTGCAGAATAAAGTTGAAATGCTCTCTGTTTCATTCATTTGAAAGTGTGTGAAGTCCAGGGGACGGCCATCCAGGGCCCCGTTTGGATGGGGGAGCCAAACTGAAGTCAAGTTAAAATTTTTTTTAATTGACTCAACCGTAGAAAAGAGCCAAGTTTAGAAAAATTCACAGAGGCATATTTAGAGAAATTCTTTCAGAGACTTTTGGCCACTTCCATAGGGCATATGGCTCACTGCGCATCTGTGAAAATCTCCCATTTTTGATGGAGAAATGGGGGGGGAGGGACGTCAAAAGGCAATTCGTGCTATACCGCCCGGGTTCAAAATCAACCTCTAGCCGTCCCTGGTGAAGTGAGTACGTCCTTCAACAATTTCAATGAACTTTTGGTGAAACTTCCTGATCGATTTATATTTTTCTGTCCATCTTGTTTCACACAACTTTTGTAAAGACCCTACAACTGCCCTTTTTGTGAATTTTCTTTAAAAAATTTAGTGACTTCTTTAACAGTTACTATGGTGTTTCTAATCTGTGGTACCTCACTTAAATCGTTGATCACCAAATTAAGTCTGTGGCTGGCACAGTGAAAATAGTCAGCCATACAGAATATTTCATGGATTCTTTTGTACGCACTGCTGATTTCTCTAGCCATCGTAACCTTAACCAACAGCTAGTTCTAAGTTTAATCCCCAGTTCGTCAATGTATCAGTAATAGCAGTTGCAATGGTTTCAGCATCAAGTCCATGTTGAAGGAGCGTAAAACTAAGAAACTCTTCTTTTATGATTTTGTCTTTCCTGCCATAAAACCTAACGCCAAGTGGTAGTTGCTCGATATGACTAATATCCGTCGTTTCATATGCCATAATAGAAAATATTTCTTTGTCCTTAATTTTGTGTACAAGATCATTTCTAAGTACTGTAGCGCATGTGTCTATGAATCTCATTTTGTACTTCATGAGATATGTACATTGCATTTCTTGGAGCAGTTCTCAAATGCTCTTCTAAAACTTTGTCACCGGATTCCTCTCTAAAGTGAAGGAGATCATTGAAAACAACATGCTCATCAGTTTTACCCCTTAGTGGCAAATCATGAGTAGCACTAAATACTACTGTTGAAATGATAGATTCCAGTTTGGCCCTGTTCTTCTGAATAAGACTTTTAACTTGATCGTTGATTTGGGACTCTACACTTTCTCATTTTTCGTGACAGACAAAAAACTGCCAGCTTTTTCTGATGATTCGCAATGCCACTCAGATGCCATGTGCGATTTAGCATACTCATGAAACTTCTTGAAATTAGTCAAAGGATGGGTTATAAACCCGCCTAGTAAACTACCTCTTGATACATGGGGTCTATAAAGTACTTAAGTTTTAAAAAACGCCCCTTTATGATCTTTGCCTTTGGAATATTCAATCCACTCATAAATGTCAAACCACTCATAAAGAAAAGGTCTCTTTCCTTCAAGAGTGTCCACTTTAAAGTTGTAACTGTTTTCTGGTTTCCGTGGATTTTGTAAGAGTATTTTGTTCAGACATTCAAACTGCACGTTTTTTTGTGTCGACATTATACCCAATATCTGATATATAGTTTACAGAGCTAGAACTTTTTGGTGGGGGCCAGAGTTACCATTTTTACGAAGGCTAGACGGACCCGCTGCGATTTGGTTATCAAGGAGGTTGTGAGAGTTGACATTCAAATATAAACTTTCAGGCTCAACTGGATCATGCGATTGGTTTATAGAGTAACTATTTTTATCATCAGTTTTAAGTTGTTTAACAAAAACTCTTGTATGTCCATTTTAGAAGAATATGAAAAGAAAATTCCATTATTGCAATCAAAAAAGAGAGAAGAGGACATTAGATCGCTCATCACTGGGGGGGCTTACTACACCACAACCAATTTTTAAATAGTGTTGATTGCTGTTAATGAAGATCTTAAAACTATCTATTTATAATAGAAACTTGCCTGATTAAGAACACCTTAATATAAAACAGAACGCAAAACAAAAACTATTATTCATTCATTCACTGCAAGTGTATGGAAGGGGGGCAATTAAATCAGATCAGGTACCTCGATGGAAACTACCCTCCCTTGCTGCAGCCCTAATCATAGCAGAATGTATTTTAAATTAAGATCCGAAATTTTTAAACCATACCAGTCATGGGAGAGACAGGCGACATATAAAAAGAGTATGTTTCTATCAGATTTTCTTCCTCTCTAGCATTTCTCAACCACCACACAGGTCATATCAAACCTAAAGCACTTGAAGACGGAACTACTTGACCTGGCTTTGGTTAGGACTTCAGGAGCTCTTAAGCATTAACCACTGTGTCAGCCAACCCCTCACCATGTACTAAACACCAAATATTTTCGTCATATAGCCAAGGCTTGTTATATCATTTGTCCTTTTATTCTGAGACAACTTTTCAGCTTAAAATACAACAAATCCCACAAATACAGAAGTCCTATAAAGTGACTTTTTTACAAAACAAAAAGGAAACTATCAAGAGAAAATTATTTCTATAATTAACTATAATTTGCTTCATTTTAACATTTCAGGTGTCTTATTGTACCAGATAATCTGATAGCAAAATTTAATTATGCCTAAATCCTTTGAAAAATGCGTTGGTCATATGATTTAAAATTTTCGGAACCCCCAATAATTTTTAAACTCGGCGCCTATGTTCAAGAAACTTAACGAATGCAAACCCTCAGCCTATTATGTTTAATAACAAATTATTTTAGTTATATTGTTGAAGTTTCTGAAGTTCACAGACTCTTGGGCATTTGCGCACTCCAGTCTGAACTACAGTTCAGTTACATGTGGAAAAGCTTACTAGGACCTAAATATAGCTCAAGGGCTGCCACTGTAGGATGATTCATGTTTCCCTTACTGTTTCCACATTTTGCAAACATGTATGAATGTGATACTAAACAACTCATGAATACAAAGACTTTTGACATGGTGCTGGTTTTTCTGATATTTGTCCATCTTAAAACATGTACAAGCAGTAAAAATATTAGTTCTGTCATTCACCCAGGACCTGATTTTTAAGGCCCCCCCCATATTTCGTTTTTTTTCTTCAACGTTCAAAAAATTTTCCCAACAAATTCAAAAAAATTTTTTTACTTTGAATTAAAATTCTTTCAGAACTTCGTAACTTAAAATTGAGGATTTTATTATTTTATTTGTTGTACATGCTGGCACAGCAGACCATGGCTAAATTGTAGAAAAGGGAATACCCTGTTACAGAAACTATGCGACACATCATCATAAATATATATATATCCATGTGTGTTCAGAAAGGTAGGTCAGGGCACACAAGATTTCTATGGGCTCTGGACCCTAACTCAACTCTAGTTAGGCCCTGCTTTCACCCGTGTTTGTATTACAGGGAATACCTTTTAATAGATATAGCCTGTCTATCATGGGAACTCTTCTTGGACAATTTTTGGCGGCAGTTGACACAGAAACAACTTGCCCATTATAAGTAGGGATGAGTTCGGTGGAGATCTTATTTTTGGTGAATGTCGGTCGCAGGAAACGCTAAAAAATAGTTATATTATAAAGAGTATTTTACTTTTAAAACAAAAATATAGTTCGTTCACGAAAAGTAGTCCGATGGTACCGTTAGAAAATAAGGGGAGCTGACGTCACAAAGGGCATAGCCGATTACAGCAGAGGGGAGGGTGTCATTTCAGAACTGTTTTTTAGTGAACGTTTGTCTGCGCCAAAAACCAATTCTGAAATGTCGTCCTCCCCTCAGCTGTAATCGGCTAGGCCGTTTGTGACGTCAGCTCCCGTTATTTCTAACGGTATCACTGGACTTTCCATGAACGAATTATATATCACCAATTTGTTGTTAAATGCACCATTGTAAATGCATTTCTTCAAGAATCCCCTATTGAAAATGGGTTAGGCCCATTTCTATGGCAACAGAGAGGTGCAGACTTAGCCATGGAAGGAGTTCTTATTGTAGGTAGACAGTAACCATCTGTACTTATATGTGACTCAAGGTATAGTTAGGTATATGTGTTTGTCCTCACTAAGAAATGTTCCGGTAATGTGATTATAATGAAAATGATCGTTAATGAAAGTAAAAGACACAACTACTTTTATATGCACAAATTTTATATTTAATTGAATTCCAGTGGGTTTACAAATGTGAATTCGGTAAAACAAAAGCATGTTCAGTTTTTTACACATCAGCTTAAAAACAAATTTAAAAGAGGTCGATACGGGCTGCACAAGTATAAAAGAATACTAGGTGAATTGGTCCGGCTTATTATGAAATGCACTATCTTTCGAGCAAAGAATCCGTGATATAAAAGCCAAATGCATGCTCAGAAATTTGGCATAAAAATGTATATAAAATTAGAAGTCGGGGTGGGGGGGGATCATCTAAGTTTTTCTTCAATTTACAAATGCTCTTTTTTGAAAAGATACTTTTCACGTCGACAGACTTTTTCTTCCTGCATAACATCAACTGGTGGATGCATTTCTTGTACACAGGCCAACTCAGATGATCTATATTTCCATCATTCTTAAGTCTGTGAATTTTTAAGTATTGGATTATTATAGAACTTCAGTTACCCTACCGAGCATCTGGTCTCATTGCACATTTCTTAATAAGTGAATCAATTGGCAAGTGTGCATACTATTAGCGCTGATAACCATAGTTTAGTGTCCCTTTATAGTAATTAAAAATGGAATGTACAATGAATAAGAATTAAAGATATGCGAAGTCATTGAAAATATGATGCCAAACCAAATTTAATACTTGGAATTAAATTTACATAAACATCTATACAGAACATCCATTTTTTTTTTTATCACAACCTTATTCCGAAGACTTTTTGGTGGTCTCTACCTTGATAGAGACCACCAAATCTCTGATTTGTAGACATCTATTCAATCTCTTCTGCAGAACTTGACACACTTATCGAACATCAAGAACACAGAAATCTGTCTGATCTGATTATAGATTTGCTCAACGAACCACCGAAGTGGTTGATGTAAAACGCTACACAACCACACAACTCTCACGTTTTTTGCAGGGCAGATACAAATGCCTTGCCATTATGCAACTGTAAAGTTTGTTAAAACTTAAGTTAATCATGACGGACAATTAACTGGAAGTTCAGTAGAGATATTTTAGAATTTTAGTATTTTTCTAGTTTCAAAATCAAGCACTTTATTTTAAATGTCTCCAAGATTTAATACTGAATAGAGTTTAACCCCCTTAAGCATCGTTTGGTTTTCAAGAAAACCATTCAAGAAGTAACTATGTTTTTATTCAAGAAATTAAAATGTTAAGTTTGTAAATGAGATATAAGACGACAAATAAGTGAATAAATCAAGCTTTCGCACTATTCATTACATAGCCTGTAAATGCTTCTGCCTAGCAATATTGCAGGAGGTGACAAATATGGATCGATACAGCAATCCATTGTATTGACGGGAGCGACATGTAAAGAGTTAAGATCTCTAAAAATATTATATGACCTTTTTACGGTTGCAGTTTTGTGGAGCAAGGACAGCAAAGGTCATTCTGCACCAAATAAGGTGAAGGACCCATTGAAGATCTGACATTTAAGTCGAACCTCCAAGTTACATTCATATATGTAATGTTAAAAAGGATTTATGGCTTGGTTCATAAAATACAGATCTATGAACACACTGTCACAATTTTTCAACCACTGATTCGTACGATTATGTGAACAAAGGAAAAAATTCAAACTGATGCTGTATGGATCGGGTTTGAATAGGTAAAGTTTAAATTTAATTTAAAATTTTAATTAGGTTTTAATACAACTAAATATTTACATTTTTTGTTAGAGATAACTTTGGTTTGATGTAATACAAGGACCCTAGAAGTGTTTTTACATGAAACTAGGAAAATAAGGATCACTTTTTACATAAAAAAAGACCATTTTTTTGCTTTTACACAACAGGACCAATAAGGACTGATACAATAATTCATACATGATTTTTTTTTTAAATAATTGTCATTCAAAATCTAAATAGAGCTCCGTTTTCAAACTTTTTTAAATATTGGTCTTTTTTCATAGAGAGCAATTAAAAAAAAACCTATATTTTAAACTACACCCCACCCCCGAGAAAAAAAAAGTAAATTTAATAAACAAGAACTGAAAAATAAACAGTGCTGATTTTACTCAAAACAGAACCCAATTTATTAAAATGTGATACATATAAAAATTATGGAACAATTTTGTTAACTGACACAATAGCATTGTTAAAAGGAGATATGTTTCAAAGAAGAAATTTGATTCAAAGGTTGCAGAAGACGCTGCAATGATCTAATGGCCGCTAAAGTTAATGGTGATATTTTCACTTCCTAAAAAAAAAGTGAATTCCACTTTCCTTTAAAGCATGTAATAAAAAATTGAAAACAATTTTTGTTCCTATTGCAAAATCCTCATATTATACTTGCCCGCTTTCAAATATGTGTATCAATTAAATTACATACTGCACAATGTTATCTTCAGTAAATCCAAAAAAATTAAAATGCCAAATATTTTGCAAAACAAAAGCTGAAATATTAAAAACTTTCAATTTTAATAAATCAATTTATTTAAAAATTGTTTCGATCTTATCACTCCCTTATTCACAATTACATATTCAGAGGCCCCTGGGCTCAATCGTTTTTTGGGGTGCTTTCTACACTAACTTTTACATTTCGGGAATATGAAAAGTATATACAATAAATTTTACCAGTTCAAAACCATGGTTCAGTTAACACACTCATTAAGATGGCACTGTATATAGTTAACATCATATAATCAGACCAAACAAGATCCAAAAATTCTAGTACAGACAATATTAAAATATAATACATTTTAACCCAGCAAAATCGTCCAACTATGGACATTTTACGCAATAAACAGAAATTGTCCACCAGTTTGCACTAACATTGGAAATACGGTTGATTGCTGTGTTTGGTACGCCAGAATCTTTGCTGTCTAACAAAAATATTCTCAAGTACTTACTGGAATATAATCGAACATTTGTCCTATTTCTGGGAGTAAAAAAGCAATTTTTTTTTTTATAAATTTTATCAGTTGTACACCTTCGAAACCAGGGGTGATTATAAGTCCAAACCAGATTCCCTGAACATACCAGAAAATTCCCTGAAACGTTATGTAATATTTTTGGTAAAGACACTGATTTCCACAAGAATATAAAAAATTATAGGAAACAAAACAAAATTTTTATAATTTTTTAAAAAGAAATTCTGAAAGAGGCAAGTTGGAATTCATGGAAATCCTGGAACATAATCACCCCTGCTAAATGTAAAAAGTAGTATTTGACAATTTAATTTTGATATAATAGCATATCTGTTAACTTTTACTATTATTAAAAGTACGTTTTTTCTAGGCCACATGATGAAATAGACAGCAAGGTGGTTTTGACAATTACACAAAATGCAGCAATGCCACATTGTACAGAAAAAGTTGTACAAGTTTGAAGACCCAAGAACATTAAGAACCAAATGTACTATGTTTAGTGCAAATTGGTTAATTCCGCATTTTGTACACTGGTGCTCAAAATTAAATTTGCACTTGTTTCTTTAATTTTGACGGCCCACAGACAAAATTCAAAGAACAAGCATAATTTGCTTTCTTTCTTGTTTTAATTTTGAGTTCCAGTGTATCAAAATTCAAGCAACGAGCCTCGTTTGTCGCCTTAATGATCAGTACTGGTATAATTTCCTTATAAGGAAAATAAAATAAACTTTTCAACACATGAAAAACTTCAACGAAGAATTGGAAGAGAGGATTTTTAATATTGTTATCTACTTTGTTACAATTTTTTAATCCTATTGAAGTGACATATTCATATTCAGATGACATACGCAGGATTGACAATGCTGCATTCTTTTATCTGAGTGACATGGCTGAGACATGCAGCAATCAATACTGATGGCTCTTGAAATAATTTGAACATTTCTAGGCTCGCTATTAGTTTTGAAAAGTGTTTAAAAATTGCTCATGAGACTTATGGCTGATATCTTTGGTGAGAGTAAGGGGAATCTCCTGATGATGTGCAAATACAATACTATATTGATCAGCAACTTCTAATGTTCAGATTGATCTGTTTTGTGCTTTTCGTGATGCACAATGCATTATACAGGCTCATAGAGTAAAAAATGTAATGATAACTAACTTTTTTTTCTTTCTCTCTAAAAAGGCAATATGGACTGAAATTTTGACAAATGTTTTCTGAAACAATGATTTTTTTAAATTGGAACAGAACCTTTTTCGTTAAATTAAATACACTTTCACTACATTTAGAACACCATGGACAACGACCGTCTCTAACAATAGGTTAAAGAATCGATTTCCGAAAAAGGACAGAAGGAAGCCAAAAAGTACTGGCAAAGAGCCAATCACAAACAACCAAAAGACCCAGAGGTTCAGTGTTCAAGGACAAAATGTTGGAATAAACATAATTCGCTAAATCTACGTTGTTTTGTGCGACGACAGATGAAGAACCAAATGGAGGAACTAAACGTGCAAACGACGCTTTTTATGAAAAAATAAATACACATTTGATATGAAGCAAGAAGCAGCGAACATTTTCACGAGTCCAATTGACGTAATTTTTACCTTGGAGAAAGCAGTTCTTGCTTTTTCATGGAACATAAATCGAGAAAACAATATATGAAATAATTTTTCCAAGCACACGATTAAATAGCACGACACCAGACATTAACTATAAATAGTATAATATAAAATGGTTTGTACCTCAGAACTCTTCTGCACATGTAAAGGTACACCTGAATGTTTTTAGACAATATTGTTGCAATGGTGAAACTTCCATAGAAAATGTATACTTATGAAAATAGTCTACCTATGTCATTCTCCCAATTACTAATTGTAAACATATAATAACATGTGAACAATATAATGTTAATGTGTACACAATAGAATGTTCATGTATAAATACATAATGATAATATGGTAACATATGAAGATTCAAACTAAACAAAATAGAAATTAGACAAAGCAATGTTTCAAAATGTATCTGTCCATGGATCTTTATTTGCATTCAAGGCTTGTGATGGTAAATCACCAATGACCTAAGATTTATGATGGGTATCCATCACAGATCTGAGGTTTTGGTGGGCATCCATCAAGGATCTGAGGTTTGTAGCGGGCATCCGTCAAGGATCTGAGGTTTGTAGCGGGCATCCGTCAAGGATCTGAGGTTTGTAGTGGGCATCCGTCAAGGATCTGAGGTTTGTAGTGGGCATCCGTCAAGGATCTGAGGCTTGTAGTGGGCATCCGTCAAGGATCTGAGGCTTGTAGTGGGCATCCGTCAAGGATCTGAGGCTTGTAGTGGGCATCCATCAAGGATCTGAGGCTTGTAGTGGGCATCCGTCAAAGATCTGAGGTTTGCAGTGGGCATCCATCAAGGATGTGAGATTTGTGGTGGATGTTCACCAAGGATCTGAGGTTTGTTGAGGAATATTTCAGAGAAGTATAAAATTTGTATGGGTGATCCCATCAGGGGATCTCGGATTTATGGTGAATCCCCCCCTACTCCCTCCATTAAGGATTCTGAAGATTGTGACGGATTTAGTAACATTACAAAGATTTAAGACCAGCAATAAATCTAAGAAAATATAAAGTATTTGCAATGGATGCCCATCAGATCATTTGACATTTATACTCAATTCTGTACTTAAATTACATTCCTATAAACGCATATAACATTTTGTGTGACACATACAAATATTTGTATGTGATGGTCAGAATGAATAGCGAATGGTATTCCTCACAGTAAATACTTCCAGGATTTCAAAGGTCCATGAACGATCATTTGAAACATCTACTGAGATAAAGTGTTTGTTCAGTAAGATAATCTTTTAGTGAACCTATTCGTGGAAAAATGTAAAGTCCTGGGCTTGTAGAAGAAAGAAATGTAAAGAGTGGAATGAAGCAGTTCATATACATTCAAGAAGTCTCGGAACCAAAGGCGAAGATTCGGTTCCGGGCAAATAAATTACAACATACGGACAACAAATAAATAACCATTCTGTACATTAAGAACCATTCGCCACTACAGTACTATGATCGAAATATACCATATTCATGTATGTACATGTATCACAAATGTTATTTTCAAATGAAAGAAACAGTACACTCATACCATAAGCACATATCATCACAATGAACAAACATACTCTTTAGTGTATATACTATATGTGTGTAAATATATGCACATTGGAATACTTACATGAACAACACAAATTGCCCTGAAGCCAGTCAAGTCTCCATTTAAAGTATGCTTCAAAAGCATAGCGAATACAACCAGACGACTATGTCACTGAAATGCGAAAGTAATTGTTCCCAACCTCGCTGAATGGAGCTAAAAGTACAGGCTGTTTGTTCACAAAGGTATCGCTACGTTTAGTGCTTAGAAGGAATATTAGACATATTCCAAAACGGTGTAATGTCTAGGAGGGCAAGGGCTCAGCACTCAAATTTTGGTCATAACTGCTAAAATGTTGTACAATTAATAAACACGCCTTTTCCCCTCCTACAAACCTAGCTTATATACTTTTAGATATTAAAGATGAATCTGTCTGGAAATCTATATTCTATAATATGTAGATCGTATGTTAGTGTTCCAAAATTATAGGAGGTGGATTAATTGGAAGTGTGGCCCCACAGGGCCATGCTTTATGGGAATTTTACGATTTATAGTTGAATATCCCAAGGGAATAAGAATTTCGGGATCTAGTCCAACAGCAAAGTAATAATCTAAAGGAACTAGGAATTCTATGAATTGGAACATAAGAAAGTTTCAGACCTTAATGCTCAACCATTTCCCAAGACATTACAACACGTTTCTTTATTAATGACGTAAAATTTACCCTTTTAATTATTATTTAGTTTTTGTGACCTTCAAACCATAAATAGAGAAAAAAAAAAATTGGCATCTGGTTAATTTACAGAAGTGTAGTCGCATATGAATATTTAACTTTTCAAAAAAAAAAAAAGTTCCATTAAAAACAGCTAGACTCAATAAAAAAAATAGCTAGTTCCACAAAAAAATAACCAAATCTAGCTAAAAAAAATCCAGATTCATCTAAAAATAGCAAAATTATGTTTAAATATAGCCAGATCCATGGAAAAAAAAGTCAGAAAATGCAATGATCTCATATGAACTTGGGACTACAAACATGGCTTTAAACTTATAATCATGGACTGGATTTTTTTTTATGATTTTTCCAGATTTCCATAACCTTTTGGCTATTCCATGCTATAATAAAAATAGGCAATCAGAGAACACTACTTGAGCATAAATTTCATTTTATACACACTTAAATTTTTATGTGTTAATTTTGTGTAAAAATAACTGGAAGTGCACAAGTGAGATATGGTTGGGAACGTAACGCCTACCTATCCAGCTAGCGCTAGTTTTGTAGTGATCTGTACATGGTACTTGAAACAGAAAAATATGCAGAAAATGGAATGGTAGCAGATTTGAAAGAAAATGGTGGCATTCAAGCTCTTGTTTTTGATGGCTGGCGATCGAGTGCGGATTCAGATGAAATGGCACTTTGATGATATGTGTACAGATAATGGAACAAAAACAAGCTAGCTTTTAAATAACAAAAAGTTTTTGTCAATATCGAAACACACGGCTGAGGATAGAACATACACGTCACACACTTATCACATTTGTTGAACCTAAATTTGGGGGGGGGAGATTATAAAATAAATAAACCTCTAACAAAATGACTAACGACACAGCTGTGGATAAGATATGCTGAAACGAATCTGTTATTGTATTTACAAACAAAATGGGTGACTTGTTAAGTATTAAAAATGGCTGCCGTACAGCAGGTGACCCATGGGGAAAAAAATATAATACAAGATGCATTCCAAACATATCAATAACAATGGATGTGGTAATGCATCCGGTTTCCATTCAATGACTAGCTTTTGACGTAAACTACCATATAAGCGACAAAAAAATCATACATGATATAAAGGTCCTCCTTAGGTACGAGGCATAAACACATCCAACAGTATATTTGGATGCAGTGTGACTAAAAAAGAGAAAGGAACAGTCTTTCACAGTAAAAGAAAATTATCAAACAACGTACCGTGATGAGTTGTTGCAGAATTTTACACACTGGCCAATTCCCCCAAAACATTCAACATTCGGAATGGGATAGCTGGAAAGGTGTGACCTATGAGCATCCACATTCCAGCCAAACTTCAGTCTCTAAACACATTGTACAGGCTAGCAGGCTCGATTCTGAACTTTTTTTTTCTTTGGCTAAAGTAGCTTCTGTACCGGTGAGTGAATCCTCAGCTATCTCTAGTATTATTCCTGATGAAGGACTGCTGCTGATGCGTCCGAAAGCTTGAGTGATCTTTTTCATTGCTATTTTACCAGTGTTTAACCTTTTTATGTTATCTTTAGTATTGCCAAGTTAACGATTTCCTCCCCTATATCTGGTGATTTTTAAGGAACTACTATCAATAAGAGCTATGACCATGCACTTTTTTTTCCATAGGTTCCTTTAGTTTAAAAGTAATGTTCACAGGCTTGGCGACAAATGCACAGGAGTCAATAACCCGAATATAATTAGCTGGGAGAGGGGTCTACTAAATTGTTTAGAGGGGCTGTAAATTCTGTTCCCAGCTCCAGGAACAACTGAGATGTGTTTTGAAGCATTAAGCTTTAATGTGCACCCCTCAATAAAGGAACACCGTCTTCATCGCATTTTAAAGACCTATGGCTTCTCACCGCTTCTAAAGCCCAGATTCATACATTGTTAAGAACAAGGTTTCGTTTATTACAACAACTCTGTACAAGTACGTGATTTGACAACTGTCCACAAAATATGACTTTGGTATATGACTGGATTGTATACATAAAACTCTAATATAAGATAAATAAAAAAACTACGCTTAAAACAACATATAAAACAATTAGAATAAAAGTCGGATTTTTTTTAACAGCAGCCAGGTATCATTAAAATAAGACTTTTAACAACATCCTAGGCATAAAACAGGCATTTGAATTTGGTGTATAACATCATGACTAGTTTCAATATTATAGTTTTTCTTCAAGAGAGACTGAAGCGTTAAACGAAAGATTCGCATCAAATATATATATATATGCAGCTACCACCTCGCGTTTACGAGGCAAAAAAAGCAACTGTCTGTGATTGGAAACGCTGACCTTGTGTTAATGGTCAGCGAGTGATTTTGCATCAGTATGTGACAACATCTCGAGCATATTCTACCATCGTCTTAACGCAGGCTCATTGCAGTAAATGGAAACGCATCGAACTCGCGACAGCTGAATTCAATTGATAAAATGATTGACAAGAATCAGTATTTTCAGCATGGTATGGTCACCAATAATAAAAATTTTCATCACACCTGGTTGATAAAACTTTGCATCCAACTGCAGTGATAGAACTTTTTATCGAGATTGACCATATCATGGTATGAGAAATAGATAAGGCTACTAATTCCTCTTTCCCCCCCACCTCCGTTTTTCACTAGTTCATTTTTATTTCGTTTACTTAAACTTTTTGTGCCCATAATTACATGACGGGCCACTTGGGTTTGGGACAAATGGCTTAAAGGGACACTTGATCCACAATACACTCGGAATCAAATGCAGCCTGGTAAGCTCAAAAGTTGTGCTCATAGCTTAACACAGCAGGCTTATTTTATTGAAAGGTATGACAAACTCACAATTCAAAAAGTAGGGAGAAAATCAATTTCAAAATTTCCTCTACAATGTCCGTATTATTGTGGAATGTCAAACATCACAACTTACAAGGGTGGAGGAGTTACACATAGCTACACTTTTATGTATCATACACACATAAACACGATGTTATAGTTTGTAGCAATTAAAAAACATAATGGTGGGGTGGGGGGTAACAGCCATGTTAAACCTTCTGCATATGCCACTGACTAGGACACATAGTTTCCAAAGGAACCCAAACCTCTTTCACTTGGGGAATCAAACGCTGGTTTAGTAGAAAAAACAAACAGAAAGCGTTGGTTGTCTATGGGTATCAAATCCAAGGAATTGTCCAAGTAGCCAAGTGTGTTTCCATCATGCCATCAAATGGCCTTCGGATTATAATCGATGTTTCACTACATTGTGTCATTGAAGATTGGATTGCAATGAAACTTTTAATTGAAGATACATTGAGTATATCCATTCCACGGTTTGTTCCAAAACTGTACAGTTGGCTATCCGAGATGGGACTCTGACAAGTGACCTTCAAACGTGCGGGATCATGACACTCCAAGAACAACTGCCGCCATGAAGCCACAAAATCGAAATGTTTCAATGCCTTAATTAAAGCGGAAGAGTTAATGGTAAGTTAATTCTAATTAATAAACTTCCCGAAGAATGTTTTAACAATTATAAAAATCAGTATAGCCCTATCTATTGCTCATAATAAAGACTAATGAAGACATTAGTTGTCGATGGGTAATCGATAAGTTATTGATACATAATCGATGTTGCCTGTAGGGAATTAAATGATTTTGTCATGATGCCAGTTTCCAATTCTGCAACGGTTCCAAATTGACGGCATTTGCGCAAAATAGATTTTCAAAAGTAAAAGTATTAACAACAAATATTAAAGCTCAACATCAATGTGGTTGAAGAATATAGGGGTCCAACCAGTGCGGGACTGGCCAACAATCATCACACTGATTTTATTTTCTTGCTCGGCTGGGGAGGATTATCTCCACTTGTTCCCTCAACCATTGAGCTGAGGAATCGCACTTGGGGCTGGCCGATCAAGCTGGCCTGCAAGACACCAGCTTCTTTCAATCCGTTACTTATCGAGTTGCCACTATGGAATATGTCTTGGGATATGCTATGAGTGTCGCTAATAGTTCCGTTTTCCAAAAGGCTCCTGTTGCACACGCCTAAGTTCTTGGAATTCCAAAGTTGGTTAGCAGGTACATTATTTTCTAGGCCGATAAACTGTAAGAGCAGACACAAAAATCAATTGATTTAAACTCGTCCATATTTTTTTTTACGATATAAGGTTGGTTGTATTTTTATGACACAAGGACAACAGGGGTCATTCTGTACCTATGGTGCAAGGATGATTGACATCATGACGTTAGAGTGTAAATTTTTTGAAAAATTCAAACCTTTAGCTCCTATGGAATCAAAGCTTGGAATACAAACTGAATAAAAAAGAAAAACAAGTATTCAGTTGAAACGAGTATTTTTTTTTTTTTTTGAGAACAGGAAATCCAATCCCCAGGCTTTCCACACATTAAACAAATACAGTCTAACTACGATTTAACGACATCCTCGATTCAACGACTGTTTTTATTGGTCTGGAAACATTGAATCCAGTGTTATATTTTTCGCGATTTAACGTTTGCTTTCCTAGATTTAACGATAACTCTTCGTCATTGTCTTGTAGCTGTGAGTGGAATTTCAGTCAGAAAATTCACTTAATCAAGTTCACTCAATTGAAGCGAATGCTTATTTACAGAGCATAAAGAAGTATTTATTGCATTTTGATGTTAACAATGATCTTTTCGATACATTTAAAACAATTGAAAAAGCAAATACGAACTCCCAAAAGAAACTTCAACCATTTCTTTTTGAAGTAGTAATTACGTATATACCTTTGTCTTATATTTATTGAAATTAACACACTTTCTACAGAACACTGGCAAGAATTTTCATGATTTTCCTTCTCCGTAATTTCTTACTTCATGCCTGAACAATAGTGCATCCAGGAATTTTGCTTGGGGGAGGGCCAAAAACATAAAAAATATTTTTTTTTAATGTAATATTTGTTGCTTTTAAAATACTTTATATGAAAATCTTCGGCCCAAGCAAGAGCCCTGGATCTATCGCACCCCC
>QLNU02015003.1:29171352-29190228 GCA_006491805.2 Dysdera silvatica | reverse complement strand
TTAACCCTTTGCACTCGAGAGGCGACTCTCACTCACCACGTGATTCGATGCCATAACTCGAGAGGTCACCACTTGGTTTGACGCGGAAACTCGATGCGCGGCAATAACTATTTATGTTTAGTTTCTTTCGAATGGGTTCCTAAGCTCTTTGGGTACGATCTTATGAAGTGCAGAATGACATCCCTTCAAACAGAGACAAGATTTTCTTATCTCAAATTAGCCCGCGATCGCGGACCGGCGTTTGCCCTTGCGCGGGTCTTTTTTGACCCGGCGTTTGAACAGCTCTTACATTGTTTCTTCTCTATCGAGGAGTGACTTTTGTGTGTGTGTGTTGCACTGGAGATATCAGATTGTAGTCGGGTCTGCGGAGACCCAGACTTGGCTCTCGACGGTCAACCTTCCGAGATCAGTTCGAACTTGACAGTCGTGGCAAAAGGATTAGTACATTCAAAGTTTTTGAGACCTATAAGCATGGAACGTAGTAATGAAATAAGCTCAAGTGAAGATGAGTTTGATTTTACGGTGTTGAATGATGAAATTACATTTATACACAGAGTACTTGTAAAATATCACTTTGTAAAATACCACACTAAGCAATAGTACAGAGATTAATATTTAAGAAATTATCTTCTTAGACCTGTAAAGATAGATAAAATGTTAAAATATAAAAGTTTTATACATTAATTTGTCAGTGTAATCGTTTTAAGTTAGAGGTAAGAAATTCACCAAGAACATCGAGAAACGTCTCGAGTTGCTGGTTCGCCCGAGAGAAAAAAGTCTCGAGTGCAAAGGGTTAAAACATATACGTAGGTTGTTCATGAAGTTCTGCCTCCACGTCTGTAACTACTTTATTAACAGAATAAAATGAAATAGTTTACAACGAAAAGTAACTTTGAAATGTCCACGTCTCAAGTGGTACCTTATTTTTTGATATAGTCACCACTGGCGGCGATGCACTTCCGCCATCGATACACTAGTTGTTGCATGACGTCACCGAAAATGAGGCCGGCTCTTGACGACACCAAGAACGCACCGTGCACACTCGATGTGCCTGGGTTGTCCGTTCGGCTTACGCGTGCTCATCTCCTGACGGTGCTAATGTCCACACATGCTTCGCCATACACAGCACTCATTCGCCTGTGGATATCGATTGGTGCAACACCTTCCGCTGTCAGGAATTCGATCACCGCACGCTGTGTTAACCGCACGTCCATATCGGCCGACATTCTCCGTTTCACTGTTTCCAAGTCAGTGGTCCCACTTTCGAAATAGAAACATCATGTGATAAAGAACATTTCAAAGTTACTTTTCATTGTAAACTATTTCATTTTGTTCTGTTAATGAAGTAATTACAGACGTGGAGGCAGAACTTTTTGAACAACCCTCGTATATATATATATTTTGTATTTTTACATTAAGACTGCATAGTGAGTAATCTCTTATACAATAAATTCATTTAACATGACTATTTATAACCTGTTTCATAATTTAATATAAGTATCAAAGTAATTTGCATTTACTAAAAAAGTAATTTATATGTTTATTAAAGGAACAAGTCCCATATTTACTAAAGAAGAAGTTTATAATTATTAAAGAAATGATATTTAAAAACAGCACTTTAAAAAACATGGCAATATTTTAAAAAACATCATAAAACTCTTATTTTAAAAATGCCAGAAAGTTTGAATATGCCAATTATAATGAAATTATAATGTCAGTTTAAAATAATGAAAAAAAAGTTAATTTAAAAATGTCAAAAAAATTAAGACAGGAAAAACGAGACAATTTCGGAACTCACTTCGCCCATCACAGCAATGGGTGTTTCGTTGATCGCCTTCGCCACCCTGTGTTCGATCAGATAAAACATGTATTCATCGTAAAGTAGCCGTATCAAGTGAAATGACCCAAAGCTGGCTGCACTGCGCAGTGTTAAATCTCTAATCACCATTGAGCTGAAATGGCAAGGAAAAGGTTTTGAAACCTATGACAAAACATGATGGGGAAAAAAGGCTTTTCGTCCTATGACACAAAAACAGCAAAAGTCACGCAGTGGTCCCAGCTTAGCATACACAAAGCTCATGCTCAGCCGGGATCTATGGTTTCATGGTCCTGATGAAATTCAAGGAATTTTCAAGGACCAAATATTTTTTTCAAGGATCTTACATTGTCACGATATAGTACATAATTAAAAATGCAAGGCATTATAAGATTAATAATGAATTAGTGTTTAATTATGTTTCTCCTTTTCAACTCGGCACACTGCCAGCAAAAGCCACTTTTTTTGAATCCCTTGTATCAGCTGCTCAGTGGGCTGGGGAGGAGGAAAAGGGGCGTCCCAGAGCATAATGCATCTTTGTTTAAAATGGGGCAAAGTACCCTTTTGCCAAAACATGGAAAAAAGGCTTTGAGAAAAATTCAAGGACTTTTCAAAGACCAACCACATTTTTGGCAGTTTTCCAAGTACTTTTCAAGGGCATCAACTTGGCAAAAAATATTCAAGGACCATGGGAACCACAAGTTTTACAAGGCGTTCAAAACTCTGCATATCATGGAAACCACATTCTGGTGAGTAGAAAAATGGGCATGGTACACAAATGGCATTACCACTATGCTACCATAGGGTGGGTGCCCTGCATTTCCTCCAGGAATCCAAACCTCTTGAGGCCTAGGGAACTAGCCTCCAGACTGCAGTAAGCTGCTTGTTCGTTGGCAAGCTCTTTGTGCACCGTTGGTACTTGAACAGGCTTAATTAAAATTAAGTCAAACCGGTTAAATAAATGGCACACAAGATGAATGCGTTTTCACCGCACCAATGCAGTGCTTCAATTGCACTTCACAAGTAAAACGCCGATCAATCGCCAAAGCTGTAAATCGTAGATATACACGACAGTTTGAATACTTATTGTAACATGCTGTGATCTATAACTATAAAAAGAAAAATTGGTGAAATAATTGGTAAAATAATTGGTAAAATAATATGCTGCAACGTGCATTTCGATCAATTTAATACCAGTCTCTTTGCAATTTGGTTTAAATAGTAGTCTATGTACTACACCATTCTGCGAAATAACTGGCAACAATATATATACGTTCGTAAAGAGATTATATATTGTCCTTCGTAGCTCAGTGGGTAGAGCCTCCGCCCGGCAAGTGGAAGGTCGTGGGTTCAGGTCCCACCGAAGGCAGAAATATTTATTTTCTTTCGAACGTTTCACCATCTAATCACGCCATACCATCGGCGTTGGTATCACTACGCCAATAAACGTTGATTGATTGACATTGTTGTTTGATAAAGCTATATATTCAGATTTTCACATTTTGTCCCTCGATAACTATTATGCCTTGGGAGACCATACTTCGACAAATATAAGTACAGCCGGAAACATCACATATGGCTGAGTTCAAAACTTTAGTAGCTGTTGAAGCAACAAACTGTAGTTTGCTGGTTCGAGTTCAATCTGAAATGTGGCCCTTTTCTTTTTTTTTCTCAGGCTTAAGAGTGAGGCGGAAAAATTAAATAGAAATGCAATTTAATTTTCCCCACAAAATTCTCCGAAGAAAGATACTCTTACAGCTACCATGATTAATTAACTGCAGCGATTAGTGAGACAATATCTCAGTCATATCCCTAATTTTTGGTTTTAGCTAGAACCTGCCCTTCTTAGCTATAAAAGTCTATAAATAAATGAAGGTGATGGATGTCTCAAGACAGATTCAAACCAGTAGTTGTCAGATTGCTGCCTCAAAGCGTTGACCATTAAACTATCGTGGTCAACCATGCATGTTTGACTTCTCAGCTTTATGATTGTTAAGAGGGAAAGAATATCCTAATTGAATACATGATGGGGAGGAATTAATCATGGTTGAGAAATGAATTCATGTCATTATTCCTTCATAATCATCGTAATTTGTTTACGAAGGTGGATTCTCCATTCTTTACACATATATATATAAAGAGTGGAGAATCCACATACACAAGTAAATTTTTTGATCATGTAGAACTTGCTTGCACTGCAGCATCTGCACTGACTCCCTCTCTGCCAGACATAGTAGTTTCATAAAACACACAATAGAATTTAAGATTCAGCAAATTTTAGCAGGCAGGTTCGATACACCTGACCTGTGGACAATCATTAGTCAAATACATTTAAGTTTATGCTGAATGTCAAAAACTTTCGCTATGAATGGCATTTTGTTTATCTATGTTTCATGGCACAGAGACAGCTAACTGGTTCTTAATTAGTTTTCACCGGTTTATGGAAAAGTGGCCACCAGCTTCTCATCCCCCGGTATATCATCTCCAACATTTCGCTCCTGATGGATAAAAGCTATATAAATAAGTAAATAATACACTCAATTATTTTTTTTACAGTAGAAACCCGGTCATATGAACGTTGCTACCAAATTGCCCTTCTATACAATATATTTTTTATTATTGCTTTTTAAGTGGATGCTCGTTCACTGTTTTTTGGCAAAAACGCTCGCATAGTGGAAATAGCTCATAATGAACTTCAGTTATCCGAACTTCGCTTAACTGAAATAACCTTCTATATTATTTTTTTTAAAGTAAACACTTAATAAAAAAAAATAGTATATCAAGGTTATTTTAGTTAAGTGAAGTTTGGATAAGTGGGGTTCTATTGTTAAATTTTAGTGTATTATTTACATATTTATATAGCCTACCGATTATCTATAGGGAGCAAGATGTCCAGTGGCGAAATGCCGGGGGGGGGCACTTTTCCAGATCCCATTTTCATTACAGGCCACTTTGGATCTTTCTTTTTAAGTCGACGAACCAGAAGGTATGAAAACGAAATTATCTTACACATTATATGGACATTGTCGTAACTAGAGGTGGGTGGGTTTATTCTCCCTACAAATTTTCTGATTCAATGAAATAGCATTGAGGTAAGAGCTTTAGCCCCTTCTATAGAAAAAAATTAGCCCCCTCCCAAAAAAAAAATTCCAGTTACTTATTTTTTGTAACCTGGCCAGTTTTTACTGTTCGCGGATCATATCTGGCCCATGGACTAAGATTATGCCGCACCAGGGCTTGTAAATTTTCGCCTAGTAATTATGAAGTAGATTTATAGATAAAACAGGGTTTCCCCTCACCTTAGAGAAAAAAAATTCCCTGACTTTTCAGACAAAATTCCCCGACTTATTGCAAACAAAACTTTGAATTGAACTTCAGTGTCTGGGGGGAGAGGAGGAATTGTTTCATGCTCATATGAAATTTAGCCATTCAGGATAGGTTAGGAAGATCCCCCCCAAGTTTTCAAGGTTTGACTAATAAAGTTGGTTGAAGGGTTTTTTTTTCCTGACCTTAAAGTTAAAGGACAATTTTAAATTCCCTGAGAATTCCAAGTCTTCCAGGTTCTGCATGACAGCCCTGCAAAAACTTAGCCTCCACATTATCATATGATTCCAATGGAAAAGAGACAAAACAAAATCGCCAAACTAAAAAGTAAGGTGAGTGTGCCATTACCTGTAGAAGGACCATTTCAAGAGGAACTGGCGAGCAGCTTTGGGAAAATCCGGTTTTCCCTCGTAAGGTTTCAGGACCAAATCTACAACACCTTCCAGCCACGAGGCCCATTGTTCAAGAGAATTCTGCTGTTGCAAAGTTATTTTGAAGTCTTGCTCCAGTTGCTGAACGGAGCTCTCATCGCACTGGCACACCCAAGAAGCCTGTTCCTAAAAGTTTACGGAGGCAATATGTACATTATTATATAAAATTAATGACAATATGAAATAATTTATATAATAGAATATCTAATATATGAGGCCCGTCTAGATGAAGGAAATATATACCATTATTATATATAACTAATGACAACATAAAATAATTTATACATTAGACTATCTAATCCATGAAGCCTGTCTATATGGAGGTGACGCATAGTAAATTATTATATATAATTTATATATTAGAACATCTGATATATGAGGCCCATCTACAAAGTACTCGATCTTATTTTTTTTCCATGAAGAGTAATGACCACGAAGTAAACATGTCAACAACGAAAAAGCATACTTTCACATGCATGCCTCATTTTTGGTGGACTTGGGGGTGGGGGGATGAATTAGTCACTGCCAGGCAGTAGATATGTGAGGTGATGTACTATGTGTTTATCGTTACATTTTCATTTGCCCACGATGGCAGAAGTTGTGGAGAAGCAATACTGGATCAAGTTTTTCCAGATGTTTGGAGATGCCCAGGAGCAAAAAAAGAACAACTCCTGACTTTTGGTTGTTTCTGAAAATAAAGTTGTCACTGAAAGAGTTCCATTTTGAAAATTGAAAGCACGTCAGGCAAAACATCACAACAGTGCTGAGACATTTTGAAGGAAACCTTTCAGCAGTGGAAGGATCGCTGGGCTGTATGTGTGTGTGTGTGTGTGGAGGGCTCTTTTTGTCCCCACACAATCAAGTAACCTTTTTACTGATATAAGGCTTTTTTTTTTTGAATGCTTCTTAGCACTGCTTTTTCATGGGATTCTCGCAGCTTTCAAAGTGAGAACCTTTCGGTGGTATCATCATTTTCAGAAACAACCAAAAGTTAGAAGAAGCCATTTTGCAAATCGTTTCCACCCATGTATCTCAACATTTCTGATAATGAATAAGTTTCTACAATATGTGTATGTGTGTGTCCTGCTATTTTTTGTTTTTGGATATGAAGGGTAAGTTCTGAGACTATGCTGCTACACCTTGAAGATGTTAGTGCTGGTTGGTAAGTTTCCGCACACATAATGTCCTATTTCCTTGAAGATAACTAGTAAAATTTGACACTGGTCGGAATATACGAAATACAAATGAAGAAGGTAAAAGATATTTACCATCTGCAAAAATATTCGCAACGTTTCGAGAACTACTGTTCCCTTCATCAAGCGAAAGTTCCTTGAAGATGCGATCGGTGTTAATGGATAAGTATAGTGTGTCCTAAAGGTTATAGGATATTATTACCCTTCTCAGGGATAACACAATTGCCAAATAATGGTCAACACACAAAGCCACCAGGGCGAGTTTTTGTGAGTTTTCGTGGGGGAATTTATATACTTAATGATTCTGGCACCCAAGTTTGACTCAAACTAGAGCTTTTAGGCATGAGAGAAGAATAGACATTGTCCCTGGGCTAGAATCGAACTAGGGTCAATCTGTTGACCATGAACTGCCTTAACTGTTAGACTATTGAGGACAGGAACGAAACATTTTTTATCCATAGATAAGGGATAAGATATTATCACCCTTCTCTGGGCTAATACAACAGATATAGAGATAACATTCCAGATTAGGAATAATGCCTCTTTTTCTTCTATACCCAAAAGCTCTAGTTAGAGATCAAATGTGGGTGTCAAAATTATTAAATGTTGGGTGTTCTGTTATTTCATTTATTATTATTTTTTGGAAAACGCTACTAGGAAGTTTTCTCATACCATTCCACTACATTCTGAAGATATTAACAGTGCCCACTGTTAAGTTTCCACCCACTGTTCTGTTATTTATTTTATTTGTTTATTTATTTATTTATTTTTATTATTTTTTACTTTTTTTGAAAATGCTATTAGTGATGATGGGTTAGTTTCCACACTTCCTCCTTATGTAAGAGATTATTCAATGATTCGAGTAAGAGATTTATCAATGCGAATGGGTGAACTTCAACACTGTCCTGTTATGTCTTTTAAGATTGTCTATTATGTCTTTTAAGATTGTCTGTTATGTCTTTCAAAATGTTATTAATATCAGTACGTAAATTCTGACACAGTTTGGCAATGCCTACTGATAACGGATAAGTTCGAATACGGTCTCATCATATCTTGGAAGACGACACTTACTTGAACATTATGAAAATCTACTCGATTCAAATCTGCCATCATTTGACTAATCTGAGACGCATTTTGAAGGACGGCTCTGGCAGCTTGTGCTAAATGGTTGAGGGATGTATAGCGGCGTAAAGTCTGAGCGAAGGCACTTACAGCACTTACCTGCAAATGAAAGTTACAATAATAAAAATGTTGAGCTTTTAAATTGACAATAATGATGGAAATTGATGAGATACAAGGTTTTCTCAAAAATGAGCTCACTTTTGAAAAAATAAAAATTAAGACAAGGTTTACGAGTTTCAGTAACATTATCTCCACATCTATAGTTGAAACATAACTTACTTTCACTTTCACGATCTCATCGGGGCAATTGCCCATTGCAGACGAAAGCCAGGACTCTAAGCATTTTGCAAAATTCCGAATAGCTTGAGTAAGGGAGCCTTTACATAATAAGAGAACGTTAGTTCACAGCAAATCATATGCTATTTTCACATTGTATATTTTTTCCTTCAATATATCAGTACATTAAAATTAAACCATTTTCTACATTAAGTGCTAGACATTAAAAATTAAAAGCTTATAAGTTATCGAATTAAAATTACTTGGAATTGGACGAAGCACATCAGGAATCAACACATCCACCAGATTCTGATAGAATTGATAATCAGATTTACGCACAAAATAAAGCACAGGTTGATATTTGCAAAGTTGGAGGAATTTAGTCCGATTCAGAAGTTTATCTTGATCCCTGTGGAAACAGAAGCCTTAATGTCACTTTAAAATCAGTGAAGTTAGTTTTCACTTTGAACATTTATATATCTGTAGAATGTTTAAACGAACTCTATGGGATTCCACAGGAGCAGGGAGTTTACATATCGGACACTGATACATCTGTGGAAAGTTCAAATCAATCATCTGCATACTGTCAGGGAACTTAGTTTACATTTTGCACATTCAAATGCCTTAAAGTCAAAGATACTTTTCTTACCATAACCGGTGATGTGGTGACATTAAATGGCAAATTGCTCACACACAGAAAAAGATTACTTCACGGTACCTGGTGGGAACAGAACCCACAACCCCTTGGTATACAGCAAAGGGCTTTGCCAACTGAGCTACAGGCGACCGATCATCCTCCCCTCTGCAAGTGCATATAAAGCTTTACTATAGATGAGTTTAAACCAAATCGAAGTCAAGGAAGCGAACGTCCGAAAAGCAAGATTAGCGTGATAATAATCAGGTACTGTGAAATCATTCTTTTCTTTGTGAACAATTTATGATCTAATTTAAATGCTTCTTTGAGTTTAAATCAACTATCTATATAATTTCATAGAAAATATACACTTGTGTCCAAAAGTTGAGCATAATTCGTAAAATGAGAAAAAAGTAGAGTAAATATTGATAAAATTGCTCAAAATCAGTTGTGGGGGTATCGTGTAACTAAGGTAAAAAATCTTATGCATATGCAAAAAAGTTCACACTTTAGTTGGCATCGACATGGGCAAAGCACCTGCACATGTCAGAACGATTATAAAACGGCCTCAAGCAGCATGGCCAGTTCACGAAGATTTTTTGCAGTTGCTGTGATATGCAGCATTGTTAATTATCAAAAAAGGATGAATTATGTCACAAGGACACCAACTGGACATGTTTGTAAAAAGAAAGAACGTTGGAATCTGGACAATCCCAAACCAAAGTGTCTCGAAATCGTAATGTGCCTCAGTGTATGATCTCAAGACTGTGGCAAAGATTTCAAAGAACTGGAAATGTTGCCCAATGACCAGTACCAGGTAGCTCGGCAAGACCGATATTTGACAATAACTGCATGATGTCAGAGGGACTGCTCTACTAGACAACTGCGTTCAGAGCTGACAGCTACCACAGGGGTGAGAGTTTCGAGAGAAACTGTTTATAGAAGGGGACATGTTGGTTTCTATGCCAGATGACCAGCAATTTGCATCCTCCCACTTCACACAGAAACGCGCATCTGATCAGAACCGGTTCTGGGTACCTGGCTGCCTGTGTGATGCAAAGTTATTGTGAGTGCTTTTATGACCAGTGGTGGATTTATCAATACACTGAAACCTACAGTGGCAACTTTTCAATGAAAAGCTTGCCACCGAGAATTTTGTAAAGGCAGAGCCGAATATTTTGGTGGCAAGTGGAATTATTAATTTTAAATTGTTACGTTCAAAGACATTAACTAGGCATTGGCAAAGGAACAGCTGTCATAGACACTGTCTTGAGAAAGAGAGAGATTCAAAAGGCGTCAGGTTCGCAAATGCAGTAGAACCTGCCTAAAGTGACCACCTTTGGGACTGGACTGCAATGGTCATCATAGACAGCTGGTCACCATACACAATAGACTATAGTACAGGCATGATACCAGTTCTCTCTTATAAAAAACTGGTCACTTTATTCAGGTGACCAAGTTACCACAGTGGTCACTTTACCAGGTTGCACTAATTTTTATTTTATTTATCAATTTCATTAATTTTTATTTTATTTATTTTATTTTAATTTTGTTGTAAATTTGAAATAACCACCAGAGACATCAAATTAACAATTTGACAAAAGCATCAAAATCTGTTGTGTCTCTAATTACATTCGGTAAGATTAAATGGAAAAATTGTAGATCTGCCTCTGCTTATGGCTGCAGCAACCCTATGGCTATGGCCACACGCATGTATACAGGGTGTCCCAACACCAGGGTTGCAAACATCGAGGAGGGATAGGGTACACCTAAACGAACAATATTTGTCATAGAACCTAGGGTCGCAAACCACTCACAGTGCCAGTTCTAAAACCGTCCAGCATGCACAAAATGCGATGTCCTAATCATCTATGCAATTGAGCAGCTGACCTGAGTTTTATCTGGTACTTTTCACGCACTGGTTGTAAATATTTGTGCATGCTGGACGGTTTTAGAACTAGCGCTGTGAGTGGTTTGCGACCCTAGGTTCTATGACAAATATTGTTCGTCTAGGTGTACCCTACCCCTCCTAGATGTTTATAACCCTGGTGCTGAGACACCCTGTATATCTGCCAGTCTCTAAACTGGAGAAGGCATTGGAAAAAGAAAGTAAATATATAAAGCACTCACCGCCGACCAGAAGAATTACTGTAGGTTCTCCAAAATGACTGCCACAGTGTTTCCACCACAGAAAATTGCAGATTTACAACAGCATCCAGGAAAGCCTGCAACAGAAGAAAACAAGATTCATTTTGTTTTGTGACCTGCAACGAGTGGTCCTGGTCTTTTGCAAGCAGTGATTACAGGCTCACAAGCATAGGCAACATACAATAAAAATTAATTTTACTCAATTTTAATTCTTCTTGTAGTCTTCCTTTTTCAATATATATCTCAGATATAAGATTATATCTAACGCAACGTGATCACAAAGCATAGAGCGAGAAAGATGAATTAATAACTTAATAAAATTTTAGACTGAATTCGTACTTGGAAGCTCTAGGCGAATGATGGCCAAGTGACGGCCTCTGGACGATACACATCCAGCTTGCCAATTGATTTAGTATGGATCATTCTCTCTTATTCAATTACATTCACCAAACACCAGGTTAAATGATTTCCAAAAGATAAACTGTATACTAATACAAAGTATAAATAATGTAATCATTAACATCTGAATAAGGTTATAGTCAGATTTATAACAACGATGAAATGGTTAAAATCTGTAATAAAACATGAACATGTTTCATTAAAAAGTTTTTAACCACTTCAACGTTGTTATAAATCTGATTTATATTTTGTGGTGTAGTGATTTGCATTTAAGGCTATAGTCAATTGAAAACACATCTGCATTTGTGATATTGAATTAAAAACAAAATGATCCTCAGATCGCAACTTTTAAGATTTAATGGTCCTTAACCATCTTTTAATTGGCCACCACTACTTTAGACTATGGGTGAACCTCGTTAATGCGAACTACGTTTAACACAAACCATTTCCTGGACCCTGTCAAACTGCATAGGAATTCCTATGCTTTTAGTCCCCCCCCCATGAAACGTGGTTAACATGGAACACCAATTAACCTGAACCGATAATCAATGGCCATTCAAAAGTTTCTTCTGCGTAACACAAACAAAACATGCTTTCCTAGTCTCTTGATGCAAGTCCCCCACTCCCCCGAGTTCTCTATTTGTCCTAAGAAATGGAAAGTTCCAAAAAAGGCCAAAATAACTTCAGCCTTTGAGGGAGTTATCTTTCGTTCCGGCGACCTTAAAAGGTTGGGGTGACCATTTTGTTTGTGGTTTTATGGCTCAAGGACTACAATGGTCATGCTGCACCGGGACCACCTGATTTCTGAGGAATCCAAACCTCTTATGGCCTAGGGAACCAAACTCTGGACTACAGTGAGCAGTGCGATCTTTTTATGAGATCTCTGAGTAAGCGTTCTTTGTACACTGTTGGGAGTCGAACCCGGATTAACGGCGTACTAGGCGAACGCGTTACCACACTGCACCATCTCAAGGCAGTGACCATTTTGATCAAGTTAAGACATTTTCCATTGTTTTATTTCCATCACCTCTAAATATTCCATCCTTTTAAATAACACAAACTACAATTAACAGATTTTTGTCACTCTTAGTGTTAATGTTAACAAAGGTTGACTGTATACATTCCCATTTTGAAGTTCCAAGACCACACGGGAGATTAAGATGGGTCTGGTGGTGCTTAATGCGATATCCAAGTCAACCATAAAATATCACAAACAACCCAGTTTAATGAGCTTAAGGGACCCATGATTATCGTCATAGTTCCTATATCCTCAACGTAGAAAGATATCCAGGAGGTGGAACCTATGGCCCACTTTGACCTTCGACATGTTTAAACACTACCACATTTATAGGAAATTGAACTACGTGTCCAGGATGCTACAATTGTAACCATGGCGATTATCACCATTATTATTGAGTTATTTCAATGCACACAGTGTGTATCACAGTGGCCTCTAACCACAATGATGACGAAAAGTATGTCAGATTTTGCTTTATGCAGACCCAAGTTGTCCACACAAAGTGAAGAAAAAGCCCTCTTTCAAAAGCTCATAAACATAGAGACGCTCGCTTACCTCACAATGCTCTTTGTACATGAGTCTAAAAGCTTCTAAGCATTCAGTAGTGATGCCCTCGGGTAAAGGTAAATCCCCAATTTCAATATCTATGAAGTCGGGAACGGCTGAAGAAGCGTCACCCAAATATTGTTGGTGTTGTTGCAAAGGAAGAGAGGGTTGTTGCAGACTAATGCTCTCAGTTTGACTAGCCACACCAGAAGTGCTCGATGCACTGCTCCCGTCGTTGCTCTCTGACTTCGTAGGCAAGTTGGCCTTGTAACGGCTGAATCGAAAAAAAGAAAATTTTTTTACTTCCGTTGAAAAATATCTTATGATTTTACACGACATTCTTCTTATTACAACCACCAATCGCTAGTAAAAATAAGAGTTCACCAAAAAGAAATTTCTATTTTATTCGAGTATAATTAACAAAGCAAACACTCACAGTTACGTGTTGGAACGATTAGTGTATTACAAAAACTACAGCAATATATTTTATTTATTTTTCACAAATTACTTACATCAGTCCCACAATCCACCGGTGCATACTTTTAATTCCATACATATTTTAAACAAGAGATAAATAAACACATGCAGTAGAACACACGATTGAATCATAAACTAATAGACAATTGTAAAGGGTCTTCAGTAAAAGC
Organism: Dysdera silvatica; assembly: GCA_006491805.2. Classification (NCBI taxonomy): domain Eukaryota; kingdom Metazoa; phylum Arthropoda; class Arachnida; order Araneae; family Dysderidae; genus Dysdera; species Dysdera silvatica. The sequence goes on along the minus strand of QLNU02015003.1, from coordinate 29,176,674 downwards.
TGAGAAAATTTAACAAGCCGAGGACCCGAAATTAAATTTATGGCGCAATAAAGTCTCCGTCCACCAAATGTATTCTTAATTTCTTTTTAAATAATCCAATATTATTTATTTCCATAATATTACCACTTAAGCTATATTCCAATATTTAATACCTTCATATACCTTTCCTAAACAATTCAGTTCTTATTTTATGCAATTTAAACTTAAATTTTCTTTTCAAACTTCGGCCACAGTTATAATTTAGAATATTAATACTAGCCATGCGTTTATTTTCTTTTATTCTTTCATACATTATTTTGAATATACTGAATTCATATAATTTATCAATTGGCATTATTTTTATTGAATAACGTATATTTAATAATGACCACTTCACTCATAGATTGCTTTATACAGCAACTAGTCAAAAAGTTAACCGATTTTCAATTTAAAAAAAAATTCCACCGGTTAGCATTTTCAAAAATATTTTAACAACCACTCCTTTAACCAGTCTTCCACTCACAAATGAAATAGCATCAGTTTATCATTGAAAAAGACCCAAAAACAACAGCCAGAAGAAGGAAATCGTCATTTTTTGAAATAATGAATTTTCTTTGGTACATTTCGGTTAATAGGACACAAGTCGTAATAGATGTGCACCAAATGCGATAACTTGTTTATATCAAGCCATGATTAACCATGCAATGACGTGAATAAGTGGGAAGACTTTTTTCGCTTTCTTTTTGGTTTTACGGCTCAAAGACTACAGTGGTCATGCTGCGCCGGGACCTACTGTTTTCCGAGGAATCCGAACCTCTTAAGGCCTAGGGAACCAAACCCCGGACTACAGTGAGCAGTGCGATCTTTATGAGATCTCTGAGTAAGCGTTCTTTTTGCACTGCTGGGAGTCGAACCCGGATTAGCGGCGCACTAGGAGAACGCGTTACCACACTGCGCCACCGCAGGGCCCTACGTAAGTGGGAAGAATGGGATCTTGATAAATCCGCATGGATTATACAGTATGGTGATGGGCAAATGATGAATAGTCTGAGATTAAATTCTTCCAAGAAAAACGGAATCATTCAAACTGAAGGATTTTGTTCGGAAAACCATAAAATAAAATCAAACTTCACCTTTATGTTTGTGGTTTTACGGCTCAAAGACTACAATGGTCATGCTGCGCCGGGACCTACTGTTTTCTGAGGAATCCTCCATAAATGTTTCAATTTATACCATAAAATTCAGTAATCCATTTCCAGCATAAATCGAGTTATACCTGAACAAAACATAATTATTTTGCAGTTGTAGCATTATTTTCATGTTGCACCAAAGTGCATAAAAATAATTGAATGACATTAGGATTCTGTTTGCATTTACATTGTAAGGACAACTAAGATAATGCTGCCCCAGAACCTGCAATTCTCGCACGGAATCCAAAACCCTGTTGCCTAGGCCACCAAGCAAACCCCAGACTTTAGTCAGAACTTGTGTGATTTATTTTCGGAAAATAAGTCCCTTAAATTCAGAATTTCTATAGACTATAATGGGGGATTATTACTTTGTCTCATAACAGAATAGGAAGTGGGGGGAGGTACAGTCCAGTCCATTATACAGTTTAATCACACACATTTGGGGATACTACGGGTAAATCCACAAATCACTAAAATTGAGAGTTACTCGTATTCAATAACATTATTCAATTTCAAGACCAAATCAAACCTTTTAATTTGATTCAATGTCTGCTGCCGTAAACTCGAAGACGTTGATTCATCTGTCAGCTGATTGAGTGGGGAATTCGGTTTGACTCTGATCCCATAGTAATGATATTTTGAATTTCCCCTGAAATCACAAAGGAAATGCTGAGTTTACACCCAAAGTTTTTTTTTTTACAAATTAGGAAGAAAAATTGCAAACATTGAGCAAAATAAGTTTACCGAGTTCCCAACCGCCGAGTCCGTAAACCTAAAAATACCGAGCGAATAAGTTTGCCAAATGAAGCTGCATTTACTGGTTCCAGTTTATGCTCGGCACAATGTCGAAGATAATGGTTGTACAAGGTGCTCCTAGGCAGGCTCACGCCTTCTGCAGTTTCATAATTATCAATAAGCCACTGTACCTAAAATAATTTTAATTAAAAAATGATTAATTATTATATACACAGAGTAATCAAACTAATCATTTAACTAGATGAGAGAATACTAGTTTTTATCACTGCTAAATACTATTTTTTAACCAATCCTATATTAATCAGCCCTTCCATCCATTTGACTAAAACCACAGGAAACAATGGTAAGTTAAAAAACAAAAATTCCCGATTTATTTTTAAATAATGAACCTACTATTATGTACTCAGCGAGGTACCTGCATTCAAAAATTGATCAGTGTATACTTTTTCTTCAATTCAATTATTGGCACAGTCGTTAAAACAATGTCGCAATCATTTTACCGCTACATGCCTTTTCTTGTTTAATAACTACCATGGTTGGTTTTGGCTAGAAACTTTGTTGTAACAGTCCAATTGGGGGGGAGGAATGATTATCCATGACCCCTAAAAAGTAGAAGTCGGCTGTAAATAAAAATCAACATACGGTCATTTTTATTTGATGGCCCCTAAGCTACTGCATACATTTACTTGTAACTAATATCTGTAAATTCCACAGATGATTTTACGTTTTCCATTATACTTTATAATAAATAAATTGATTTATTTTATGCAATAGTATAATAAAAGATAGTCCTGCAAATAATTCACCCATATCTCGACATACCATATATTTGCTACTTCACTGTACTTTAATTTAAAGATAATGATTAAACTTATTTTTTTCTGGAGTAAATTAATGTTTTTATATTTATTTCAAAATATTGGGTTTACTTTACCCTATTGATTATTAGATATATTCACTCTTTTCGGTTAAACGACTTCCATATTTTTTAAATTGGGAAACCAATGTTTTTTGGTTATAAACAGCGACGTTTAGAAACCAATAATTTACAAATATTCTTTTCTCAATAAGAAAAAGTAGTTCAATGTTTTTAAAGTTAAAATAATGACGACTTCAGGTTATAAACAAAATTTTTAAAACACCGATAAAAGATCAAATGAACATCAATGTTCAGAGACTGATATTTTCCAAACATCGATGGCACTTTATCGATGTTGACATCGATGTTCATCCCCATCCTTATCCCACCATACGCCAAATAAATATTGCTAATCTTACAAAGTTTTTTGTTTGTTTGTGGTTTTACAGCTCAAAGACTGCAACCATCCTGAGCAAGGACCTACTGTTTTCCGAGGAATCTGAACCTCTTTTGGCACAGGGAACCAAACCATGGACTACAGTGAACAGTGCAATCTTTTAAGAAATTCCTGAGTAAGCGTTTTTTGCACTGTTGGGAGTCGAACACATGTTAATGGGGCACTAGGCGAACGTGTTACCACATAGTACCACCGCAGGACACTTACAAAGTTAATAGTGCAGTTAATCCCTTTCTTCCTCATCACCCTCCATTGTCCTTTTTGTGCCACTATAAAGTGCCACTAAAAAAGTTTTTAAAATGCCACTATAAAACAAATGTTTAGAGATGACATATTCCTAAGGTTACAACAATGCATGCAAAATTTAGCTTGCAAAGCTGCGAGATGACATATTTCCATAGTTACAAAAACACATGCAAAATTTATCTTGTGAGATGACACGCTTCCAAGGTTACAAAAACGCATGCAAAATTTAGCTTGCGAGATAACATGTTTCCAAGGTTACAAAAACGCATGTAAAATTTAGCTTGCGAAGATGGAACACCGACTTACATGAATGATATCCATATCCCTGACATTCTGATGCTGCGCATGATGACTCGATTGCGGTTGACCCTGAGTTGGCTGTGACGCAAGCTGCAACTGGCCGTTGTCGTGGGAGCCGTGCAGAGTCTGGATCACACACTGGTCACTGGTGAATGGGGCAATGATATCCGCAACCTTGCGTGGATCCTCCTAAATAGGAAAAATTATCATCAATGAGCAATTAAATAAAGTAAGGATATAAAAAAATATGGAAATCCACAGATTCAGAATGACCATTTCCAGCACTCCCTGACTAATGTAGAATCCATTTGAAGATTATTTTATCGTGTGAATATGGGTATTTCAAAAGTCGTTCCCATTTTCTGACTGGCCGATGGCCTCTGTATGTCATGTGGCCGAGCTTGTGCAGTTCGCTGCGGCGGTAGTCCTAGCTCATTTGGCAGCTGTCAAAAGCTTATTCAAGGAGTTGACTCTTACAATTTCATGCAGAGCTTTGATAGTCACCATCGAATATTTTTGGATACATGTTTTGGTTCTCATTTTTTAAATTGCTGAAATCACGATCTTGCCATTCTTCCAGACAAACTGCTTCTTCAGCATCTCAACCCCCCCACTCAACTTCACAGCATAAATTTTTCTTTACTGCAATGGTCAACAGCTTTAAAATAAAAACTCAGATCATTCATTTCTCATCCACACCTTTCGACAGAAGAAAAATTTACAGTAAGTCACAACAGTACGTGTCCCTGATGACACAGTCCACCTTCACTTGACAAGGGAGCCATTGGCTTCCAAAAGATTGTGTTCGTAAACCTTAAAGCCAGTGTCGTAACAACTGTTAAGAAAATTCCTGATGAAACTTTGCATCGTTTTGTTAGATGATGCAGGTTTTCTCATTCATGTGTTGTTCTTCATTTCGTAACACACATACACCAATAAATTTCCTAATGTAGGACAACTCCTCAAAACAATACGTTTTAAACCACTAGTAGAACCACTGAAGTCTAAGGTAAAAGACTAACGTAAAATATCCATGGATTGTGCAAATTTGAATTCTGAAGTGGTGGAAGATTTTCAATTTAATCCTAATATCATCATAATGGTTCCTTTGGCACCTTTATAGTACATCCAATGAGGGTTTTTCTTTTATAAAATTTAAACCCTTTGGCAAAGGTTTGCCACATTAAAACTTTTACAATGGCCATACGTTCTCAGACAACCTAAACAGAAAGTGCTAAAAATGTCGATACATCAGCACGAATTGACACAAAGTTCAACTTCAGTAAACCCAACTTAATGGTGATTTGCATTGTCCAGTACTCAGTTAATAACAGGGTTATCCAACCTTGTTGGGCAGTGGGCCACTTAAAAAAAATGTTACGGATCTCGCGAGCCAACAATTTCAGAAAGCTTCATTAAAAAAAAAAACCTCCCTCCAGAGTTTCTTCTCGCTATTTGTTTGTTCACTTGCCACATAGAGTGACACATGCTGTCCATGCAGTTTTTCTTCATTTACAAAAAAAAAAGTAATTTTT